>OY720148.1:21206521-21581356 GCA_963082955.1 Cheilosia grossa | reverse complement strand
AATCTTGCCGACGTTACATTCCAAGTTCCGAAGTTGTTAAAAAATCAAGCAAAGAATAACTTTTAAGACTCTCATACACCAATCGCAGTTTCCACGGACTAAGAAGGCATCTAAGAAGTAAACCCTTCTCTTATAGAACAAATGAGATATTATACAAGACAGCTTTACACTATGTAAAGGAATAGAGCTTATCGAAAGGTGGTGAAAACCTCATGGAACGTTTTGCGAAACAGATTTTTTGGACGATATTCGGTTTGAAATAAAGAAATAAGGAGACGAAGATTAAAAGATCCTGGTAACAGAACGACCTGTTTATATATATATATTATACAAAGTAATCTATGTACCTATACATCTTATGTAGATCAAATAATAAATAGGCGTTTTTTTTACCACCATGATCTATATATTTCATCAATTTCGCTTAGGTGTGAGACGTCTGTGTTTAGCTCGATATTTTTCAGTGGCAACCTCACATGCTACACCATAAGTATAGAGGTGTGCTTAGAACCCTCACATAAAAGAACTTATGGACCTGTAAGTGAGCAATACGGATCGGAATTTATTTACAGTGGCAATTTCCCAAAAAAGTCAAATGTGCAGAACCCGTATCATGGCATCGGGAATCACAGGTTTAGGACATACAAAAACAGAGTCCGATTATGTGGATAACAAATTCTTGAACTTTGGACCTTCTGCTTACATTTGTAAAGTGGTCAATGTTCATAGAATGACAAACTAAATTTTAATTACTAACAGTTTACATTTTATGCAAACAATTTATATCAATCAAATACATAGCTGCTTTGTAACGAAACCGAATTTTTACCATTAGCAATGCTTACCTATTTCGATAACGTCCTTCACCAATCCGCCAACTTCTAGAAGTTTCCTGGAAAAACTGCTCCACTTTTCACTTTGTGGCAGAGCATCTTCTAGCCATTTCAAGTCGGGTAAACCATCCTTCCACTCGTCATATTTCTACAAATAGTCAAATTGATTAAGTACTTAGTGGTAGAGTTATATAACTAATAAAAAATTGTAAACGCACCTTACCAAGTGTCAAACCTCCACTTATCGCACCACCGAGAACTAGATATCGAAGTTTAAGTGCTCCTCGGAGGATACGCATCACAATCATTCCATATCCTCTTGAATGAGGTGGTGGTGGTGGAGTCGGTCCAAATCTTTGTCCATACACATTAAGTAATGGCTTCCTTTGTCCAGTTTTTCTGTCATAAAGCGTAGAGTAGTTAAGGGATATAACTTTAGTTGATAGGGCAACCACACGTTTTCTGCTTTGCCTATTTAGGTTTAATTGGAAAAACGTTATGTATGTTATACATTCCATTTGCTTCAGAACCGGCTAGTATTTAATCAGTTTTCATTATAGATATTTACCTATTTGCAGTTCCGTAAGCTACACGCAACATTATTAGTGCATTTACTATTAGTACTCGTTTAATAAAAACTATATTTTATGGTCTAAGCCGAATAGAAAATAATGCTTGCGCAAATTTTAGCAAGATAATCGACTGACATCACGCAACTCTGATGACAGCGAAAAAACTCAAGAAAGAACAGACTCCCTGTAAAATATTTGACATTAGTGGGCTCGGTGCTCAGTTATTTTTGTGCTCAATTTCCAAATCAGTACTGCCATATCTGTCTTAAAAATACACCTAGATATGTTGCAGCAACATTAATGTGGTATTCGATTGGGCCAAAGATAATGGAATACAGAGCTATATAACTTTTCAGTGCAAGGGCGGCGCCTACAAGCGTACAAGCTGTTTTCCCAAAAAATTCATGAAGTTAGTGACGAACACTTCTTGCTTATTTATTTTCTAGTATATGTGAGTTCATGAATTGGACTTTAATGCAAGAATTCGGTGTTCTCTATTGTGTACTTCACTATTTTTTTCAATTTAATGAAAACCTCCACAAAAACCAAACAAATGCTATTCGAAACACAAATCCATTAAACACTGATATGCCCATAAAAGCAATATGAAAAGCGGTCGGCCATTAGCAACATGCTTTTTTGTTCCTCAGTCCTCAGCCTCAGACGTATTCACAGACGGGGGTTGAAATTACAAAAACAACAATGTAAACAAATGGATTTAGGGGGGATAGACGTACGAAAGATACCCAAACCCATCTCTTTTAATCATTGATCTCTGGATTGGGCTCTCAAGTCAACTTATTTGGGACAGAAAAGCCCTTTTTCAGATTCAGAACAGTTTTTCAGCTCTATAAATCACCTGGATGTCAGAATTATTTTGCGAATCTTTAAATTCGCACGCACTTACAATATTATGAAAATAAAATATTGATCATTGAAAAATCTAATTTTTAAGTTGTGATGACATTTGTAAGCAAAACACAACTGAACAAAAGCAGAAAATAGAAGCAATTGCAAATGTAGGTATGTATTCTATTATATAATTGTTCTGAAATCAGTTTCCTTTTCAAAGAGATTATAAAAGCAACAAAAATAGCACATCAGTCTTTTCAATCTTCAAAGATTTAGGCACAGATTCATCACTTCTTGTGCACAATTTTCAAATTATATGTTCAAATAACATTATTTGAATAAATATTATTTTACTGCTAGTATTTCTTCAGTGCGTTCGATTTCTTAAACCATTTTAATATCATAGACAATCCATAGTGAGACCAACTTCGGCCGAATTTCCTTTACTTGCCTACCAAAGATAATGGAATACAGAGATATATAACTTTCCAGTGGAAGGGCGGTTGCCTACAAGCTGTTTTCCACAAAAATTCATGAAGCTTTCCAGAAAAATTCATGAAGTCACACACACTTTCTTATTTCTACCCTAGTATATGTGAGTTCATGAATTGGACTTTAATGCAAGAATTCGATATTCTCTACTGTGAATTTCACAATTTTTTACATTTTAATCAAACCCTCCACAAAAACCAAACAAATTCAATACAAAACACAGAATAATTAAACACTGCGATGCTCATAAAAGCAAGATGACTCGAGGTCGGCCATTAGCAACATGCTTTTTTTGTTGATCACACGTATTCACAGACGGGGGTTGAAATTACAAAAACAACAATGTAAACAAATGGGTTTTGGGGGGATAGACGTACGAAAGATATCCATCTCTTTTAATCATTCATCTCTGTTGCCTACAAGCTAAGGTCGTTTTCCCTTGGAACCACCAGATATTTTTTCCAGAACTAAGATCTTACGCTGCACATGGAACATGCAACGAAATTGATCTGTTTTTCTAAATGTATTAGTGCGTTATTTGGCAGCAATATCAGCTGTTCAAATTGCATTCGATTTTGGAAAAATCACAAATGAATATTGACTTGAAATGGAGTATTTTTGATGATTCGTAGACGACGAGGAAGACGATGAAGATAGTAATTCCTCCAATAATATATCCATGGGTCACGTATTTCGTTATTTTGGGTTTTCACGAAATTTGCGCATTTGTTTTGAGTGTAATTTCTTAAAATGACGTAAACAGCTGTGCACGAGAATATTGGTATTGTGGCAGTATGTGTAAATCTAAAAAAATATCGAGATCTGATAAAAGTGATCCGAATCACAATAAAGATTGAAAACGACATAAATTTGTATGGGGCGGCAAATGCTTTGACACCTGTCAAAGGAAATCGCTCAAATGTTTGCAAATAAAAAACATACGAAACTGATCAAGTGTAATTGTGTTAACATGGTAATAACGTGATTAAAATAGATATTGTTTTTATAACATATTAAATGATTTCGTTAAGTGTAGTGTGGAAATAATTGCGCGTTCTAGCGCGGGCGTTCTTTCATCTGGGATATTTTATGCCAGACGTCTAGCGGGCAATGGAACATGGCCACAATGAGCCACTTCCGCTGTCGGCAAAGTTGCTGGAGCGTTCATAGAATTTGGTCCGTAAAATTTTAAATTATTCGTTACGTGTGGATATTATTATTTTTTAGGTATAAGTGTACATTAATACAAAATTTATGAAAAATTATCACTGCAGAATGGTTGTAGAAAAATAGAAATATTTAGGCCGATTTTTCTTCAATTTTACATGAAATCGAAGTTAATGATAGCCCTTTTTTATTATCAGCTTTGATCCATATAGATCATCAAAATACATTCACTAAAAACAACAGCATATGCATTGCTATTCATCGAGATCACGAATCATGATCTGAAAATTTATTTATTCCCACTAAGTGGCCTATTTCATTTTTCAATGTTTGACGTTGCCAGACTAAAATATTCATCACCCTTCACAAAAAATCAAAAAGCATTTTTTTCCATCGTATAAATTTCCCGTCCTTCGAGATTTTGCTTTTCATTCTATAAAGGTATGCCCAAGCAGCGAAATATTACGTAAATATTTAAGTAAATGTTTCATAAATATTTATTTAACAAAAAAATGTTTTTGAAATGTTTCGTAGTTGGTAAATGATTTGTTTCGCAAGTTTCCCTGCAGAAAGGTGAGAGCTGTTTTTTTGTTTTTCTTTTAACATAAAATACAAATGTCCAGAAAATCTTGGAATAATGAAAGGTGAAAAATGGAAACATGCAGGCTGCATAGATTTAAATTATTTTCAAAACTTCTAATTATTGGGAAACACATACTTCTTTTTTTATCACAAAATATCACAGAAAAATCGAATGACTAACTAACTTCAGTTTGTTCTCCTGGAATTTCGTGCTTAAACCGCTGTCATTATTACTTTGTCAACGAATTCCAATCCGAGCGGACCAGAAGTGCAACTGACTGTAGGTAAACTCATTTCCTATTAGAAATGAAACACCCCAAATTACTGAAGCGGTGTTATTGTTTTCGAGCCTCTGGCCGTCAATTTCCGACAATAAAAATTTAATAAATATTAAATCGGCGTCTACACCGGTAAAAACAGAATTGTTTCTGAAGCAAATCGAGAACATTTCATAAATGTTTAAAAAAATCATGTAATCGAAAAAATCACTTCTGAAACCATTCCATTGGCACAAAAAATACTCTTCTGATGATTCTGAGGAGAGACTTCCGCTTCTGGATTTGAAGTAAGAATCCAGTCAAGAAGCACTTACACAAGTGTAGTTTATGTATTTTATAGAAGTCAGCTTTGGCATTTCACCAATACTTTAGTGGATTCAATCAGAAAATCTTATTTTAATAGTTACCAACCAAAGAAATAAAATTACCTTACATCTTTTTAAAAATATATATTAACTAAGCAATAGCGTTCTTTTTAGTTAGAATATGGTATTCCACTCTATCCCATATCCCATTCCCCAAAGACTGGCAGCATTTTCTCCATAGTATGCTAGAGACACCTATTGGGTGTTAGTAGATTTGAAATTCAAATTGTAACGGAATGTTCTACGATAGATTTCGCATCGAAAATGAGGCAGGTATTTGAAACGGTTTAGATGGAACCAAACAAATTTTAGTTAGAGTTTTTTTCCTGATGTTTTACATTTTCTTTTCATTTCTTTTTTTTTTAGAAATATTATGCACCTATTTCACGAATTTTAAAATTATATTTTGGATAGATTCATAACACAGGAACATGTATTGGAGGCTACAAATCGATGGAAACGATTGAAATGCTGCAGGATCGGATGGAGTTCCCTCCGAATTTTACAAAAATAGGACAGGGAGCTTTTGAAGAAACTTACTTCGTTGTTCATCTTATAAGACGAAAAGCATTCTAAGCTTTTTTTTGTACTTGTATAAAAAAGTTATTTTTAAATTCATCATACTAAAAATAAAGCCCATTTAACCTACTTTATTTCTGCTTCTTTTAATTTGTTTCCAATTTATTCCGCTCTGAACCAAGAGCGCCAGTGCTAGTAATGGAACCAAGGTAATAGTGGCCCAAAAGTAGAAAATGTAAAAAGGAGCGAAAACTGAGAATTTTTGAAAATAGGCGGGGCAGCTCACGTTTAAAAAGTGGCTAAATTCCGACTAATATTGACCATTTGTAAAGCTGCTTGGCATCAATGCCTTTGGTTTATTTTATGCTTTTTTACATTTGTAGCTGTTTAACGTTGAATATCCTCACAGTATTTCTTTGTTCTTGAGGTGTGTGTGATCTTCTCATTAGTACCTTGCGTCTATGTTGGCCTCTGGGAAAATCCGGACACTGGAGGAGTGCCTATAATCCCCGTGGTAAGGACTATACTTGCTAAACTTATAAGCGCGAGTGTTAAAATGACATAAGCCCCTCAGAAACATGATATGCATAGCGGATTCATCTAGATTTAATCAACGTTGTCAATAGTCAAAACGGCAGATACCTCACATTAGCTTCTCTGACATACCTCGACCTAGGGTCGGTGAGGATTTTTCCGTACTAGTCAGAGTGCTGAAACAGAGATGGTGGCGGATAAACCCTTTATGAGCCAACGGCAGGACGTCACGTTTCCACGGTCGTACTGACAGGCCCGTAGAAATATTCAATGGATCCGTTGCTCGATGCACTGGCAGTTTTACGAGCGGCGCAACATAATTGATACATACTTGAATTTGTTGTTGTATTTGACATCATTTATTTATTAGTTTTCAATTTTGATCATGTTCACAATTCACATGCGTTTCTTATTTAGAATGTCATTACCATTTTAAGTGCATCGCGATTAATTTTTGCTTGTTTGTAGACTAAACCTTCTGCAAAGATACTCGATTCGTGTTGAAGGTATTCCAGTGTTTTCTCAACAAACTTCAATGCTTCCTCCAATAGCACCCTAGTATTAACATTGGTCTTCAAAGCAATTCGTCGAGTTTTTTCTGAAACTGCTGAATGGACTTCAAAGCACAAAATTCCTAGAATCCTGGTTTCGCCTGCAAAAGAATAATTCACACAATTAATAAAAGTTAGCGACGTATTTAAAAACTTTATGTAAAAAGCATATTGTTTTTAAAAAAGGTCAATAATATGTATGGAAAAAAGATAGGCACTGTGTACATTAAGATATTTGCCAAAATATTTCCCTATAGAACCCTAAGCTTATAATATCACAACCTTTATTTTGTATACTTTGGAACGAATAGATCGGACATACGATTTGAAAACCAAATACGGCCGACTGAATTGAGAAGCTTTCTCAATCTCTGATGATTATGTCAGGCGTTCGATGACGCAATTAAAAAAAAATTACAAACAAATATTCAGACTTCGGCAAAAGGACAAGTTTTCGACCATCTCAACGAGAGCAAAATTCAATCACGTGCAATTCAGCGAATCATTATATTAACACATGAATACCGAACGTTTCCGTATACTTTGAAATAAAAGGGGAATGAAACTTAACTCATTCGAAAGGTATTGCGCCATAGATGTGGACAAAGAAAAAATCATGTTTAGTTTTTGCCGTTAAGGCAGGTAAAGTACGGTGACCATTTTATCATACGTGACTCTTTAACCTATACTAGTCTCGCTTATGGTTTAAAAGCTACCCTACCCTTTATAAGTATGTAGTACTAAAAAAGTACCCAATATTCGATATTTATGTTTTTTTTTTTAAAAACGAAAAAGCGACATCTACATATCGACAAAATACGGCTTTTTGAAAATAAGTTTTACTCAATGAATTACATTTTAATACGTCACTATGAAAATTTAGAGCAACTAATTATTATTGATGTCGAAAAATATTTTCCATAACAAAATTATACAGTTGCTTACTTAGGGGTAGGTAAATTGCATTCCTTCGAAAGTGGGTTCTAATCTAAGATGTTTTATATTCAAAATTTATTGTGGTAATTATGGCAGCGACAAATTGAATTTAACCAAAATGTTTTCATTTAGGTAACTAATAAGCGTTTTATGGGGAATTATTAACTTAATTTTACCGGTCTTAATATCGATTTATGTCGCCACAATTTTCTGTTTGTGCACATCTATGATATAGGTAGTACCTTTCAAATAATTCAAGTTTCTTTCTCCTCATTTCAAAATAAACACATAAAAAGTGTACGGAAACTTTTCATGTTCATGTTTTAATATAATGATTAAACGAAAAAAGAGTCAAAAACAGTCAAATTTAGATTTCCATTAACGTACTTAAATGTACCTAAATCATTTTACATTTAGTAAAGAAAAAGAAAAACATTGTAGAACATTTTTTAGTATTCAATGTAAATAGAAGAAGCAATCGCTTTTCGTCAGGCATCTTTTAACGCATACAAAAGGCGTTTTTCTTTTCTAGTTCAGAGCAGAACCTGAACTGTTATACAAAAAGTTCGTGTTTCTTTTTTAGCTCAGACACATCAGAGGTCAAATTTGTGTTTCTTTTTTCGTTCAGAGCATGATCAGAGCGCGCTCTATGAGCTCGGAATAAATTGACTGAGCACATATACCATCACACTACCAGTCACATTTCACAGAAAAAAAAAAAACATGAAAAACAAAAAAACATCAGAACGCTCTGAGCACACTCGGTTCAGAGCGCGCCCATAATGCTCGAGCTCAGGTCAGTGATCAGCTCTGAACTAAAAAAGAAAAACGCCTAGGATGCATTTCTTATAATTTCAAAATGTTTTCTACCACAAAGCGGCAGACACCTGAAACATTCGTGTACCTGTCTGTATCCGGGTTTTTTCATAGCTATTTTGTTTTTCTAAGTTTTTAGCTTTTTGAAGAAACTTTGCCAGACATGTCTTCTGACATTGGAGTTCATCGTCTACGATGCTGCATACCAGTTTCTGGTATACCGTATCATTCCCAACAAGTATGGCTTTGCACCACGACATGTTCTAAGGTGTTTCTTTTGCTGCATATAAGGTTTTCTTGAACTCACTACAATTTGATATGTAGGTACCTACTTGGAGTATTTCATTTGTATCAACATTCATAGTTTCACACTATGTAATTACAAATGACGCAGCATTTAATACGATATCCGATGCAATTCGGGAATTGCTATACGTCATTGAGCCGCATCGCTACAGCTTCCCGAATTCGGCTTCGTTTTCCGGCATCTATCGACATAAAATTGGTCCCATTTCAATCTTCACTAGCAAATAGCTCACACCTTAATTAACTCACCGAAAAGAACCTTGTAAATAGCGTCGAGAACTTTCGCAATGATGCACGTTATCGTTGATTGCGATACGCGGAATCGCAGCGATCGAAAACTTTCACCAGGTGATTACCAGTCGTACTTCCGCTGAAACGCTTTCTCGCATATTTGTGTTCTGTTTTTCGACGTGTGGCTTCACCAACCTCAACAAATAATCGAATTGATTGGCTGACATATATAGTTCATGTTTTTCTTCGCGCAATTCGAGCAGCAATCCAGCACAAAATCCACTCTTCAGTTCCACCACTTCTTTTGACAAATACTTCGCTTTCGTCGCGTTGGCTCGTTATCAAGTTCGATTTCACTGCTTTCCATCAGCATACGCCGTCTCCGCAATTTCCACCATCGACGCAAAAATTCTTTTTGACATTTTTTATTTATTATAATAATAAATTTTTTTCTTTTCACTGCTATTTAATTTAATTAAAAAAAGTCACACGCATACGTCTTTGCCGAGAGAAACACTAAATGACAGCAGCTATATTTTTCGCATTGGTCATGTGAAATCGAAAATAATAGGAAAGCTGACATTTGTCATTTTGATGAGGCAAGTCATTACCAACGGAATCGAAACGGCATCCCAACGAACAATTCTAAATGACTTTCAGTGTCCATTTAAATTATTATGATAGTGTGATCGACATTTTTTCGCAAATGACAAATGACGCGGCGCCTAAAGCGTTTGGGAACTATTTTTTTTTTATAATCAGATTGACGTTTAAGAGAGGACTTAAGCGGCTATACAACAAAATCCAGACTTCGGAAATATTCACTTTTTACCCGACTGTATAGTGTAGTGTACCCACAATTAGAACAAATCAAATAACAGAGTCAAACGAAAGAACCAAGCATAACAAAGCAAACAACAAGTGACCTAGTGACAATGCATTTCACATTGCATAAGCACTGACTCACTCGGGCACACATTTGCTTATCGCTTCACAAGCTCCAATTGCAATCAGACTCCTTTGATTCGGGTCAATTGTCGTAATAGATTTGGGAATGCTAAGGAGGGTCAACAATTAGTATATAAGCAGAACTTTTGGAGAAATAAAGATAGATTCATTTAGACTTTCAAGCAAGTGGTTTCTCACTTATGGCACTTTATGGCGCATTGAGCCTGCCTCCTTCTCCCACTATCCTCTACACTTTCGGGACCCAATAAGTGACCGTACCTTATAATAGGTACACAGGGAGGGTTATGTGTTTTGCGAGTATCCTATGTCCGTTCCTACGGTACGCCCTGTAGCCCAAACGGCTTGACCGATTTTGAAGAGTGGGGTGTCATTAACTTGGTATTCTTCCTCGGAGTGTCATATTGTTTCACTGTGTCAAAGATTTCAAATGTCAAGATATGGAATACACTGAACTGTGAAATAAATTACTTCCTGATGAATTCAGGTCTTGTCTGCACTTATTAGTGATGAATTCATTTATTTTAATTGAAATATTATTATTTTTATTACAGCATATCGAACACTCTATTTTCGACCGACATGAAATAGAAGTGCTTTAAAGATTTTAGTAAAGTGCTCTAGGCACGCTGAAAAATAATTATAATGCACACCATTCACAGAAGAAAAGTTTTAATACTTTTTTGTAAATCTACATACATTTTAAAATCCTTATACAAGAATAAAATAGACTTTAAGGTTTTATTTTGAACAGTGAGGTGTCATAAGATTCGTATTCTTCCCCGGAGTGCCAACGCTAATATGACATCAGTGTGACCTCCGAAATTTATAAGTCTTTATTAGAAATATTTAGATTTATAGCTTAATTTGTAGGTTTTAAACAAAAAAAAATCAGCACTAGGCTGGTAAAAAAATACTTATTTACATTTCTCAACACAAATAGTAGTTTGTACTCGTTCTCACAGATGGCGCTAGTCGTCACATCATGTTATTGAACATTTCAATTAAAAGTTTATAATTGACGTTTACTATAAACTGTGTATAATAGTTTAAGCTATTATTATTAATAGTCACAAATGATATGTAACTGAGTGGTAGTCACAAATATATTAATTTGTATTGAAATTCGGAATAGCCTAAATCGTGCAATGAGGCTGAGTGAAAACGTGGCTTTAATTTATGACTTTTTTCACTGTGAACGTAATACTCTTTCGGGGAGTCATCGCATCTCATCTCCGGACAACTCATCCCCAGCACCTAGCCGGCATCAACATCTCAACTCTGCAACTGGTCACTTACCTTCTCACTAGTACCCTTATCGTTCGAAATGTATAAATTAAGTTTGCTCGCAATTTTCCTTCAAAAAACTAAAAAAAAACCTAAATAAAAATTTAACGCCTTAAGATTCTAAGCGCTGGCAGTCGAAGGCTGCGAATATTTTTGTCAGATTCTACGACTAGCCAATCTAGCCACCGCACGTAACTACGAATTTTGACAATTGAGATTGGTCTGGCCAATAGTAACTTCATGATAGGTTAGATTCAAAGTTCGCTTTCGCTTTCCAAGTTCATTATAGCTTTGCCATTTAGTCGCCTTCGTCAGCGTATGATTAAAATATATTTGGTGAAGAGTTTTGCAAGGAAAAGCAAGACATAATCTGAAAGATTGGGCCTGAACTCGCGATGAACAATACACCCAAGGTCTGACCGCCTAGTTCGATTTATTATTTCTTAAAGAAGTCACTTATGGGATACGAACACATCAAATTCGTTAGACCTTATTGTGCCGTGCAATCAGCATTGCAGTTCATATATAAAAGGTCGAAAGACTACAGCAAAAATCCGAAAGCTTATGAGCTTGTAGTGAATATAACCGGCTTTGTAAGACTACCTACACAATCTGACCAAAATATGTGCAGCCTCCGACTGCCAATAAGTTATACTTGAAAGTGTCTTGTTTTAATCTTTTTAAATCTTTTTTAACAGTCAGTCGGGTTTTTTGGTTTTATATAAAACAAAGGTAATAAAGGGTGATTTTTTAGCTGGTTTGGTTTTGGCAACACTGGTTTTGACAGCTGACGTGTGTTTGGTACCTTGTGTCACTGTCAAACAGCTTCAGTTTGGTTTGCAATTTAACCATGGATCGTCTTACAAATGAACAACACTTGCAAATTATTGAATTTTACTATCAAAATTCGTGCTCGGTTCGAAATGTTCATCGCTGCTTTTTTATCGAAAAATTGTGTTCAGCGATGAGGCTCATTTTTGGTTGAATGGGTACGTAAATAAGCAAAATTGCCGCATTTGGAGTGAAGATCAGCCAGAAGCATTGCAACAGCTACCAATGCATCCCGAAAAAGCCACTGTTTGGTGCGGTTTATGGGCCGGCGGCATTATTGGGCCATATTTCTTCAAAGATGATGCGAATCGCAGCGTTACTGTCAATGGTGAACGCTACCGAGCGATGATAACAAACTTTTTTTTGCCCGAAATGGAAGTTCTTGACTTGCATGATATGTGGTTTCAACAAGACGGTGCCACATGCCACACAGCACGCGAAACAATGGCGCAAATGCGAGGCGAGTTTGGTGAACAGTTAATTTCACGTTTCGGGCCGGTCAATTGGCCGCCTAGATCGTGCGATTTGACACCATTAGATTATTTTTTGTGGGGGTATGCCAAGGCTAATGTGTATAGGGACAAGCCCGCTTCGATTGACGCACTGGAAGCCAACATCCATGCATTCATTCGTGAGATACCGGCCGATATGTGTGAAAGAGTATGCCAAAATTGGACTCAGCGGATGGGCTACCTGAGACGCAGCCGCGGTCAACATTTGCATGAAATTATCTTTAAACATTAAATTGCAAGGTTCAAACTATTGATTCAAATAAATATTTCATTAATTTTTTCGAATTTTTTGTGTTTTTTTTTTAAAAAAAGTTCTAAACCTCTTAAAAAATCACCCTTTAGTAAAGAAAAACGCTTATCGCAAATAAATACGTCAAACTATTGCAGAAAAAAGGAAAAGGTGCAAAAGGATTTGAAAACATCAGTTTCGCAATATTTCTGGATGTTACACTTTATCTTACGCCTAAGATAAAGTGCATACAAAAGAAGTATCCGCATTCTAGATTAGTACTTACATAACTGGGAGACTTTTTAGAAGCAGGGACATAAATTAATGTTTATCGTTAAGAGAAAGTCTCGCGTATTAAAAACAAACTTTTTTCAATTCTTCGCACACTTAACCAAACACACCAAATAACGTGTGAAAAGAAACAAGATTTCTGGATAATATAGAAGCATTTTTAAAATACATATATGTGCATTGGGGCACATTCATAGATCTTTGATAAGCTATTACTATGTTATAACTAAACTAAACCGGAGTTTATGTTATTCATAGACAATTTAAACCCATGTCTAAACGAAAAACTCGAGTCTAACATTAAACACGACAGAACGTATGTTTAAGTTGTTTTTAACTACATTATGCGTCAAAACCAAGTGATCGAAAAGAAAATTTAAGAATTTCGCAAGTAATCTCATATTTGGTTTACAATAAATAAAATAACGTAGCGCGTAATTATTTACTAAAAAAAAGTAAATGAAAAATGTCGGTCGATTACAACATTGAGGAAGATTTTGATATATTGAAAGATATTGCTATGGTACCACCAACTAGGAGACTGAAGCGCTACAGAACCCGAATCGATCCGTTTCAATCATTGACTCATGAAGAATTTTATGAAAGATATCGATTCGACAAAGATACGGCAACTATAATAATTGATTTGTGTAACATTCAAGACACACCATCCAAAAGAGGCTTGCCTTTATCTGGAAGCCTTAAAGTCTTAACGCAAGAAATACAACAAGTCAAATTTCGATATCATTTTGACATCGTTTCTTTTATCTTCCACAACATTGTAATGCCTTTGGACCAACTCACGCAGCATTTCTTTTTCTGCTTCCGACCATTTTTCTTCTCTTACTCTTTTAATATTTCCTTTGCCGCTCATCTGCAATTCTATAATTTTCGTTTATATATCACGAAACATAATTATGTTTGCACTAAAATGCATACCTTATTTTTGCTGAAAAAAAAAAAAAATACCAAAACCAAGCAGAACCACAACAAAACGCAAATTGGAAGTTTTAAATCTTTTTGACTTTTGACTTTTGACTGGCAGAAAGTATTTATGTAATAGATTTGTAGTAGAATACACGTTAGACTCGGATCTAATTTAACAGAGTTGCCTTGTGTTTTACCTGCGGTTTAACTTTAGATTCGAGTTTAGTTAGACCCAGGTTTATAGTATAACTATGAATATGCCCCATTGTAATTGGAAAAGGTTGAAATTAACTATGAGGGAGTTCTCACACGGGCGCCATAGTCAAACATAATTTTAATTATGTCCCTTTAGATATGCTCATTAATAATAAGGACAGCCAAAGCATACAAATCGGTATAGTTTGTTTATGATAATAACCATTTGGTCTCGTGTAAACAATCATCTAAGGTTACTTAAAGGCAATTCTGTCTGATAAGCTGAAATTTGATAGGCAGATCTTCGGGAATATGTGTTGGGCTCTAATTTTATATCAAAGTGTACTTTTCGAAATGCTTTGAGTTTTCACGCCACAATTGATTTCCTACACCAGACTGGTTAAATATGAAATATTGGTTCTTATCGTATTTTATAAAGGGTGGTTAAGTTTGAATTTTGGAACACGTTACACGCGTTAAGACTTGAATTTTAGAATAGAATAGAAATTTGTCTGGTATTCAGCTAGTATAACAAACACTTACATGGTGCTATTTTTTCGTACAAATCGATCATATCCTTTGCATACTCCAGTTTTGTTTCAAGTTGTTCATCAGAAATAACCATTAGGTCTTTCGGATCTGAGCCAATTTTTTGGATTAGTTGAATTTTTACTTCACATATATAGTAATGTCTGAGTGGCAACCATTTTTGGTAGTGTGCAATGTACTTTAAACAATTTTCAACATTTTGTTCCATTGCCGATAAGTCCTTCCCTGCCTTTTCTAAAATGTCGCTCACATATAACTTGTCCATATCTTCACCACAATCCAAACACCTTCGGGTTGTAAAGAAATAAATAAATAAAACTATGTGCGAATATGTCATGAACTGTATACATACTTCCAATTTTCGTGCCATTTATCTGCGCTAAGAGGAAGACAAACACCAGAACAATTAGGTTTCTTGCATTTTAACGAGCTATAGTTTGTACCAAATTCGGTAACATCTTTACATCTGTCACATTCGCATTTAAAGAGCTTTGTGTGCATCAAATGCCTTTGGCGATCTCCCGTTCCCCACACAGCATCTGAGTAGCAAATACTCAGATTCGTGTTCTTTGGAATAGCTTGGGGTGCCCACAACATAACACCACTATCCTTGGTGAAACTTTTAGCCAAATTAGGCTTACATGAGTGCTCTACCAACGACGCTATGTCAAAAACGCCAACATGAGGGGGATCAGAAGTGGGTACTTCGTGACCGTTTATCTGCAAGATTCCAGTTATTCGCATGATTTCGTCTTCTGTGTATTCATCTGTTTGAAAAAACCTGTAATAAAAATTAAGTTTGGTATATTCGTGCAAGAAGTAAATGAAGATATATAACCAGATATAAATAAACAAAGCCCGCATTAAAAACTCAATATACCTGCGGAGCTTAAGGAACAAAGCAGAACAAATAATCTTATAATCATGGTTATGGATAGAGTAATTAGTTAAGATCGAAAATACCTCCTCTAGAATATGAAATGATTGCTTAACGTTCTTACATTGGTTACCAACTGCTAGAATTGCTCATGTAGGATATAGACAAATACGCCTGATATCGGAAACGTGAAGAAGAAATCGATCAAAGGTTATCTAGTCTAGAGAATCACGCTGTCACACACAATACCGTCAAATATGGAATGGGAACCTTATTTAGCAACAAGATGTTTGGTGAAATTGCTGTTGATTTCCGAAATGCCTGTCCTAAGGCAACATCAACTTTTTTAAACAATATTATTTACGTCGATGATTGTCTTACTGGGGAAGATACCAGCAACCAAAGTAAGGAGGATTTGATCTCATGAAATTTTGTGCAAACGCTCCACGTATCCATCGTGATTTATTTATTTATTTGTATTTAAATAGTTGCCAACAAACTAATAGTTTGTTAGTTTGAAGACATCTTAACATCAAGGCCATGTGATGTCGTTGTATTATATTTCATGTTTTTACATAATTAAGCAAAACTTTTCCTATAATTATAATGAAAATAATAATTCCGAGCATGCACAATGCACATGCTGCTTTATGTAATTCGGTGAATTCATATTCTTTTTTCAAAACTTATACCCATACAATAAAAAAAACTGAAGTATAGCAATGTCGATGTGTTGCAATCAAACCGCAATGAATGGCGTGTCAGCCAACCTTCCGCTTTTTCATTAAAGTGCTTTATGGAATACACGACGTCCTTGTGACTTATTAATTGCCATAGCGAAAGCGAGACGCACTGATAATTGAAGACGCTCAAATCAAATCGTTCTATATAAGCGGAATCCGCGGAATGAAAAAGCTTGAATTTGAATTTTCCCCTCAAAATCGTTTGCTTGCATGACATTTGATTTGAGATTCTTCACAATCAAATCAAACACGTTCCGTTGCAAACTATCGAAGCATTGCATTGCGCAACAAAATTATAACTGAGCCGACTTTCGATTTCAAATTGTGTAGCGGTAAGCCCGGAACATCCAAAGAATTTAATAATTAGACATTTGAAATATTTTTTTTTTTGTATTGGAAGAGAAACTACCCGTTTTTCTATCCAGTCTTATTGTTTTAAAGTGCGATTCCCGGTTCCCAATACAGACTTCTATGTAGCATAGTCCTTACGAATCCACCAAGCCCAAAATCGTAAAAATCGAGCAATCCGTTCCAGAGTCTTGAGTGCATATACGGACGTAGTCTCTTTTATATATAGCTGTACGTGTAACCACCCGGTTTTGCCCGTGCCTTTCGTATTAAATCCCGATATCATTCCGTAAACTGCTTTATTTTGACAATGTCCGTTAATAATTTTTTTTTTAGAAAAAGCTTTTGAATTTGTTTTTTTTTTTGTAATTTAACAACCTGTTTTCCTAGGTATCCCTCTTAGCTTTATTTTAAAAATGTCCGTTAATAATTTTAACTAGGTAAACAACTTTAGAAATTTCTTTTTTTTTTGTTTTTTTTTTTTTTTTGTAATTTAACAACCTGTTTTCCTATGTATCCCTCTTATCTTTTATTAAAGTGCGGCCCTTAGGGTCCAAAGCTATCCTATCTTTCGAACTGGAACGAACCATACCCATCCACAAGATTTCATTGAAATCGGTTGACTTGTTTCGGGGATCGACAACATCGCAACCCATCGGGTCCAAAAATATCCTATCTTTTAAGTCCTTCAAACAGTAAATACAGCAATACGAATAAAACAAAGAAAGAATCATGAAAATTTGCACAGTGGTTAACGAGTTATATCGTCAATACATAAATATATATAGAATATAATACAATAAAATTGAATTTTTTTTTGTATTTGAAGTGTCACTACTCGATTTCTATCCAGTTTATTTTTTTTCAAAGTGCATTTCCCGATACAAACTTTCATAACCTCTTTCATTCCCTCAAAGTTGTTTTCGCGACAAAAAGTAGACTATGTCCTTCCTTGGTCAAAAACGAAACTGTTAAGCCCAAAATCGTTAATATCGAATAATCCGTTCTCGAGCTATACGCGCACACACGGACTTCATTCTCTTTTACATGTCGTTAAATTTATGATGGCGAGATGTGGCTTTTTTGATATATTTAAGGGTTTGAACACTTTTGTAGTGTTCAAAGTTTCGGCAAGTTGCTGTTCAATGTGTTGAGCTTTATAAACACGTTTGGAAATTGGGCAGGTGACCATAATATGCCAAATTCTAAGAGCCCTTCTCCAATGTTGACATTACTCTAGTGTTTATACAGATGCCTCGTTGTGAAAAGTGTTTTTTTCTACCCTGACTCGCAATCGTCTTACGCAAGCTTCTCTGCTGAAAGTTTTATTGTACGGGTTTCGAGTAAGAAGATTCTGTTGCGATCAGAAAAAAAGTTAAGCAGTTTTCCCACTCCTCGGCTGTCTTTTTAACCCCTCGATTGCTGTGAATATTCTCCTGTTAAGCTGATAAGATTTGGGGGTTGGTACAGTCAAAGGGTATTTGATTGTTTCTTTGGTGGCTCTGTCTGCAAATTCGTTACCCTTAATAAAGACGTGTTGTGGTACCAATGCTAAAGTTAGCTTCGCGTTAGAGTTTAGACTGAAATTGTTTATCCGGTGTTTCGTGTTTCCTATATATTTGCAAACTGGAGTTTATATTTAGTGAGTTTCTTTTCCAAGGTAGAGGGAGATTAAAGTCTACTTTTCAAAGGTTGTTTTATCGGGCAAATATTTTAGATAGTAAGGACACCGGGTTACTTTTAGCCTAGCTATTCCAAAATGTGTATCGAGAGGAAAACCGTCAAAAATTTATTAATCAAAGGTAATAACAACTCTTGATGTAATCTGGAAACCCATTTTGGATAAATTTAAATTCTTCGCATTCAATTGATTTAAAATAAAAACTCGAGCAATGCAAGTGCGCGATGTACATTTCAAATATAAAGATGTCTTCCAACTAACTGGTTGACTGATATATTTTAAATATTTGATTCTTTTCACAGAAGCAACTACCGTGGCTATGTTCGATGATAGTAAAACCAGTCCAAGTTCCGTTTGAAATATCTCGGAAAGACTCTCAACTCCAAGTAAAATGAAAAAGGTAAGGACCTTAATGGGTTAATCAAGAAAATGTTGTAAGCTTAACCTCTAGAAAAGGCTTTAATCATATCGCAAAAGCTAGAGTCTGTGCAAAGATATGGTACCGTTTGACCTATGGAGTTTTAGCTTGTAGGTGCAAGTTAAAAGAACCTATACAATATTTTCAAAATAAAGGGATGGGATTATACAAAAATTTTTTTTCTTGACGTGAAACTTCTTTAAACTCCAAGCATACGAGTACCGTTACGAAATGGTCTATATGGTCTTCCCTTAATAATTACAAAACTAGTCTTAGAAACATGAATCCAGTGTCATTCTTTAGCTTATATAGTCAGCTCGGTGAACTTAAGTTTGCATCGGGGTGGAGCCGGGTGCCGGGAACGGGGTAAGGGCACAGCATAGAATAACCAAAACCGACACTCTCTTCTATTCCGTGTAACTCAGTCTCCCGGGTCTTGTACTAACTTCCCGGTCTCCCGAAAATTCTGTGAAGTCTCCCGAATTTCCAATATTTAATTTTAATTTCATATAATTTTCATTTATATAGATTATTTAGAGAGACCAATCGATTCAAATAAATATAAGTGCAATTTGGACAACATTTGCAGTGAAACATAACCAGGAAGTGTAAAATATTAAAATAAAATACGTGAATCCTCAAAACTAAAAGCGACTCGCTGACATAGATTCACTTTAAAACCATCAACGGCCGTGTGCTCCGAAACATCTCCACCAGATTTCTCTTTTTAAAAGAAAACAATATTAATAGGGGTCATCGCAAGTACATATAAGTGGGCGATGTCCTAGGTAGTCCTTATTTCTCACTGAATAATGGGCATTGGGATGGCCACAGGAAAGGGAACGAATCCCACATTTTCGTTTCCCGATTTTGAGGGTTTCAATTCAGCTTTCGGTCCAGGGCTTTTGGATAGCCGCACTTGTACCAACCAAATGGGAGACATGTACTGAGCGAGAAATTGTTCTCTAACTCTTCTAAAATCAGCAAATCTTTGCCCTTGAACCGTCCTTTTATTAAGCAGACACCTACACCACCGCATTGATTGAGGTTTTCGTTTGAACTACTACCTAAAGTTATATATTTAATCCAAGCAAACAATCATTCCACCAATGAGGTGCCTTATGCCAAACCCTTTTTTTACATACAACATAATTGCGACCATATGGAAAGCCTGCTGTAGCGACGTCACCGAAAGAGGTAAGTTACCCACTATTAGTTAGTTTTTATTACCTACTATAAGAAACTAACCTAGAAATTTGTTACATTGATAACGATCGCATTTATTGCGGGAATAGAAGCGAACTATTCATTTAGAGCTAGGCATAATGCTTGTTTCAATTCGGGCGGTATTCTTCCTCTGATCAATGTAAAATTTCTACAACTTGAACCCGTAGTTGTCGTTTAGATCACAGAGAGTAAAATGATTGTGACCATTATAGAGCCAATATCAAATAACCGTCATCGACATTGATAATTCATTCTTTTGAAATGATTGAACTTAAAACTTGTTGTGAAATCTGAAACAATAGTTCACATATTTATCATTTCACATAGCCATTGATCGAGCCTTGTCCTTCTAAAACAGTTTCAGGAAGTGATCTTGTGAATAATAAAATACTATTCGCATTTTCCCCCATTTTTTGCTAAGAGTTATTTTTTTTGTGAATTTGAAAATCGATAAATATAATATTTGTAATGCATTCAATCATACCTCGGAATAAATTTGCCGATACTTTCCAAGTCACTTTTCCATTGCGGAGATCCTCTGCGTACATTTTCATGTGACTCTAGGCTGCTTAATCGGTCAAATTTTTCCTGGTTTCCTTTCTTTAGTAGAAGTGCTCGAAGTGGTGCTATACACTGATACATCGGATGAGGTGTCGTAAACTCATGAATGGTCACCTGAAAGAAATGTAAATTTTAATATCTGTGTTAACAGAATGGTGTACGTATTCCTTGGAACAAGTAATTGCCTACGTCCATTTGGTCGTGAGAAATATATAGCTTGACTTGAGACCTAACTTGAAGAAACCAGAAAAAATACGCACCACAACGCCGAATCGTGAACAAAACTGAATGCCGGCGAAAAGTGCTGTAAGAATGACCACGACGTTAAAAACGCAGTCTATGTGAAAGGGGATATGTATTGCAGTATATTACATTACAAATGCCAAAAGCGGCGGAGAAACTCTATTTGACGGAGCCTTAAACTAAAAAAACACGTTAGAATTCAAAGTCTCGAAAAAAAGAAGTGTATCCTTCTTTTTTCCAATTGTTTTCTGCACAACCGTGAAGTGAAATCAAACTGAATATTTATAAAAAAAAATTATTTTTATTATATTTTTTAATGTTAAATAATAAAATAACTGTGGAATATACAATTTGTTGTTTTTCGTTTATTTTTATACATTATAAGTTCAATATTTATTGTTTAATAATGATATTCTAAACCTTTAAAGGTTTAATATTTCTTTATTTTTTGTGGATGAACTGAAATAATTTTATAGGCTTTTTCTTTGCGATATTTTGTTAATCTTTTGACACACGCCAAAACGTTCCAAAACGTTATAAAATGTATTTTATAAATGACGGGCAAATCTACATCAGATACTCTATGGTTCTTTGGGAGATGTTGCTTTGTTGATGGTTGCTAGACGAAAGAGAGTAAGTTCAGTTTGCATAAACGCATGAAGCCAATTTGCCAAACCAAACCGTTTCGACCTTTTCCCTATTCTGCTTTGTTGTCATCTTCTTATCATCGAATTTTGTTCACATTGGCTTACGGGTTTAAATTAGCAGATTACACATTGAAAATATAACGTTTGTTATGTAACGAAAATGCAACAAGAATTCTTTGAAAAAAGCAACATCGAAAAGCTTAATGAACCATAGGGTACGTGCACAAAATGCAATTAATAAAATGGAAGTTATGAAGTTAGGTAAATTAACTAAGTTGAATATAGAGATGTAAATGAACATGCAATTAGTTTTTAGTAAGAAAAATTGGCTTCGTATTCTTAAACAGTTAATGGATTAAAAATATATCCCCAAAAATGCCAAATATTTGAAATTGTATAGTATATGTGAATTGTGTAGAGAAATTTCAATATGTAATAAAGCCGTTTGAGACACTTTATTGCATACTACCTTCAGACCCATTTGAGTAGCATTTTCTACCGCAATGAGAACTTTGCCTAACGACCAGGGAGGGAAAACTGCTTCACACGTATTCACATTTCACACTTCACATATAGGAAATCTAAGAGAGAATTTTATTTTCAAAATTTGCGGGGGTTCGATTTTTACAGTTTTGGGGTTGGTGGAATCGTATTGGCCCAAGGAAAGACATATGCTACTTTTTGTCGTGAAAATAAAAATTTTGAGGGGAATAGATTTGGGATAGAACTTTTTATGGGGAACTTCACTTTGAAAAAAAAAAAAAAAATATAGACTGGATACAAAACGGGTAGTGTCACTTCCAAGACAACAAAACAATTCTTTCAATTGTTTATTTTTTAAATTCTTTGGATATTCCGGGCTTACTGATACACAATTTGAAATCGAAAGCCTGGCTCAGATATAATTTTGTTGAGCAACCCCAATCCACCGACACTTTTTAACGGATAGCGTTTGATTTGATTGTGAAGAACCTAAAATCAAATGTCATGGAAGCGACGATTATGACTGGAAAATTCAAAGCAAACAATATTATAATTCCGCGGATTCCGATTATTTAGAATGATTGGGCCTTTGGGTTTCAAGCGCTTTAAATTGCCCATGCAACTCGCTTTCACCATGACAAAAAATAAAATTAATTCAACTCTTGAATTGTCATGTTTCTCACATGGTCAATTGTATGTGTCGTGCTCACGTGTGAGCAAAACCTCCCACTTTGTGCGTCGTGTATCGTAAAGCACTCTTGTGAAAAAGCGGAAGGTTGGGGGCCGACACGTCAATCATTCCGGTTTGATTGAAACACATCGACATTGCTATACTTAAGTAATTTCTATTGTAGTTAATATAACTTTTGAATACAGAATTTGAATTGACTGAATTTTCATTAGAATAACGAATTTGGGCGGAACGAAGTCAGCTAGTTCGTTTGTAGAAAGGGCATTTCTATATATGTTTTTTTTTTAATTACTAAATAGCTTAGCCCTATTTAAATTGGAACACAACACGGGCACGGTTTTGATCTGTAGACACGTCGATGAGTTTGTCAGTCAGTCATGTCAATATACAGATATTTAACAACAAACAATATAGGATGTTATGTATTTTTGATTTCTTGTAAGTTGTTTATGCTAATCAATTATATTTATTTTTTATGAAATAAATAAAAAAAACTCATTAATTTTCAATTTAAATAAATGAATATCTACGCTTACCTTCTTCTGACTGCGTTTTTGAGTAAACTTGCACTCTTCCTTATGTTCCGCTTTGTCTTCACATTCCTTAGAGCAAAGCGGCCAACCGCAATGTTGACAAGGTACATAATTTTCTTCATCAATAGAATTAAGGCAACCCAAGCAAACCGGTCCAGTAACTTGGGATGGTCCCCGAGTTAGTGGTGATTCCTTTAATACGATTTCAAACGGCCTAATTTTTCTAGTTGTCACAAGGTGTCGCCCAAGCTTTTCATTTTGTTCAATCTGAAAATAAAGTTACAGTGTAAAAAAACCCCAGTAACGTGGCATAGATATGTGCATTTTAAAGTTATTTTTTCAAGCTGAAGTTTTGGTGTCAAAATGAAAATATTCTTATACAATATACAACGTATGCGTTTGATTAATAGATAAACTGTCCGAAGCTTATCGTTTCATGAAGCTGTGCTTTTCTGTCCAGCACACGGTTTTCTGCAGACCATCTGGACCCCAATTCTCAAATTCCTCATAGGATAATTCGTATACGAGCAAATGCGCCTAACATTTTCGCATAGCAAATAAATTGGTATTCTCGTATGCAGATTTCGCGAATTGGAAATATCAGTTTTTCGCATCGCATCGCATCAGAGACTTCGACAGATAAACGTATGCGAATTGGGGTCCTGATTTCCGTTGCGAATTAAATTGCCTTTAAGATGTACTTAAACTTCTGCGGATTTCTGGAAAGCAGTTAAACATATAACTGAGGTGGAAATGTAACTGCGCAGCATTTACATGCTAAGCCGTTGGGAGATTACTTCAAAACACTACTTAAGAGCCAACTAACTTCTTTAGCCCACCAATATGCAGGTGCTTTCTTCGTTAACGAATACTTAAATGCACCATTTACTCTGAGCGAGGTGCAAAAGGTAATTATGAATTTAAAAAGGAACAAGGCCCCGGGAGAGGACCTCATTCCATTTTAGTTCAACAAGAATTCTACAAATTGATTTTGCCACTGCCCTTACACCAGAATACAACCGAATATTCGAAACTGCAGATATTCCACAAAGCTTCAGAAAACCCATTTTATTTCCGTTACACAAAAAGGGTGATTATAATAACTCGAGCAACTAGAGAGGCATATCAGTCTTAAATACCTTGGCTAAAATATTTGGAGCACTGCTATTCGAAATGCTAACTCAATGGGTCTCAAATAATAAAATTCTACACGAATTTCAGGCCGGGTTTAGAGCAGAATACTCAATTGTGGACCAAGTTTTCACGCTTGTTAATATACCGATGTGAAGAAGAAGCTTTATGCTCTATTTGTGGACTTTAGTGCAGCCTTCGACTCTATAGCACGCGAAGCACTATACTATAAACTCTACAGAAAAGGAATTTCGAGCAAAATTATAAGCACTTTGAAAGCTATGTATGAAAAAAATACGTTTGGGATGGGAGCAGCGCGCCGGAGGAGTTTGCGACAACCATGGGAGTTAAGCAACTAGGTATGTATCCTAAGTACACTCTTGTTCATTTTGTTTATCAACGATATAATAGATAATATTGGAGGCGGAATTCAAATTAGAACAGTAAATGTCTCTGCGTTAATGTATGCTGATGATATTGTAGTATGCAGTTTATGATAAACAGACTGCAAAACTACATGGAATCTGTCTGTTAACTTAGGCAAAACAAAGATCATGATATTCTGAAATCGCGGCGGGCGACACTCAAGAAACGAACCTTAGATGTATAAAAGAGACCGTATAGAAATAGTTAAATCCTATAAGTATCTAGGAATGTTGATTTCAGCTAACATTAATATGAATACCTAAATATCTTGGAACCAAATTAAAAGAAGCTAAGCGCGCAATTTGTTCAGTTTCGGGAAAATGTATCCAAAATAAATACATTGAACACAATTCGAAACAAAAAATCAATCTTGCTACTGCAACAACTATAATGTTATATGTTATATCTCATATTTTTTATGTATATATACACAACACATATTCCGCGGTTGAAAAATTTCAACGCTGTATCATAAAAAGAGTTTTTAGGTTGCCAAGTAACATCCCCAATTATATGTTTTACCTAGAATCTGGTATGGCTCCTCTGTTTTTTGAAACACTTAAGTTACATTTCATTCAACTATATTGTAAAAGTATAATGGGAATGAAGCAAGGACGATTACCAAGGCTAATACTTTCCCACATAATCTCAACAAGAGGAAGTCTTGTCCAATGAGAAGAAATAGCACAAAACTGCGGACTTAACCTAAGTTTTTCGCGGACCTACGATTGTATATCCCTATAAATAAAATTCGATACACTATACTGGTCATCAGCTATACGATTCATGTGCCCAGTCATCACAGCACAGAATGTTACACAGCAAATTGAGTTAGTATCTGCAGGAGAACGTATTTTTTGGATTGTAATTCAAATGAATAAATAAACGGAGAATTATTAAGTTTTTACTACATACCACACCGACCTGCAATTCCAATCATTTGTGATTTATGTAATCCAAGAGAAAGAGAATACGTGTTTCACTTTCTCGCTAGATGTCATATTCTTAGATAATTTCGTGTGATGTTTATTTGATCATAATTACTAGAGATGGAGGATGCGCTAAGTTATTTAAACGAAGACCGTAGTTTCGAAGAACTATATAAGTATGCTGTAAATGCCCTACATCTTGGAAGGAGATTTTTAGATAATAAACATAGTATAATGTAGTGATTACTATCTTTATTAAACCAAAAATATCTATTCGATATGTTATTCTAAAATAAATAATAATCTTAAACTAAATAATAATAATAATAATGTCAATCTGGTGGACGGCTTTGGCCGTAACATAATAATAAAATGTATCCAAATATTTATTCTTTTTTGTGAAATAAAACTAGCTAACTAATGTGACAATACTAGCGCACCTTTTCTTTTTGAGGGTATTCGGTTTAACTTTTTGGCAAGTAACTGCAGATCTTACGTTTTTACCCATTGTAATTTTGAACCTTTGTTGAACAAGTATCGTTTGTGTGTTAAAGACGAGATCTACCAGAAAATGCTACAGTTTCGACCAAGACGAGTTGCTCATGCGAATTGAGAATATTAAACAAAGGATTTGATATTTTTGTACTTAACTAAAGTTCCTTATGCAACACATTTATGTTTCTTGCAATTTATTTGTAAATGAATAGTTGAAATTAGCGTAAGATGTTGAAAAAATCATTTCGCACCAAAATTCAAATTTCCCTATATCCATAAATCCAATCCACAGTCAAAATGACGAGGTTGAAATGAAACTCACCCATCCGGGTGTTCATCTCGCTTTAGATACAAAAAAAAGACAAAAAAAAAAATTAAAAACCTTTTTCCCTCATAAATCTACCTGGCTTGGTGTTCTCTTACATCAAACGCACGCCGTTGCTGTTCGTATTTGTAGTTTCATTTTCGTTACCGTTCCACCCTGGCAAACGTAGGGTTGCTTTGTTGAGCTTGTGCCCAGAGACAATACTGAGACCCCCAACTCCGGCCGATTTTCCGTTACTTGCCTACAAGCTATATTACCATGGGCTTGTGACGTTTTTTTGCGCTAGTATTGATACATAGAAATTCGTATTGACAAATGTCACGAAACTTCAAAAATTCCGGGTCACAACGCTCAAAAAAAGAGCACAACTTCCGCTGCTTCCAAATTGGCTTCCGGTGTGGGCAAAGTTGCTGGCTGCGTTCGTAAAATATTATCCGTTAAATTTGAAAATAATTGTTACAACTAAATTTTGTGTGGACAGTGATTTATTTTAAGAATAATTGTGTATTTTCTTGACAATATAAGAAAAATAAACAATTCTTAAGAAGAGGATCATCTCATATAAATACAATTGCGAAAAAGAAGTGACTTTATTATAATCCTGCAAATACGTATTTCAGTATTAATGCATAATCATTTATTTCTACATTCACTTCAGTTTTTGTGTATTGTACTATGTAATTATCATAAATTATGAAGATGAATATCATTGCAGTTGTATGAGTATGCATTTATAAAGTAAATTAAGAGTTCCTGCATTAGTCTAAATATAAAAAAAAGTTTTTGATTTGGACTATAATTTTAGGACCTTTTTATAAATTCGGATCAAAAAATTTAATATGAAAATTGATGAAAATGAACTGAGATAATCGAGATAATGTACCTACTTATTCACCAATTTTATGTTGAATTTCTAGTGAAAAAAGCTGCATTTGTGAACACCGTCACAGCTCACCACAGTTGAATGACACCAGACTCACCACTTGTCAAATTGTTTATTTACGCGAATTTTTCTGACTTCTGAACCAAAATCACAAAACCAGGCCAAAACTATAGGAAGGCACTTTTACTTGGGTTTGAATTGGATTTCATTTGTTTAAAGAGACGTAATTAAAGGGTAAGCTTAATGCATATATAAATAAAATATTTTGATAAAGCGTTTCAATGATTTATCATTGTAGGAAAATGAATAACGGACAGCCTCCCACAAAAAAAAAAAACAAATTGACGCAGAATTGTGTGCTTTTAGGGCCCCGAGGGACAATGCTTGGTAACCATACCTCATGGTGGAAATGCAATGGATCTCATTCGTTTGAGGTATTGCAGGGGATTCTTTAACGCGTCTGTCAGGAGAAAACGAAGGGTTTTACCGGAAAAAAAAACACCAGTTGCTTCCTTGGCAGACCAGCAGCAGTCAAAACGTTGTCCCAATCATTGCTTCGAATCCAGTAGTCTTGATGCTGATGATGACAGTGATGCGATTTTCTTGTGCCTTTAGACGAATCTGTTCTTGTTGATGTCAACATTCTCCCTGTCAACCTTGGCTTTGGTTCTCATCTCGTGCTCGAGTAGTTTAAGACGGTTTTTCTCCTTCATTTCGATCTCGTGTTCGATGGTTTGCCGGCGCATTGCCTCTAGGAGTGCGACACTTTCCTCTTGCCTAGTAAGTGTTACCGGTTAAAGAATCAATTCATACAGCTTTAACTATATTCTTACTTTTGAAATTGTCCTCCTGGATACGTTGCTGCTGCGACAATTGATCTTCATAGTGGCGCCTTGCCAATTGGTATTGATAGTGGGCACGATGCTGTTGTTGCTTGGTCTGTTCCTAGAAGTGGATAAAAATGGTTAGCAATTCTTCGTAAGGCTCATTTTAATTCAAATTCAATTTACAATCAGGGTCTTCCTACGCTCTTCGTGATCGATACCCTTGTGTTCAACTTTCGCCTGTTCAATATGGGTTTCGTATTCCTTGACTTTGGCCATACACTCTTGATGGTGTGTGTTCTCCTGCATCGTGGACAAATCAAGGGCTTTTCTAGCATCATCTTGAGTGGGAGCTTGCGATTTAACAAACCTTGAAGAAATATCTAATAATTAAATATATATAGTGAGACAAATTCATTGAATAGTATGGCTTACTTATATCGATTCCGATTGATATTCATTGTTGTTCATATGCGATCCATTGCATATGTGTAAGGTTAGCGAACACCTCAACGTCGGCTTCTTCATTAGCTGTAAGACAAATATATTTAATTATTAATTGAAACACTTAAAATATACGAAAACTTACATTTTCTCAATTTGTTGGGGAAAAAATACAATTTGTTTTCCATATTTTGACAGTTGTCACTCGACTTCTGTCAAAAGGAATTCACATTTTTTTTGTTTTGCTTTTTTTGTTGAAGCTCACACGGATTCTAAATTGACATAACACCGATAGGAAAACAAAATGGGGAATTCAAAAAAAAACTGAGGGGGCCAGCGGCAAGAGGATTGCGAGTTGGGGGTCTCAGTATTGTCTCTGCTTGTGCCTTGCCTACTGTGTTGTGTGGGGTGTAGCGTGTGGTGTGTGCAGAAACAAGAAGAACAACAAGCACAACACAAGATATTCCGTACAACAGCCACTGCACAGCCCACAGCCAGTGACCCATTCCTATCCTATTGCTTCGTTCATTCTCCTTTGTTGCGCTATACTTTACAGAACCTTAAAATACAAGTTGGTATTGGTAGGTATGAATAATTATTCATTTCCACTCTGGTCCTCTCAGTGTATATAGATATGGAATTAAAATATAGAGGTCGGTTACACAGAGGACAACAACTGACAAAAATATAAATTCGAAATTTGAAATTGCAACTGCTTTAATTGAAAAGCAACATGCGAAACCATTTTCACAGCTGTGTTCAGCTGATAAATTTTGGTAGGACAACTCCACTTTTTGCAAATTTAATTTGACACTTGCCTGAAAAAAATATGAATCCAAGCTTTGGCTGTGTGGTTGCCCTTCTACAATCAAAGTCTTCTGTTAGCCTTGCCTTCTTTTTTTTTTTTTTTTTTCAAATTTTCTGACCATTGCAGTGTTGCGGTAAACATTGTTTCCCAATAGAAAAAAAATACACTTTCTTACTACGGTAGAAAATATAGTGATCATCCTACTGAAAGCACCACGGCACGTCACTGTTCAATTGAATCAATGATTCCATACGCAAAATAAAATCGACATCTAGGTATATTTTGTGTGCATTTTTGTTAAAGTTTGATCTAAATATAGTTCTATTTTATATAAGTAGTGCGTGTACATGTGTGTATTCACAAATAGAAGAAGGGAACACTTTGTTTAACCTAAAACCAGCAGCCGGTGTGCGTACACACATGTGTCATATTTTTGAAAAAAAATGTTAAATACATTATATTTGAAAATTCTGTGTGCATAACATTTGAATGATAAGAGCAAACAGATTTATTCAAATTCTTACCCTAAATGGACGGCAAAACGGCTTATGTGATTTCCAGTCAATTTTTTGGTGGGCCGCTGAACAATAAAACACTTGGTTGCAGTTGGAGCATTTTGACTTTGTTTCGGTAGAACAGATTTTACACACTTCACTTCTTAAATCAGTCATTGTTATTACTAATTATATAAACCTTTGTGTAGAGGATATATTTTTCTTTTTCAATAAGTTATTTTACCTAGAATAGGACTTAGTGTGCTCGATTATTAATAGCAATGGTAGAGAACACTGATCGTCAGCTTCTACCCTACTGTATCTGCAATAAGAACTTTGCTCTTAGTTGGCTGCTATTTCCGTGAACGAATATGAGAATGTTTAGAAAAATGTGATTTAAATCAGCTGATTGAGCTCTCTTAAGGGGGCTGTTCGATTTTGTATTACACAGGGTGTTTCTTGCAGGAAAAATCTTAAAGAAAAATGAACTTAAAGTTGTTCGCAATACATTTTTGGTAAACCTACTTAGTTAGGGAATGGTGTTGTTTTCATGAAAATGTGGTGTTTCAGATCTCAATATTACGATTGTAGAGGAACTCTATAAAGTGTAACTCATGATTTAGTTCATGCAAACTGAGCTCGTGTTCAAGCTCGTCCGTTTTAACTCCTCATAAAACGTTCTCAATATTTTGCATACGACCCAATGTAAGAATGACTATTTGTCGATATAGGTTAGTAATGGAAGGATTTTCGTCTTTTCTTTATTTGTGCATTTGTCCGCCCTAGAAGTGTAAATGCGTCCAACATATTTTTAACTTTCTCCATTACGTAGTAAGGGAAAGATAATTTCGAACTCGAGATGTTAATCAATTCTGACATGACGATAGGGAACTCAACATTCTGTCTGTTTGTCCGTCCTTCCACAGGACTACAGCCTAGACGGCTGCCGGATCTCGTTCAAACTTCGGATTTGGAGTTTGTGGGCTTTCAGTTCGGGGCGGTTTTTTTTGCAAGGTTACCTCAATATTAATGCGGTACTTCCCATATAAAAATGTTGGTACCAGTTTGGATTGATCAAATACGGCTCTAACGATTTCAACCAAAATTGATATTTAACCTTAAGTAGGTGAAGCTAATTTAAAAACTGCTGATATCTCGAAAACCCCATTTTCGATTTCGACAAAACCTTAAAAACCAAGTATTGCTTACGCCCCGAACGATATCTAATACTCAGTTTCCAGATAAATAGCATTTAAATTGGCACACCGGTCCTGTTTTGTCTTCAGCGCAGTCGACGGCCTACATGTAAACTCGACCAATCACTCGTATTTCGCTAGTTAAAACCCGGACTTGAACACCCTGCCTGGGGTCAACCCATACAACGATGCATGCTACGAGCATGAATCCAAGAAGACAGTCACAGTTTATGTTAAATAGATTTAAGAAAACAAACCTTGTAGTGTGTGGTGTGGGGTGTGGCGTGTGGTGTGTGCAGAAACGAGAAGAACAACAAAGCACAACACAAGATCATCCATACAACAGCCATTGCAGAGCCCACAGCCAGTGACCCATTCCTATCCTAATGCTTCGTTACAAAAAATACAAAAACAATACCGTTGGGCCCCTGTTGATTAGCATTTAAATATTTATTATTCACCACCATTTGTTACCTAGCCTTAAGTCAGATTGTTTATACAAAAAGTTTAACAATAGCAAATGTAACGTTTTTCGTAAATAATAATAAGTTGTTGTGTAAAATCTGATTTGTCGCAAATCCCCTTGGTGAGTACGTTTCGTTTTCTTGAGTGATTTAAGAGCCAAGTCTATTTGAAACTGTTGGTGTCTGAAACCTGTAATGGAGGCGTGCTTGTGCCATCGCCATGTCCAATAGTCCATCTGTCGCTCTGCGCAAACCGTACGACCCACGTGGATAATCACTGCTACCTATACCTAGTGCCCCAAAAACCTGTGCTTGCTGAACCGTATTGTGTGCAAATCACGTGCCACATTCTACGCGATCCTGTGAAAGGCAATTAAAAAAAACACAGCTCCTTATTGAAATCGGATCTGTGTAACTGCCACTGGCATTCGACGCGCCGATACTCCGCCAGAGAGCCATTTGAGCACCACACATTATACCCCTGAAAGCAAAGCCGAAGTCATCGATACAACGCTGGTCCTGACGACGAAGTGATAAATTTGAATTAAATCTCTCCCTCTTCCCCCGCGTAAAATTGTTGGTTAAGAGCTCCATTGTAATTCACTTCGGCAGGCCTGACGACGAAGATGACCATGTAAGCCAACGTAATTTTGTTGTTTTACGATCAAATTTGATAATTTATTACACATCAAATTAATTTAATTAGGCAGTCAATGTCGACGCGTCACATTGTTCATTTCGTTCATGAACGCCTAACATTTAGAGAATAAATATTAACAATTCAAAAAATGTTTTCACTTGTCCTCTAAGTCCTAACTACAGTCTAGTCCTTGTGTATTTCCCAACTCGTGGCACCCTCTCGAGAACTTGAGCCAAATCGTAATTAATACACACCTACGGCAGCAATATTTTCCACTCATTCCGCTACTATCATCAAAATTAAAAAAAAAAAAGGTTCCAATATCCACTATATCCCCTAAGTCCTAACCAAACTTAAGTAGATTTCTAAATTCTAAGTGAATTTCCCAACTCGTGCCAGTCTCTTGTGCACTTGAGCACAATCGTTATTCAACTGCGACACAAGCGAAAACAATACTTTCCATTTCCACTCATTCGTTCAAATGAGTTCGAAAATATATAGGGGTTTTTCTTTTTTAGTTCAGAGCTGAGCACTGAACTGAGCTCGAGCATTATGAGCGCGCTCTGATCTATGAACCGAGCGTGTTTAGAGCGTTCTAATGAATTTTTGTTTTTCCTGCTATTTTTTTCTGTCAAATGTGACATTACATTACATTTGCTTTTCTTAAACTTTTTGTATATACAATTCGACTTTGGCTAGGTAACAAATGGTGGTGAATAGTAAATATTAAAATGCGTTGGCTCAACAATAGGGGCTCAACATAAATTGTGGCGGTTTTCTCGGATTCATACTCGTAGTATGCATCGTTGTCTGGGTTGACCTCGGGGTGTTCATATCCGGGTGTTGATGTTCTTGTGGTTTTGGGGTGGTTGGTCGTCTTGGTTTTATGCTCGATGGTGGGTTGTCTCGGTCGATTCGTACAAGGGCGGTTCTGTCCTGTCTGTGTCGCAGTCAAATGTGACTGGAAGTGTGCTTGTATATGTGTAATCAGCTTTTTCCTCAGGCTGCTCAGTCAATTTATTCCGAGCTCATAGAGCGCGCTCGTTCAGCTCAGATGTAAACTATAGGCGTTTTTATTTTTTAGTTCAGAGCTCAGACATATCAGTTCTCATTACACGCATGCCAGAAAAACGCCTTCAGGAACAATATTTTTTTAACTTTAGAGGTATCTCTATACTACCATTAGCGCATTGAGCATTACCTATCAATAGGCTCACAATTTAACGAATATGTGTAGTCTTCGACACTTTTCTATGCGCTTTCCATTCACTGGTTAAAATTTATATTAAAACATTCGAAATTTCCATCCCGATCGATTTCTAAATATTTGCACACAAATAATTTATGAAAATATATCCACACGATGCAATGCCTTTCTTTGCTGTAGAAAAAATTCACGCAAATGTAAACAAACTCCATCAGTTGTCAAACTCAAATGCACTTTCAAAAATTCAAAAAAAAAATCGCTTAAAAAGTAGGACAAAAGTCCTAAAGCCTTTAAATTAATTTCAGAATTTAGAATTTAATGTATTTATAAAGTTATTTGCACACAAAAAATTTATGAAAATAGATCCACCCGATGCAATAGCCGTATTTTATTATCAGCGTGATCTAATCCGAATGAAATCACGAAAATAAAACAATACGGATCATAGACAAATTTCATTTTGGAGTTGTGGCAACAGTTGCTTTCAAAACACGACGGATAATGTATGAAAATGACAAACTTCATATTGCCACCAGCCATATTTCAAACATTCTGTACAACGTGACGTCACAATATGATGTCAATGGACATGAGATTTCATTTGCTTGTCGGGGTAGCACATAAATGAATCAAATTAATAATTTTTATTTTTTGATATTGTTTTTAAAAAAAGTAATTTATAATTCTATGTTCAAATATGCAACACATAAACAATATTTTGCTGCTGTATTTCGGTATTTCTTAACATATTAAGGTGTATTCATGCGAGCGAATGAATTTTTTAAACATTTATGAAGTGTTCTCGATTTGCTTCAGAAACATTTCATAAACATTTGTCAAACATTTCTGTTTTTGCCGATGTATACGCCGATTAATTATTTATTAAACGTTTATGAAATACTTTTTATTGTCGGAAATTCACGACCAGAGGCTCTAAAACAACAACACGGCTTCCGTAATATGGTATGTTTTGTTTCTAAAAGGAAATGAGTTTACCTACAATCAGTTCGAAATGTAATGGAAATCTTAATGCAGTTTGCACCTCTGGTCCGCTCAGATTGGAATTCTTAGACAAAGTAAATGACAGCGGTTTAGGCACGAAATTCCAGAAGAACAAAATGAAGTTTGTTCCGAACTGAGGCGAGTTGGAAAATTATGTTGAATTGCAATGATGTTGCAATTGGCTAAATTCTGATTATTGCACAAGAACTTCTTGGCAATCCACGCAAAAAAAAACTCGTTAGGCGAACGTTATAATGGTAGTTTAATTCCGAGTTCTTGGGCGATCTACTAACAAGTGATTTACATTTTGTCTGTTTCCCTTTGAAATAATCTCGGTACTTTATATACGAGCACAGCTGTTGTTTACTTTGGGTCATTGACCCTTACAATTACTTGCAATAAGTTTTAATTACCGCTGTAAGCTCTGCTCCCCTACATTTAACACATATGCAAATTTATATTATTAACGCCCCACATTAAGGGCCTATAGTGAGAATGCAACATAACTATTTTGTGCACAATTAACATCGGGTTCTACTTGTTGACATGTACATGAGTTAGAGCGTACCACTCAATTTGCTTAAGGCACTCCTTGTTGTTCGACAGAGACAGCTCTTTCTCTTGGGGTCGGTGGTTCGGCATATTGGACATTTCGTTCGGTGTCTTCGTGTCGAAATTTCGTTTTTTTAATTGTTGTTTAATTTAGTGTTTTGTTGCTAATGTGCCTTGCAGCTAGTTGCTTGAATATTGTTTATCCTCTGTATTTCATATTCACGCAACTAGTTCAACGCACATTAACTGATCAGCGTATCTAGGTGCATGCCAGATATGTTATGTGATGGTGCTGTGCCTTTTCCTGGATGATGTTGTTGGGAACCAACAAAGTCAGAATTAGATTTTTCTGTGATAAAAAAGAAACGTGTTTCCCAATAATTAGGTTCAAAAACAATTTAAATTTATGCAGGCAGCTAGTTTCGATTTTGCATTATTCCAAAATTTTCTGGACATTTGTATTTTATGTTAAAAGAACAAAAAAATCGCTCACCTTACCGCAGGGAGACTTGTGAAACAAATTAAACTATCTGTGAAACATTTCATAAACATTTTTTTGTTAAATAAATGTTTATGAAACATTTACTTAAATATTTACGAAATATTTCGCTGGTCTGGGCATACTTTTATGGAATGAAACAGCAAAATCATCTCCGAGGACGGGAAATTTATTCGATGTGAAAAAAATGCTTTTTGATTTTTTGTGTTGAATGTTTTAGTCTGGCAACGTGACTGTGTGGCTTGGCTATCGTTTACAGGCACACCAACATTGAAAAATTAAACAAGCCACCTAGTACAATAAATTTTCAGATCATAATTCGTGATCTCGATGAATAGCAGGATCATGTGCTGTTGTTGTAAGTGCATGTATTTCGATGATCTATATGGATCATGGCTGATAGTAAAAAAGGGCTAATGTCTTTCTTTGCTGTAGTAAAAATTCACGCAAATGTAAACGAACTCCACCAGTTGTCAAACTCAAATGCACTTGTATTGGTAAATCTGAAGCAAATCTGAGAAAATATCTAGATTCGCAAAAGTGCTCTGAAATCTGAAAAAGATTGCTTTTTTTTGTACCAAACGAACACCCACAAAAATTGCTCTGAGAGCAAAAAAAATGCTCTGAGAGCGCCCAATCGAATACCACATTAGGTATTTGAAACAGAGCCGACTTTGACCCTAGAAAACTTAGGAATCATTGTTTGTGTACTATAAGTTTACACATTTTTTAATTCAAGTTTCGAGTGAAATAAAGAATGTAGCTTCGACTGCTGTGCGGATAATACACATGGGCCTTACCAATAAACTATATTTCCTATACAAATTTCGAAATTGTGAGCATCTGTAAATTTAAAGTCGAGACCAAAATTGGTTATTGTACGGCGCAATATAGTTGCCTATGTCTGAAATTGGCAAAAAAAAATAATTAAATGGATTGAAAAATGTGGATATTTTCGGATTTGAATCTTGTTTTAAAACAGTTTTTTTTTTTTTTCAGTGCTTATTTCGCGAATGGTAACACTTAGCTTATGTCCGATTTGACAGATAATTAGTTTTATCTTTTCGCTGAACGAATATGGTTGTAAATACGCTTGAACAACGCTGGGAAATATTAGGACATGAAAATCATAGTAATGTTGCAGAATGTGTGCGAAAATTGCGTACGGAATTTTGACAAAATTGAAGAGGAGGATATTGGCAACATTTGGTTTCAACAGGACGGCGCTACGTGCCACACAGCCGAAGCTACACTCGATGTTTTGCGCCCTGTTTTTGAAGATCGCATTATCAGCCGCAGAGCTGATGTCGTTTGGCCACCTCGGAGCTACGATTTGACACCGTTGGACTATTATTTGTGGGGTGCCGTAAAAGATAAGTGTTACGCCGACAAGCCAGAGACAATTGACGCTTTAAAGGACAATATTCGTGAAGCCATTGGTGAAATACAGCCGCACACAATCGATAATGTGCTTAAAAATTGGACCGATACTGCATGGCCAGCCGAGGCAGCCATTTGAATGAACTTATTTTCCATTATTAACCGGAAGGATTGTACTTTCAAATAAAAAAGAAATTTGAGAAAATATTCAGTAGTTTTTTTTTATAGCATTTTCAAAAAAAAAAAGTTATTTGGCGGACCCGTATATGTTGTTGCTGAGTGGATCCTTAGCCTTGGAAACCTGGTGCTATACTTGTAGCTGAAAAATCGATTTGTCGGTAGCCCTTGCCTGTTGTCGTTTCGTGAATTACGAATATGTGCTTACAAACTATCCCGCCAAAGATGTTTTCAATACCTACTTCAGCAATGAAGTCCCTAAGTACGATTTTGACATCATACTTCGGACAGGCTCCGTAGACTCCATCCAAAACTTTTTATGTTTTAAAGAGAGCCCCTACTTTTATTCCACGTTATAAATATTCAATAGTTTATTTTTCATATTAGTTCAATTAGGTTTTACAATTTTAATAGGTATATAATATATGTAGGTTTATATATAGGTTAAGAAAACGAGCAAGAGTATAAAATACCTTCCATTTGTTAGGTACTGATAAGATGTAACTTTAATTCAACGTTTCACAAGGAATGCCAGTTATTTCAATGTCCGCGATAAAATTGTTGTAAATATATCGGTTCGGTAGACAAATACCTAATCAAACAATGATTGGTATAGTTTATACAGGGTGCCCCTTTTATGTCAGTATATGTAAACATTGAATAACTTTGACAGGCGTTTGTTTCCATCTCTTAAATCCAAGCGGAATTTTTGTTAGCCTTGTAATAATGCACATTTTGGAATGGAACCCTGTCATGTGCCTTTTTTTCACTTCGTTTGCAAGCGGAGAGAACTGGTACGAAGAGGACGCCAGATTCCATAGGTGCACTCTTTGGAAAACTTGGTCTTTCAACCACAAACTATATACAGTACAGCAGGCCGTCTATATAAATACTATACAGTATATACTATATATAAAGACAGGTAGCTAAACGCAAAAAGAGACAATGCAATTTAAGTTCATTATGAATGCCACGCACACATATTAACCAATAGAATAATTTGGATTTAATTTTGGTTAAATTAATTTTCACAAGACAGGATTTTATTTCAAAATTTTGAAATATAGGAGAATAAAACAGGACACATGTTGTTAATTTGATATCGGACTTTTGAGTCCTGACAGTATATGGTAAAACATTGTTGTCCTTTTTAGGACAGTTATACTCTCAGATGTTTGTCAGGGTTTCGCGGGTTAAATATGACACCACATGCTCAATTAGCACTAATTCACTGCGCAAACCATATTCGATGGTAGTGAAATAAATAGAAGCATCTGTGAAACACCCTTTTAATCAATAACGAAAACCGACTCTCAGGGCTCATTTTGATGATTGAATCAAAACGACTTTGCAAGTCATTCTATTGTTTATATGAATGCAAAAGCTTTGTTATGAACACCATAATACATAGATACATATACGCGTCGTGTTAGTTAACAATCTCCTTATATTGACAAATAATAAAAGATAGCTTATCATATCAATTTACATTATATGCACATGGACTTTTAATTTAGAAAAGCACTTCCTAATTGCTAAATTACAATCAGTACACTGACTTTACGCGAGGTTGTAACTTCTAAAATCTAAATCCATACCCTTAACGCAATGGATTCAGTTAACAGTAATATTAATACGGATTCGTCTTTCTATAACACGAATATCGAATTGGAAAATCAAAACAGAAGCATTAATAATAGAAACAAGCCAGCGATGTAAGTAAGAATATTGTTATACAAAAACAGAAACGGGCTAGAGCTCAGTTAGAGCAAAGTGGCTATTAACAAGTTTTAAGCCTTTGATATGGAAGCTACAAAAATCATTTAGGACAATTCGCCTTTGATTGCAGAAAGCCTTGACCCAAAAATTCTTTCAAATGGGGGTGATAATATTTTGTATTTTTTTTAAGCATACAGTTTTCTTTAGGAACGATATCATCAAGTTAAAAATATCGGTTGCAATGTTAGGTAACTTTGTCTAAACACACTTCTTATTCGTTAATCATTACAACAGAAAGGGTCTGCCTGTAGTCGTATAGTTAATCTAGTTCGAAATTGCTATAAACCAAGCGTTTGCTATTACTGCATTACCTTTAGTACGCTTGGTTAAATTCCATATGTCTCCTACTAAAAAACAAGCAATTAAAAGACAAATCACAAACTCAAACTCAAAAGATTAATAGAAATTGTAAATTTAAACCTTTAACTGTTGCAACCATTTCTACAACATACAAATAAATTTTATCTAACAAAGCTTTTAGTATACATACATATTAGGTAATAGTACGTATTCTGAGCAAGAATTTAAAAACATGTTCTAGGAGGATAAATGCTCTCTTTAATTCTATATATAAAAGTGTCAATTTAAAAGTCATTAATAGATCAAGAAATGAGTATGACAAGAATACATTCTTTGATTTATATTGAAAGTTTAAGTGGCCTTTACTGCGAAACGCATTTTGGAAAATCGGTGGGCTCGAATTATAAATTATTTTCAAATCATGAATAACGTAAAATTAAGTGAACATACACACATAAATTCTGCATGCAAAACACTTCAACCAACTAAATGTGAAAACATGGGTTAGTTTATAGATATCTAGATGTCGCTTACTTGCTTATAAAAACAACTAATATTACGGTACGTTTTTTTTTATCAAGGCGCAAACAAAAAATCGTTTCAGGGAAGCATTTTGATCAAGTTCATGGCTGGATGTGTGTATGAGCTTATGGAAATCAGTCGGAATATTTTACTTTGTATCCCTTTGAACTTTCTGAAATATATACCTTATGACAGAAGTACTAGAACGAAATTGATCGAAACTAAACTTACAAGTTTGTACGTATTTATTCAAGGTCGCTTAATGGGGAGGAAAGCAAAAAGGACGTGGACACCCTCGAATCGAGGAAATGTGATGAAGAAGTGCCCCAAATCTCCCTCTTTAGTATGGTAAATATTTATTTTGAATTAAAAGAAAACGCTTAGAGGCTTTGGAGGAACATTCATTCATTAATTTTTTGGGTCTTTTTAGTACAGATATTCAACTTTATCGGACAAATTAATGTACTTATTGGGATTTCTATGTACTCTGGCCACTGCATCGACTACATGCTTAAACAGTTTAATATTTGGAAACTTGGCTGATGTAAGTTTTTTGAATATACATCTAATCGATCGATAAGTAGTTGTAGGTTCATAAAACGCCATACTTGAGATCTGAGATAACATATAACAAAGCTTTCATATCTGCTGTCTATTCACGAGGCTTATCGCTTCTGTCTACAGAAAGCTTATTGAGGCGTTGAGGCTATGAGAGATAAATTATCTGTCCTCAACTTCTTGGTAGCTGAGAATTATAAAAACAATAGGTAGTTTTTGTAACAAAATGCATTTTCTCGTTCATATTATGTAGCTGCGAGCTACAACAGTTCTTCGGGTGGAGAAGCTCTGTCGCGTACCACGTATACCGGGAATATGTACATGGATTAAATAAAGAACCCTTCCAATTTAACAACTGCTAAATGACCCGAACTAAGGTTGAGACATAGTAACCCATTTATGTATCAAGCTTTTGCATACGAGGGGTTGTATTTGCCTTCTTCTCTAAGGAAGACCAAATGATTCTTCAATACACATTTCGAACACGGGAAGTTACTTTATATTTCTAAATTATATTTCCAATCCAATAAAAAATGGCAGAAAAAACAAAAAAAGGCAACGAATTCAAAGGGAAGAATTGATAAGGAACATTAACATTTAGAGTATGTTGGGGTTTAGGGGAGAGATATGAACATTTCTGAGTGGGTAACATTTTTGAGTTACAATCTTTTCATGTGTAATAACAGCAGACAAAAAGATATTAAATTTAAATAAAAATCTAACATTAATTGAATTTTCAAATAGCTAATTTGATTTAATGATGGCAATCTTAGCAACGAGATATATGTAAAACTACACTTGATGCAGTCTTTACAAGATATTTAAATAGATTCGAATCAAAATTGTTTGTTTCATATTTAATTACCATAAGCCTATAGTATTAGTTTTATAATGATAAAAATAATGATGATAATGATGATGATGGAAGAGTTGTTGAACTTGTGGATGGAAATTCTTAAGTTTCATTGATATTAATTTCAAAAAATACCAATTAGTTAAATTTAATATTAAGATTACAGTTTTTGTATGTAAAATAATATGCATTATCTTTCATATACAGCATTCAATGAAAATGAAAATTGTAATATATTTTTTGTGGTAGTAGGTAATAATAATTAAGAAAAAAACGTATTTCCTGCACAACAAAAAAAATATTTCCTGACGATTCGATACCTAATTAAAGTTTGCCCTCCCGGAGTTCCACTGTTTTTTTTTTTTTTTTCAAATATTCGAAGTTAGCTAAAGGGGCTCTCATCGCGTAAGACGACGATTCTATTGATTGATGAATCTTCTAGACTACGTCGTTTGAACAATTCAATTATTATAACAAATAAGAAGAAGAAAATGCTCAAAAATACATAATTTAGTGCAACAAAGTAGATAAAAGCATTGTAGAATTGAAAAATTATGTTTATCAAACGTATTTGGTAACAGCTGAGAAGAGTTTGATTAACAATATTTCAACAAAACCCTACTCAGTCCAATTTAAACCATATATTCCAATCGTTTCTTCGTTTTCGGTGTATTTGTTTAGCTTTAATTCGGTCAAAAGTATTAACAAATATTTAAAGGAAAACGTACACTTACCTACACATAAAATTACATTCATTAAATTTTTGTTTACTAGCAACAATATTCATTATGGAATGGAATAGAATAATATTAATCATTCTTTAACTAAAAAGTTAGTGGTAAATGACACATCAAAGATTTAAAAATTCAAGTGATAACTGATGTGGGATGACAATCAGTGTATTGGTTAAAGGTAAATAATTTTGTAAATCTCAGATGCAAGTAAAATCTTTTAACATTTGGAAAAATATAAAATATATAACTCAAAAACGTAACAAAATAGAGATAAGATACACTAAGGAAATTACAATATTTATAATGTATGTGCTAATGAAAAACAAAGAATCTAAAAAAAAGTGTTTCAATTCAATCATAGTTTAAGGTGAACAACCAGTCTTTTACTTTTTTGATATAAGCGGAAAAACAAGATATTTCTCTGATAGAAAAGGGCAATTTATTAAGTATAAAAACGAGAAAAAAGTGTTCTGTTAGCAAAAGGTGCAATGACTAAACTCATATTGTTTATATGTAGGTTATAAATACATTTGGGAATTTCTGCTCGGTATATTACCACTTTGTTTAAAGAACTCTCTTAAAACTTTAAAAACATATAAGTGTCTGATTGGTAGAATTTACAACGTTTTAAATAAAGGCCAACTCACATTAAATCGATTTTTGTTTAGTATAATTCTAACTAGATGTTTCTGGGTTATTAGTAAAGGCGTTAAGGTAATAGCATACGAACCACCCCAGCAAGTGATGCCGTATTGTAACTTTGAGTGCGCAAGACCATAGTAAATAGTGGATAACAATTTTTTGGAACAAAACTGTTTTAACAGATACATCTTACGTGTGACCAACATCATATACGATTTAATCGCCTGGAGTTTTCCAATTTAGATTGGTATCAGTTGTAACTCCTAAGTAAAGAGGTGTTATTTTGGTATTCAAAGAAAAATGCCATTTTTTGAGATAAATGATCGGATATTAGTTTCATAATAAAGAGGAAGGTATGCCATTAATAATGAAAAACAACATCAGCCAAATGGCCACCACGAGCACGCATACAGGACCATATCCTTTTCATGAAATTTTCCATAACCAAATCGCAAAGTGGCTGCCCTATGTCCTCGATAGCCTCACGAATTTTATCTTTGAGGTCTTGAATCGACGCTGGGCTGTTGGCGTTGTTGATGATCGGTCGGCTTGAGTTCTTGTGTTAACTGAACTTTATAAGCCTAAAGACCCAATTCTTTATACAAAATACGGTGTAATAACGTTTGTGGAATGCCCAATTCCAAAGAACGACGAGGAATGGACAAACCTGGGTTTTCTTCAACACTTTGGGCTACAGCAGCAATATTCTCAGTTGTTCTTGAGCGACGTGCACGGGTTTTATTCTTCACATCACTAACTCGTCCCAACAGCTCGAATTTTTCCACCAATTTCTGTATTGCGGTCCGCCAAGGTGCTTCACGACGACCAAAAAATGCTTTAGTTTTGCGAACTGTGACTGCAAGATTTTCACCATTTTTGTAGTGAATTTTAATAATTTCAATGCGTTGTTGAAGCGTGTATCGTTCCATTTTTAGTAATGGCGTGGTTTCTACTTGTCAAATGTCAAAGAATAAAAGCTTCAAAAGTGACAGCTACCGAAATAGCGGACCATTCACAATAACACCTCTCATTGGAAAATCCTTTACTTAAAATGTAGTACTGATTCAATATTGAAACAATTTTTTTAGCTTTGCATATCAGTTACAAAGCAACTTCTACCACACTTATGAACAGGTAATTAAAATAGTTAACAGTCGCATGCGTGAAACCAAAGGTTGTAATCATATAGGTTATTACCATTTGTCATGAAAGACATTAACTTTGTTTTCTCACTTATTATCAATTTTCGGGCAGTCCAACGAAATCCAAGATCTCTCTTGACAATTATTGTTATAAAAAAGTTTATATATTTCAATAACCACAAAGTCTTCTTGTACACTTTTGAATATTGTTGTAATTCTTACAAGCCGTTAATCGACTTTTTATTATCCAATCCAGTCAGAAATGTTACTCCAAAGTCTATGGGTATCTGTTTAATGTGTAGACTTTCACTAAACATTTCACTTTAACACTTATAACTGTGCTTGGCTTTTTAGACAACGTTTTTACTTGCATCTTGATACTAGTCGAGCCCTTCTTCCTAACTACCAACCCATTTTCACATTAAATGCCAAACCCACATCAATGACAACAAAAAAAAAAACAATTTTCCTTAATCTTTTGATTTTGTTGTTGTCATAGTTTGCTTACAAACATGTGCAAACTTGTCAAAATGAAAACGATGAACGATTCGATTGATATTTTACAAAGCAAACTAAAAACGAAAATTTTGGTCATTCATTTTGACGACGATCATACGCGAGTCCAGCTTAAATTTAGCTTAGTCGACTGTCGACCATACATAATTTGAACATTATTATTATATAGTTGGATTCCTAGCTTATATTATTTAACTATATTTTTTTCGGTTTGAATTGAATTAGTTTTTGCAGCTTTTTATCGAAACTCAAAAATAAGATCAAAGATACGAACGAAAATGAAATGGTTTTTCAAAAAAATGTTTTTATAGTTTCAGGCAACGGGATCTTGAAAATGAATTTACGTGTATTTTCAGAAAACGTTTTTTTAAATACCTATGTTTTTTTATATTTCAGTACTTAATAAATAGCTGGGAGTATCTACATGCAAATTTAATTAACTGGAAAAGCGCATGCATATACTCGTAGTTACCCATTTAAAGTGTAGACCGATTTTTTGTTGTCACTTGTATATTTACCGTAATCTGGCAGTATACAATTCTCGTAAATTCATTTGCTAATTGCTTTGAGTACATACCTATTTCCATTTTAAAGGCTATGATTGTGTATGGAGGACACATGCTGAACACACAAAATCCAAAATCAGACGAAATCGATGCATTAATTGACGCCGTGCAGTTATTTGCTACTCAAAACGCACTAATAGGTGCAGTAATGTTAGTCTGCAGTTACACCTCAACCACATGCTTTAATTACGCAGCTCAATCTCAAGTAATCTATTAAAAGCTATACTTAACTTATTCACAGCGGAAATAAAAAATAAATTAATTTACCAGATCTATAACATCAGAGGAAAATATTTTAAAGCTGTGTTACACCAGGATGTAGCGTGGTATGATTTTAATCAAAGTGGCGAAGTAGCTAGCCGAATGAACGAGTGAGTATAGTTGGAATGTGCCATAATTGCATGCATAATCGTATATCTTCTTAAACCGACATTTTTAAGGGATCTTATGAAAATGGAGGAAGGACTAGGCGAAAAGGTAATGATCTCAACGCACCATGTATGTTCCTTTCTATCAACTTTGATAATGGCCCTAATCAAAGGTTGGCAACTTGCTTTGGTATGTTTATCAAGCCTTCCGACCACCGTAATTGCAATGGGTTTGATATCTGTGGTAGGTTTTTATTTTAAGAGTAGCATTGGGCCTGTAACATTTATGTCGACAATTTCCTAATATAGCTTACTTCAAAACTAGCAAAGGAAGAGCTCAATGTCTATGCAAGAGGAGGTAATATAGCGGAGGAAACTTTGAGTGGCATTCGGACAGTAAAAGCATTCGAAGGTGAAGCAAAGGAAGTGTCCGCTTATAGGGAAAATATCGTAGATGCTAGAAAGATAAGTGTTAAGAGAAACTTTTTCTCCGGACTAGGATTTGGACTCACGTGGTTCTTTATTTACGCCGGATATGCATTAGCATTCTGGTACGGCGTTGGATTGGTTATTGATAAAAGCGAAACCTATGCGCGCTATACCCCCGGGACTATGCTCACCGTATGCCTTTTATTTAGTGTCAACCAAACCAAATCCTTATCTTCGTATATTTCAGGTGTTTTGGGCTGTTATGATGGGATCAATGGAGATCGGTATGGCGGCCCCTTATATAGAGGCAATTGGAATTGCAAAAGGGGCTTGCGCTAAGATTTTCCATCTCATTGAGCAGAAGCCTGAGATTAATCCTATTACTCGAAGGGGTATCCAACCCACAGGACATATAGAGACGATTGAATTCAAGAATGTTGTGTTTCAGTACCCTACGAGACCTGATGTGGAGGTATGCGATCATTTTAATATTAATTTATGCTGTAACTTCTTGCTTTTAGATTTTGCGAAAACTTAACCTGAAGATTTATAAAGGTGAAATGGTTGCTTTAGTGGGATCATCTGGATGTGGAAAGTCGACATGTGTTCAATTAATTCAGCGGTTTTATGACACAAATGGCGGAGATGTACTATTTAACAATGTGAACATCAAAGAATATGATGTCCAAAGTTTGCGTGAGAGGATTGGTGTCGTCGGTCAGGAACCAGTTCTATTCGCAACAACGATTTACGAAAATATTCGCTACGGCAGAGAAGGTGCGACAAGAGCGGAGGTAGAAGAGGCTGCGAAGGCTTCGAATGCTCATAATTTCATCAAAAAACTGCCCAAGGTAATGTCATATTTAAACTTAAATATTCATTTCGGAATAACAGCTAAGAAAAATCCGTACTTATAGGGATATGATACCTTGGTCGGTGAAAGAGGAGCACAATTGTCGGGGGGCCAGAAACAGCGAATCGCTATCGCAAGAGCTTTGGTTCGCAATCCTGAAATTTTGCTACTGGACGAAGCCACTTCTGCACTAGATACAGCCAGTGAATCCAAGGTGCAAGCAGCTTTAGAAAAGGTATATTTTTTTATTTACAAAAGTTTAAGCTCTATTTCGGGTAATATTTTTACTTTAGGCGAGCGAGGGAAGGACAACTGTAATTATTGCACATCGTTTATCTACTATTCGTAGAGCACATAAAATTGTTGTAATTGACAAAGGTCAAGTTGTGGAAATCGGTACACATTCGACGCTGATGAGCCTTAGGAGGCATTACTTTGATTTGGTCACTACGCAGCTTGGAGAAGAGAACAGTGGTACGTAAAAAATGCTGAGCATAACCATGATGTAAGTTCATATTTATGTCTTTGTAGTAGGCGATACTTAATATGTTACCTACATCATCAAAGAGTCTTAAAAATGTAGGGGGAAAGCGGGAGACTTGAGCCACTTTTTGTTAGATCGTTCGTAAAAATTTGTTTATCATTTTTTATAGCTACACTAGTTGACCCGACAAACTTTGTTTTGCCATATGAATTATTTCTAGAGTGCGAAAGCATTTATGTTATTAATTGTAAGTGTGTGCGTATGTGGTATATGAGTGGAAGAGGCATGGAGCGCTGTGAACGTCACAGGACAATATTCGTGAAGCCAATGGTGAAATACAGCTGCACACAATCGATAATGTGCTTACAAATTGGACCGATCGTGTAGGCTACTGCATGGCCAGCCGAGGCAGCCATTTGAATGAAATTATTTTCCATTATTAACCGGAAGGATAATACTTTCGATAAAAAAAGAAATTTGAGAAAATATTCAGTAGCATCTTCAAAAAAAAAAAAAAGTTATTTGGCGGACCCTGTACTATAGCGAATAGTAGACGAATTTGTTTTTGCTGCTTGCTACAGTTCAATGCTGCTTCAGCAAGCATACTATCCCACTGGTTGTCGACTACCAGCAAGCCGAGTGCAAGGCATGCATTTTCATACGCTGGATGCTGATGTCCATCGGCTCTTAGATTCTTTATGGCTGTAGCGTTACATGTTCTACGGCCCAAAGTTTCCCCTCTACGTTGGCATTGTTCGCTGTTAAAAATAATACCTTTTTGGTTGATGTTTAAATTTTGTTCATACGCCAAAAAAGTATAACTTCCACAAAAGTATAACTTCCACAAACACATTTTTTTGTTTAACATGCCTTTCACGATATTTCTAACAGAGAAGTTGCCCCGCTATTGTATACTCCTGAAGCGATTGATTAGGTAGTAAAAGCGCTAGATGGATTCGTACAAGAAGCTATGAAAAAAAAAAAAAAAAAAAAAAATTAATATGTTATACCTTATATCAAGATCAAGAACTACCCCTTCTATTTATGATGGCGCAGATATTGTGTCCACCACTTCGGGAAAGCCCTCCACATATGCCACCCCTATTAGTGTCACACCATGTCACTAACTTTCCTTCATATTTTTTATTTATTTGTCAATGACCTCTTTTGCCAAGCCACATATCACCTTCTTTTGGTCCATACAGATCTCACCTTTCAATTTTATTTACCTAGCACATATTCATAATCTAAGTAACCAAAATAAAATGCACTCAATCGAATTCATTTTTGATCAATGTCAATTATCATTTAATACATAGACAATGTATGTAATTCTGCAATCAATTCCCTTACTACACTAACGAGTTCAGATATTTCTTAACGCATTGGATGGTCATTTCATCAAGCGTATACACAACCATATTCGTTCAGCGGAAGGATAAAACTAATTATCTGTCAAATCAGACATGAGCCAAGTGTTACCATTCGCGAAATAAGCACAAGTTGAAAAAAAAAAAGTTAGATGGCGGACCCTTTATTACGTTAAGTTTCCACCTTTTTGTCGATTTGCTTTTAGAACTAAATTTCTATTGTTTGTCAATGAAAAAAAGGCTAAAAAACACTGGAACAAAAATTATGCCATTGATACATACATACTGTCGGCACTTTGCCGAATTTTGCTCGTAGCTATTCAAGTGATAAGTGCAATCGTTGTCACGACCTCTACACATTGAATACGAAATCGTATCAAATTTTTAACGAATGACTTGCCTTGAATGGTTTTGAAAGTACAGGGTGGTGATCAATTTTGGTATTCTTATGTTCAACGCATTTGCATAGTCAAAAAGAGATATTTTACAGCTGCACGTTACAACTTACAATAAACTCAAGATTTTTTTGTCAAATGTCAAATGTTTCAAAAAAGATTTTTGGCTCAAGTCTCCCGCCCCACCGGGATTTTCCCTTTTTGTGGGATTTTCGATGTCTGAAAAGCATTCCGTGGGATAAAGGGAAACAGCACTAAATAGTGTTTTTTTAGGATTCAACAAAAAAACATTCAAACTATAAATTTTTGTTGCAATTTCATCAAAATATATACATTTTACCATGAAAAAGTGTCAATACAAAATTGCTCATGTAAATTTATTGTATTCTATGAAAATTTTCTAGTACCACCAAAAATAGTCATAGTAATGTTAACAATCTCGGATTTTACTACTAAAGGTTAATTTAATATTATTTGCTCTCCGTGTAATACAAATTTTACTTTAAAAATTCGCCCAAAAAAAGTATCGTGGGATTTTTAAAGCAATTTAAGGACTGTGAAATGGGAAAAATGGCTACGCGTCGTGGGATAACTGAATAGGGAGTCCTAACAACACTGCTCTCGCTGCTTTTTAGTAAATATGTATTTATGATTTGTGTTAAATGAAGAATATCAATACTGTTAGATCACATCAACTTTATTTACTTACTGCGTTACGGATCAATTTTATAGAGAAAAATTAAAAAAAAAAAATTCACACATTTTCTCTTCCACCATCCAGAGATAACTGATGATTTAGAATTATTTTTGTATGCAATTAACGCGTCAATGTCTGCATCGCATACACTTACACTTGCTGGATTTCAACGGAATTTAAGAAAATTATTGAAAGTGGCTCAAGTCCATATGTTCAAGTCTACCGCTTTCCCCCTAATCAATCTGCTTTTCTACTATAAATAACCAATGTATGTTCCGACTTTGAATTTATTGGCCTTACCAATACCTAAGCATTTTTAGTTTCGACTCTATATACATAGATTTCGAGAGATATTCGAATCCGACCACCATTGTCGAGTCTCTTTTCGTTTCTCCACCACTAGAAATCTTACCCTGAGAGACTCTCTCGGTTTTTCCAGAGTTCTTCCCTGGCTTCGATTCCTTTAACTAACATCTGTTTATGTGAGCACTGTTTTATCTGTTTTAGGTTTCGACAAAATGATGCCCCAAGATCCCTATTCTTCTGCCAACTATTGACACAGTATATGTACCGCAGCCTCAGATTCCTGCAGGCATAGTTTTCTATTATCGTCCTCTCTAAGGCCCATGTTCCTTGAATGATTCCCTAAATTACCATGTGCTGTAGGAAACGCCACCACGCATTTCAATGTTCCGTCTACAAGATTGAAGATAACTAGTATGTAGGCATATCATATATTACTTGGTTTAACATTATGGATAAGTACATTAAGTTTACAAATTTTCCTCAACTATACACTCCCTACAGCGAAGTGCTTTAACGTAAGAGTTGTAGAGTAAATTCCAGCCTCCAGCCAAAACCGGTGTCTAATGTCTTCATTATTACAAAGATCGCACAATATAGGTAGTTCTGGACGGTGTGGAATGAAGTCCAGACTTAGTGCCTCCCCTCTGATCTTAAAAATTGTGCTTATCATCTCTGTTGAATTGCAGTTCACAAATTACGTTTTCTCCTGTAGGACGTTAATTAGCTGGTATAGGACATCCTACATTGCGAAGACCGCGTATCGTTAAAAAACTTGGCGTACATGTTCCAACCCACTCCTTCAAGTAAACTGTTGAGTTGGGTCTTTAGCGATTCATAATCTACATTGGGTGGAATGTACTAATTTTCTTCGCAGTATGATGTAAGACGTTGCCACTCTTGGAAGAAACTTGATTTATTTTTTAATATACTCTTGAGTACAGTTTTCGCCAGTCTATCATCGCTCATCGACATCACTTTTATTATGTAGAAAAAGTGCAATCTTAATGTGTCTAGGAACATATGATAGATGATCCAGTCTCTATGTGCAGCATGTAATTCGGAGTACCTCTTCAAGAAATATCGAAAAAACTTATCAACTTCTTCGAAAGGACAATATCGCCACACTTGCGTTGCATATAAGAGAGTTGATGCTGCAATTGAAAATTTTTTGTTTTGAACTATGTATTATGTAACTATTTTTCATGCAGCGCCCCAATACCGAAGAAGTTGCTCGCTTTAGCTTCAGATAATTTGGCTTCCAGGTCTTTCCTCATACTTAATGACGATGATGTGTTACTCTTTTCCTCGGTTGCTTCATGCATTAATACAATGAACTAATGTCACAAGTTTCTCTTAGTCCTTATCCTCCCGCCAGACGAAAATTCGGTTTCTAATGCATTAACAACATTTAATCTTCGGAATCAAAATAGTCGAAAAACTTCTGACAATGAATTACGGAACTCCTTACCTAATTGGTTGAATAAAACTTGACAACAACATAAATATCTGGCTACAATACCATATTTTTGCATTACTGAATGCTATTGTTTAGTTATTACATATTTTTAAAAGGCGAATCATATAATTTGTTCGTTTCATAAAACTATCTAACTAAGATGTTTTCTAAACTAAACATATTAGGACAAACATGGTTGTGTATTTGCCGCTTTTGACTATCATTAACTTCGATGAGTACCTATACATTGTTCGTAAATAACTAAAGAAAAATTGCTCAAAATGTTTTTATTTTCCCTCAACCAATCCACATAGTTGATTTTTCACTTATATTTTATGCAGAAGCACACTTATTCCTAAAAAAAATACTATCCACACGTGACGAATAATTTCAAATTTAACGGATAAAATTCTATGAACGCTGACAGCAACTTTGCCCACAGCTAAAGCGGTTCATATTTTTTGGTGAGCCGGAATTTTTGAATTTTCGTGACATTTGTCAATACGAATTGATATCTATCAATGCTAGCGCACGAAATCAAGGCACTTCCGTAAAAATATAGCTTGACGGCAAAGCAACGGGAAATCGGCCGGAGTTGGTGGTCTCAGTACTGTCTCTGTTCACTCTCGCATAACCTAACCTCACCTAACCGTCAGTATCCGTACTGTAGCTTAGATCAACTTTCTGAATGCATAGCTGGTTTTGTTCTGTTTGAATGCTTTGATTTTCGAGATAGTTCCCTTTCAATGGAATATAAGTGATGGAGTAGATAACTATTATTTGCATGGTTTTTAACATTGATCTGATTCTTGATATTGGGATTTCACAAGTTCAAGCACACATTTTTTAAAAGATCTTAAGTTATTTAATTGCTTAATATTTGCATTCCATACGACTAATTTGAAGCCTTTATAAATGAATGAGTTCTGAGCTCTACAAAATTTGGAAACTTTAGGTCATTCATGTTTTTTTAAATATAAAGTTGGACCTCTCTAATACTACGGACATATTTCATCAAATATCTTAACATTGTAATGTTTTTTTTATCTTGAAAACAAAAACTAACGAATTCATTAAAACATACTTGGCATATGTATCTACTTCTATTTCTCATTGGTTTATGTTGCAACACTTGCAGTCTGCCCAGCTGACTTCGATTACACAAAAACAGAACAGTTGAACACTATTCAAAATGATGCTTCACAATAATGCCCAAAACACATATGCAGAATTCACTGTGCAGCAAGATTAATTACACAATTCTGCACTCACTGCAGCACTGTCAAATTCAAGGGTACCACAACACAAAAGAAAATAAATTGCAATTTCAAGCATTTGGCATCATCGCCTTTTGACATTTGCTGATCGTGTTTGTTTTTGTTTTGGTTGCAACCCTTTCATTAGCCGATGCAATGCATGTCAAAAAAATGCCTATACATTTTACTTGCAGCACTGCACTATACACTGCGTCTAGAATTTATGCACATGTGTTTTGGGCATAACAATTTAAATTTTACTTGCAGTTGGGGTCGTCACTTGCTTACTTATTCCATTAATAAATCGAATATATTCTTACACATTATATATTTAATGTTTATTTCAAAGTTTAACTTACTTAATCTTTTGAATTTTTTGATAAATTTCTTCAACATCTTCTTCGTCGATGAAGGCATCATAAGCGAATACGTAAAGTTGACAATATTTCAGCACACTTTCCATATCATTGATGTATAGATAAGGAATAAAAGTACCCCGAGAACTGATGCTTGCGGTGCCCCAAGCATCACTTCTTCCGGATTTGATGGAGTGCCATGACTTTAATTTTTTGAGTGCGTTTACACAGATAATATTCAAACTCCTACAAATGTGCAACGAAAGTATCAATCCGTGCAACTATAGAGCTCTCTCCATATCATAGGCACTCCCAAGACATTGCAAAAGAAATGAACCTTTTTAAATCAACTTTCTAGATGTCTGTGTCACTAAATAAGGTACATGTGTGGTGCCCAGGTTTTATCCTGATGGATTTTCTTAAATTTGAAATAAAACAAGCAGCACTTTCCAATAAAAGGTGCTATTTTCGGGAGCTTGGTATAAATTCTTCACAAACATAGCAGAATAAATCTGTTCAATTATCTCGTGGGATATTATTTATTCAATGTTGACTCATACAATTTCGTTACTCAAATATTTCATACATTTTTGTTAATTATCGCAAAGAAGCTGATTTAAATGATAGTAATGTACATCATAAATAACGACTATCAGTTACTTAAAATTTTTCTGTGACTTAAATAAAAGCAATATTTTGTATGTTACCCACGTGCCTAGAGGGAACAAAATATTTAATTTTAAGGCATTGATTATTTATCTACCCCGATTCAGTTCAATTTTTAACGGTTAAGTTCGAACGAAGTTTTCCTTCTTGTGGAACGCGACTGTATTAAACTGTGTCAATTCGAGGGAAAATTGTTGTAATTGTAAACTTCGCATTTTAATTCAATTTAGACTTATTTTAAATTATATGTTAGATTAATTAAAAATATATTTTTTTTTTTTATTTTAAAATTCATTTTTATTCAGTTCTTTTTTTTTAAACTTACATACCAGACCAAAACGATTAAATCTAATTTAAAACTAACATTTATCTTATTCTAGCTTACTGGCTCTTAGTGAGCACTCTAAACTTAACAATACCCTTAAAATTATTGCCTTTCGGCCTTAAATCTATCGATCTATAATTTGTTTTGTTTTTTAATTTCCAAGAAACTTTGAAAAAACAAAACGAATTATAGATTAGATTAAAAATAATGTTTTTGTAGAACAAATAACAATTTTCAATTCATTAATGCTGTTAAATTGACTTTTTCGCAATTCGTCCTTAAGGATGGCAACCCTTTTAGCTATTTTTCCAATGATGCAGTTTCCGGTTATTGCCTGACAAGCATTCGGATTTGGTTTATATCAAAAGATGTTTGAATCGTTGACCTATTAATGCCAATTGTGGGCCACAAACTACGAGTAATGATGCAACCTTATGTGTTGGTGCATCTTAAAATTCGCCGAATTTAATGTGGCATCATCAATGAAACAATGGTGGTACTTGTCTGTCAGTAAGTGCATTTCAGAGCCACATCTAGCCAGTTTATCCACTGCCAAAACACAGCATAGCAGTATTGAGTGATTGTCTATCGCTCTTAATGTCGAAAGGCACTGACTTACAAATTTTGCTGGGAGCTGATCCTGCCCCGATCCGTTCTCTGCCTTTGAGCCATCTTTAAAAAAGGGAGAGCCAGTCCTGCGTTTAAATCTCTTGTCTTAGTCATACTTTGGTTTCTTGTAGTGCGTTAGTGGCATAAGTCTGCTAAGATCAAAGATGGCAAGTATGCACGAGTGACCGAATGATTCGGGCTTCCGAATTTTGTTCTCTCTTAGTCTAAGAACACCTTCAGCTGCAACGTTATTTGTATAAAGCTCGATAGGTGGTAGGTTTAGCAGCGTTTCTAGGCCTAGTTGTGGTGTAGATTTTTGTGAACCCATTAAACCTGTGCAAGCAATCCTCTGTACCTTGTTCAAATTCTTGAGGTAGTATTAAGTGTTAACAGCCTCCCTCCAAACTATCGAACCAAAAGTCTTGCGACTTACAATCGCAGTGTTCATGCAATGCACTATGATCGGTTGACAGCCCCACTTCTTCCCGGAAGCTTTTGTGCAAGCGTAGAAAGCGTTCAGTTTTTTCTTCATTCTTTCCTCCGTATTCCGTTTCCGTTTAATTTTGAGTTGAATATGATACACAGGTATTTGGTTTGGGTGGTACCTTATGTCTTGGAGTTGACCGATAGACCGTTGTTCTCCGTCCACTTCGACAGTTCCGAGAGCGCGGATACATAGTTAAATGTATCGGCCTTGTAACGCTGATGTAAACTGTCATTTGGGAATATTTACCATGCAATCCCATTCTACAACGGATTTTCCGCACAAGTCGATTGGACCTTACAATAGTTCTTTATGTGGATACTCGTATACTATGTTAAAATTTATACCGTACCGTTCGATACGATTCGCTTAGTATTATTATTGTTCTAATTATTATGACAACTGCTCTTTAATTGCAGCAATGAGTCCAGGAATCACTAATAAGGAGCACAACGCCATCGAAAAGGACGAAGACGAAATAGAAATACCTGTTCTAAAAGAAGAAGACGTAGGAAAAATTAAGAAATAAATTACATATATAAGCTCTTTTTGTCTGTTTTAGCAATTGGTTGAATCTAAAAACGATAATTCATCCTCGCTTGTGTCGATAATAAGGATGAACCAAAGTGAATGGCCACATATAATAACTGGATCATTGACTTCCATATTCGTGGGATTTGGTACACCGTTATTTGCAGTCATCTTCGGATCGATTTTGCAAGTCCTTGCCTCCGATGACCCAGATTATGTTCGACAAAATACTAACAAGTACAGTTTGTATTTTCTCATTTGCGGGGTTGTGATTGGCACGTCAAATTTTTTGAAGGTAACGCACCTGTTTTCTACTAAGCTTAATGGTACCTAGTGATTTCTTTAAAAATATGTATAACTGAATTTTTAGATGTACACATTCGGATTCGCGGGTGCTCTTCTGACAGAGAGGCTGCGTGGCTTAATGTTCAAAGCAATGGTCAATCAAGATATCGCTTGGTTTGACGATAAAGCAAATGGAACTGGAAACTTGTGTGCACGATTATCAGGAGATGCATCCGCTGTGCAGGGAGTACGATTCCTACAAATAAATAAAAGTTATTAAGACATTTTTTATAATAACAATGTTTACAGGCAACTGGACAGAGAATCGGGACTATACTAGAGTCACTTGCCACTTTGTTGTTGTCTGTTGGCCTAGCCATGTACTATGAATGGAGTTTGGCACTTGTTGGCTTGGCCTTTTCCCCTTTCATTTTGGTGGCTACTTTCTTACAAATGAAAGTTATGAGTGAGGAAAGTATGGGAACTGCCAAAGCGATGGAGGAGTGCACAAAGGTAATATTTTTAAATGTTTACAGTAACGAAAATCATGCTATAGTGTTCCTATAACAGCTTGCCATTGAAGTTGTTTCAAGTATTAGGACAGTTGTTTCCTTGGGACGGGAAGATATGTTCCACACACAGTTTATGGAAAATCTACTTCCAGCGAGCAATGTAAGTGGAACCTTTTCCTTTACATCATCCGTGTAATGTTCCAATTGATTTAAATTGAGTAGAGAGCAAAACGCAACACCCACTATCGAGGACTAGTTTATGGGCTAGCCAGGTCATTGATGTTCTTCGCTTTTTCCGCCACCATGTTCTACGGAGGATACTGCATCGTAAATAATAATATGCCATATGGAAACGTATTTAAGTAAGTTGCTTGTTTCAAAGTGATGCATCAATTTTCAAATGTCTCATACAGAGTTTCTCAGTCATTGCTTTGGGGGACGTTTGCGATAGCCAATGCCTTGGCGTTTGCCCCAAACTTCCAGAAGGGAGTAACTGCTGCTAACCAGATTTTCAGTTTATTGGAAAGGATACCATCAGTACAGGAGTCCCCTGGAGCTAATAAGCATCCTTGGCATTCAGAAGGAAATGTCGTTTATGATAAGGTCGAATTCAGTTATCCTTCGAGAAAGGACATGCCAGTTTTATCGGGATTAAATTTGGAGGTATTTAAAGGAAAAAAAATTGCTCTTGTTGGGCCATCGGGATGTGGGAAATCTACATGTATACAACTGCTACAACGATTTTATGATGTTCGTGGTGGCTCAGTGTCTATCGATAAGGAAGATGTGCGTTCGCTGACAATAAGCAACCTACGCCGACAACTCGGCATAGTTTCTCAAGAGCCTATTCTTTTCGACAGAACGATTGCCGAAAATATTGCCTATGGAGATAATTCTAGAATGGTTTCTTATACGGAAATAATTGAAGCTGCACAGAAGGCTAATATTCACAATTTCATCACAACACTTCCATTGGTAACTTTCTGTTTGCAAATAGTTCATGTTTATCAATAACGGCTTTAAACATAAAATTTCTAGGGGTATGAAACACGCTTGGGGGAAAAAGGCACACAACTCTCTGGTGGTCAAAAGCAGCGAGTTGCAATTGCTCGTGCTCTCGTCAGAAATCCGAGAATACTTTTACTAGATGAGGCAACTTCAGCGCTAGATGCGGAGAGCGAAAAGGTTTAAATTATAGTAACAAATGTAGCAAATATTATATACGACCGTAATTTTTAGACGGTTCAAGATGCTCTGGAAGCGGCTAGTGAAGGCCGAACAAGTATAAGCATAGCGCACAGACTGTCCACTATTGTCCACAGTGATAGAATATTTGTGTTGGATGCGGGTAAAGTGTGCGAAATGGGAACACATACCGAACTTTTGCAAATGCAAGGAATCTACTATAACTTGTACAAGCTGCAGTCAGGTTCAGCATAAAACTCGATTTACTGTGGTGAATTGTGCAATCTAAATGAACTAATTTAAACAAATAGTTCAAGTTAACTCATTGGTGAGCTTAATTTAAGATAGATGGATTAATTTCTTATTTTAGAATTACAATACCTACATAAAATAACATTCATCCATTCGGCTCATTTAAAGAATTACAATGAGGATGATATTAGTTCTATAAGAAAAGAGTGTGAATAAAACAATTATTAGGTAATATGAACAAATCGGTTGCAATTATTAAGAATTTTACCTAAACTATACAGAGTTTAAGAACAGGGGAAAATGAAACCTCGTATTGTCCCTACGATCAACTCCAACCGAGGTGCCAAACGTAATTTTTAATGCTATGCCTCTGGAATCTACGCTTAAAATCGTCGTTGCTAACTACAAATAATCCGGTGATAACGACCATACCAACATCCTTTTTCTCCCCACCTGCTGGGTTAGGATATACCCCTACTGACTGCACAACACCCAAATTCAGCATCAAAAAAAAAAAAAAAAAAAGATTCTCTTTGAGATCGGAATGAGTGCAGAGCATAGACATCCATCTTCGTCGGCAGGGCGGCCCGGATAAAGGCTCTCGGTTTGCCCATGTCTACGACCAAGCTTGTTGTGGCCAGTGCTAGTAGTCGGATTCCAACTAGATACTCTCGCCTGGGTTCCGGGCGATATTAACACTGATTCCTGTGCTTCAAAGGCGGGGGCTGGTTGAACTTATCTGATGAACTGCGTCATTTCAAGGCAGATCTGTGTAACCTACGACACTGCCAGAATAAACAACCTTTTAGCTAGAACGCGTGAGTTACTATACACCAAAGACTATCCAAACTAGAAGGTCAACTTGCGTGTACCTACCCGATTTTCGCGCTCTTTTTTTTCCTGTCTGTGAATACGTGTAAAGGATTGATTTCAATAACAAACAATTTGTAAATGAATTTATGACAGTAAATATAAAATTAATAAATTTTGAGTATGTCTTTTTTAGATAACTTAAGGCTTTACTTGTTCTCTATTCACATTTCAGTTGTTTTAATTTTCTTTACAAGAAAAATATTTTTAACAGCAGAATTCATGGTAATGGTTCAAAAAATTGGTTAATACCATGCTTTCACTACGGCAAAAGTGATTTTTTTTATTACGATTTGCGGGTGTTTTCCATTTCGTTTATTTAGCACCATGTTTGTACAAAATCAAAATATGATTGGAAATTATGTGGTTTAGTAACAGTTTACAGTATTGATGCTACTAAGGAAAAACCTAACAAAACGAAAGTTTAATGAGGTATTTAATTGGATTCTGCGATTTGGCCCGATTTCAGATTTTGCGTATTCACTAAATTTGACCGGTTTTACTTAACTTAACCCTGGCATTTACTTAAGAGAACCTGTCCCTAAAAGGAGCGAAATAAATAATCTTGAGTGAAAACTAGTTCACTAAGTGCCATTTCTGAAGCAATTCTGCAAAATTTAGAATTTTCGCACGTAATTTAAAAAGTATTGCCTCGCTATTGTTGTGATAGCCACCTGCGTTCCTTTTATTTAAAAGGTTTTTATTTCGAAATAACAGCCTTTGGAAAATTTGTGAAGAGCGTTTTCCAACTTTGCAAAAAATCGTGTCAGGCTCTGAAAAAAAGTCAAAAATTGCAACAACGGGCACGCTGAATGCAGCTACTTTAATTCTTGTTTTTAATCGTTCTATGTTTTTTTTTGTTATATATGGATGGTAAAAGTGTAGAATGGGCAATCAAAACTGGTAAACATTTGTCTCCCCACTGAATAATAATGCTTGCAGTAGAACGAAAAGGTAAAATATTGAAATCATTTAATTGTAAAAACATATCTATCGGATAAATGTGTTAATAAAATAAGTTAAATACCTAATACACCGGATTGTAGATTAGGTGCCGCATCTTATTAGTATTACCAAAATATTAATACGTGGACATCCAAAGTTTCCGTACACTTTTTTAGTATTTGTTATAAAATGAGTAGAACGAAATTTATATCATTCAAAAGGTACTGTACAAAAAAAAAATTGTTGGTATACCTATGTTGCCATGAAGACTGGTAAAATTACTTTAATGTGGTATTCGATTGGGCTTCTTCAGCATTAAGATTTTCTCTCCGATTTCAGAATTCGTTTGTCTAATCGAACATAAAAACGTTGCTTGCTCTTCTTTGTGTTGATATTGGTGCAATTCGAATATGTGCAGCCTTGGATACTTTTCTACACGTTGAATTTTACATTAAAATATTCAAAATTTGCGTCCCGGTTGATTTCTAACAGCCTTATTCCTTAGATTAATCAATAGATTAACAGTGACTCCACTAACTCACGTCAAATGAGTTAATCTGCCTTTACTCTTCTTGTCGAAAACGCTGATCAGTTAATTAAGCAAAACTACTCCGAAAATCTGGCAGCACTCGCGTATTTCTGTGCCACTTCGGAGTTTTGACAGCTCACGGAAATTCAAAAACATGAAAACGAAAGGGGAAATTTTATTTAAATAAACTTTAAAATGGACAAAAAGAAGAGCCAACGTTCGGAAAATTGGAATTCCCAAGAAAAAGTAAGTTTTAACTCTCAATATCATTTTATTACAACGGTTTTGAATAAAAAATTGCCTCTACCGTATTTTATACAAAAAATACTTTTGGAACTAATAAAAGAAAAAATGTATGTTATAGAGGACAAAAAGACAGACACAAACACTTCTTTTATGAAAAGAGAAGCATGGAACGGCATCTGCAAATGGTTCGCAACACTCCTATTTGTTCCCCAACTCTCCCTAATTTTTTTCCCCAAACGTAGTTTCAACGAAGTAAGCAATGTGCATCGGACCTTGTCTCAAATAATGTAGTTTCAATGGAGAAACACGAAAATGAGACTGAAAGCCCAGGACAGTGCTTATAAAAGGGAATGTCAGAAGACAGGTGGTGGACCAAAGCCAGAGTCTCCGAGTCCGAAAGACTTGGGAATTATTTCTCTGATACCATTGGAGTTTGAAGTTGAACGCAATAAGTTTGATAACGACAATGATGATTCGAATGATCAGGCATACTTATGATTTGAAGAATAACATCTTTGAAATGAATAATATGCTTTCCGTTTATTAGATTTATATTGCGCTTTCCCCTGAAGAGAACTTCCAAGAAGATTTGGACGATCCTCCTCAAAAAACATCACCACCAGTTCTAGAGAAGGCAAAACAAATGAAAGTAAGTTTTTACCATTGCAAAGGATTTTTGTATAGTTATATTATTATTATTTTTGTAGACTGTGATTTCCCCTGAAAATACAAATATTGAAGATCCTTCCCAAAAAAACACCACTCCTGAAGCCAAGGAAAGCATTAAAAAGGAAAAATGTCTGTTTTCGTAATTGCAACATTATATCGTTTGATGTAATGAGTATTTTTTTGCACTTCTTTCAGACTTCAACTTGTGATGAAGAATATAAAAGATAACTTTTACTTCTTGCTAAGGGAAATCTGATCGAAGAGCATGCCGAAAAGATGAAATCGATTTCAATGATAAGAGATCAGCGATGCCGTTTCATATTTTCGTTGGGGAGCATAATAGAACTTTATGGGGAGTACCGGGGAGTACAGAACGTAAATTTAACAATTTATTTCTAAGCGTTTGTCAAATAGAACGGTTTCGATGTTGGAAGCCTGTGGCGGCCATGTTGCTTTGGTAGAGTCTCTCTAATCTGGTGTTTATTATTCAGTCACTGACTTCAGTCACTGTTAAAAGTAGTACAATACTCCTATGAGAATACTTTCGGCAACACTGTAAGAGATCTTCGGTTGAAATGCATAAAAGAAGCGTTTTCCTAATCTTTAATTTCAAATAACTGAACTACTGTATTGTTATATTATTATAATTATTATTATTATAAATATTACTATAGATATTAATGTTATATATTCTCTAACTTATATTTAATAAACTCATTGAAAATTATTATTTATAAGTTGTGGAGAACTGCTAGCGCAATAACAGTTGTTTTTACTGATTTTATAAGCCCTCTCTTACCATTGAGCAGTATGCGAAACCTCTGTTTCCACACTTCAAAACATCGTTCAACAACGTTTCTTGTTCCGATATGGAAAGAATTGTATCTACGTTCTTGTTCTGTTCGAGAATTTAATATGGGAGTGAATAGATATGATAACCAAGCATATCCGCCGTCACCAAGTAGACGCCCTTCAAATTCTCCACGTTCAAACCGTCTTCTGATTCGACTCTCCCTAAATATACGAGAATCGTGTGTAGGTACTTCCACGCCAGTGACAAACGATGTCTCTAATTTCTAAGGACGAATCGCAAACAACCTATAGGATTGGTGATACTTACGGTGACCATTTTTGCAGATGCAAAAAAGGGGACAATCTTTAATTAACGTAAACAAGTTTTGAAACAAACGTTATTTATTCAAAATATTTGTTCTTTAGATTACATCAATCAGTTCAGTTTTTAAAACAAAACAAAAAATATTAAATACATACATAATAAGTAATTAATTTAAAAGTTTAACTCAAAGGAACTTTTTAAAAAAAAAAAAAAAGGACACGATATCGAAAAAGAGAACTGTCCTCTAAAAAAGAGGACGGATGGTCACTGAGCGGAAAATATGTACTCTTGGCTTACTTCATTCCGACCCCAATAGCGAATAGCTGCCATTACCTGAAGGTCGACTTCGATATGCCCACCTCTCGGGTCACCCTCCAGATCATCTCGAACAATTTCAATTACTTTCATCATATTTTCTTTGCTGAATCTGTATTTATTTCTAAATTCTTTTTCCGGTAGGTGAAAAGGGTCAAAACGTGGCTTATCATTTTTTAATCGCCTTTGGTTACTGATTTGATAATTTAAAATATTAAAATTATCTAAAAAATTCGAAAAAGTATCCGCCATTTAATTTGGTTGTGGGCACAAATAGCTAAATTAAACTAGCTAAATGAGATGTATTATATACTATAAACATATGAGGATAAACATGGTTGCGTATTTTCCGCTTTTGAATATTATTAACTTCGATTTCATGTGTGAATTTTTCTTGAATAACGGAAGAAAAATTGCTCAAAATATTTCTATTTTCCCTCAACCCATCTTCATTTTTGATTTTTCATAAATATTTTAAGCAAAAGTACACTTATTCCTAAAAATAAAATACTATCCACACGTAACGAATAATTTCAAATTTAACGGATAAAATTCTATGAACGCTGCCCGCAGCTTTGCCGCCAGCGGAAGTTGTGCTCTTTTTTTGAACGTGTGTTGGTGACCCGGAATTTTTGAAGTTTCACGATATTTTTGTCAATACAAATTTCTATGTATATTGATTTTCGACCACAAGCGAAACTAGTAGGTACCTATTTAATACTCGTAATATATCTTTTCTGTATTCCTTTGCCATTGAAAGTCTTAGAAGACAAAAAACAGTCGATAAACTATATATAGGTAGTTACAGTATGTCTTTAACAAAAGCATTGAAGACTTGAATGCCTACAATTTAAATATGTGCTGAAAGGTCAACTCGATCGTTGAATGCTTCAGTTCAATTTAAATAAACTCAATGGCGCTTTACAAATGAGTTCTGGGTCTGGATCTTCAATAGAAAATATTATACCTAAAAAAACAGCAATCTGGTACCGATTTCAGTTTTCAGTCAGTTTTTTCGTACCATCTGTAAATTATATGCGAATCGGGTATATAGGTTTTTTCAAAGAAAATTGCTCGATAAAGAAAAAATGACTAATTATGAAGCATTTCAAAAGGAAGTATCGTTATTTCAAACTGTGAACATGTACAGTAAGTAGGTAAATCACTATCACAAATGGTTTCCTTTTGCATAAGTGTATGTGTATGTGTCATCAGTTGTTATAAAACCAAAGCAGACGACTGAGACGTATGCAACTTTCTTGCTCCTCGAATCTTAGGTTAGGTTGAAGTAAATAGGTCGCATATGGCACTAAGGAACCAATTGATCTAACTGCAATGAAACAAACCGAAATATTCCCTTCAGAATATAAATAAGCAGCCCTTTGTAGTTCGAGTAGTAGTCTATTTGCTAAATGTTGCAAGATGTACCTACCTTCTCAGAACACACACACACACACTCCAACACACGGTCCGAAAATGTGGGACATTGTAGGCAATTAATGGACACACAAACAAACACGCAGCTTTCCAGGCAGAAAGTAAATATTTCAGGGTGATTTACTTCCGCATGAAGCAGCTGAGTGGTATTTAAGCCATCAGCGGCTTCAAAGGAGCAATAAAAGTAGATGGTAAACCACTTGACTTTTAACCACCAAGAAATAAAGATCAGCCTTAAAATCAAAGATGTATCACATTTGATTTATTTCTTGTCTTGGTTAAGATTCGGGGTGACTAACTGTCATGCCATCGATTGAGAGTTATCGATTCCAAGCCCAACTATATTATTTGATTTCCCACTCTCCTCAGAGCGGATCAGCAACGTTTGGTTTGAAAAATACTCTTCGTTAACTATTCATTTAAACATTTTTGAAGGTTATTTTTAAACAACAGCTGGTTTCTGTGACACAGCGAATTCTAGTCAAAATTTAGTAAGGATCTTAGCTAATCTTTGGAGATAAAACTTGTAGAGCAGCTTAAATTTCTGTCTACTAAACATAAAAATAAATAAATAATAAAAACTATTTTTGCGGAAAATCCTGTCTTCAGCTAAAATTTGTTCAAACGTTTCTCAAATTATCGAACGCTTCTTAAACTGTTACGGGCAGCAATATTGAATCTCTAATGCAGAATGAAAAGTATCCCCGAACGCAAAGCCCGCAAACTCAAAAGACGAACTTTCAAATATATCGTAATGTTAGTGTCCATTATAATCTCGAGGTCGAAACTTTGCACGAAAACAATATCATTCTCTTACTACGACTACGAGAAAGTAAAATCAATATGTAATCTCTGATTTATCGACAATTATAAATATGCTATCATCAACTACTTTGACGTGTGGACAATATACAGATAAATACGCAAACTCATTCTCTTCGAACTTAGTTAGATACGAGTACCTTATCGCTTTAAGATACGAATACATATGCCATTTTACGTATATTTACTAACTAAGCATACCTTACCTTCTAGAACACGGTCAGTCCGATTATTTCCAGCAAGGAATTAACTTCGAAACGTTGAGCCTGATCTTGGCGCCATGGGTTCAGTTGGCGAAAGTAAGGAAGATTTATCCTTCTACAAGACGAATATCATTCTAGAAGAAAAAAATAACACATTTGGCGAGAAATCTGAACCGTAAGTATTGTGAACTAAGGACACTATTAACGAACTATTGGAATGGCCAAAGTGTAAATATCGGTGGAAGTGAATTCAAAATGTGTTGGCAATATAATATACCTGATGAATCATTGGCTACAATTGTGAAAGTTGCCCCGAACAAACATAAAACGTGATCTTTCAAATGAAATACCTTTAGGATATAATGTTTACAACAACCATATTCATTCTCAGTTGTTCTCTTGCAAGTTGTGTTGGACGTAAACAAACGGTTTGGCAAATTTTCTGTGTTGTTTTGGCTTGTACTACAAATGTTTGAACAAAAGTTCAAATCAGAAGAGTTCCTCAAAGCTTAAAAAAATGATTTATTGCTATCATCAGCACACTACTACCGTGTAGCCGAGCAGTGACGCATCCTTATTTAAATTTGATTGTCCGGCTGAACTGTGTTAAAAGAAAATTACTATAAAATTATAAAAATAATTGTCTATGGATACAGGTGATATTAAAAATGTATCCGCATTCATAATGGTGCATTTCTGATTGAAATAATTTGAAAGGTTCTTCTATGAGTAGGTATGTGTTTCATTATTGTGTTACACTTTTCATACATCATATAGCCGGGCAGTGTATATGGATATATTAAAATCTATGACAGCTATTCACTGATTGACTAGAGTAACATATGTTGATATTTTGGAAAAAGCTACACATATTTATTAATTTTTATGACGTGATAAGAAATATTTTTTGACAAATCAATCGCAGAACTTTGAAAATGATACTGCAAACAGCCTGAGATAAAATTAACGATACCTAATATGACTACAGTTTATGGTTGGAAAAAAAAGTGAAACGTCTTTATGGCACCAGCGTGACCGTAATATAGACTAATTTATCAATTTTTAAACAATAAATATTTATTCGTTTGAACTACAAAAAAAAAATATTTACGTCGTAGAGGCCCGGATCCATTTATCCTTAAATCCTGTTTAATATAAACAACATTTATCAACATTTTGACATCAGTCAATGTAGTTCACAAAATTTCCTACGGTGCTATTTTTTTCTCTAAAATCAAACTCTCTGTGCATTTGTGGATTGTGTTTTTCAGATTTTCGATCGCCTAAAAACGTAAAATAACGTAAACTTAAAGTTTAACAAAGGACAAATATTCTGGCGTTAGAAATCGAGATTCGCTCAGAAATCGAGATTCGCAAAATTGCTCTGACTCGCTCTGCGTTTTCTGTCCCAATAGAAAATGTAGTTTCTAGTCATAGCGTTGATAGTTACCACCACCCAGCCTATGGCAATCCTCCAAACGGAAATGAACATGCACATTAAAATAATATGAAAATCATCGTCGGACAAATCACAAATGTGTATCCGTATATCAGTATTAAATGTAGAGAAGTCATTACCAAATAAACGATTAATCGCCGTATCTAACTTCCAAATATCAAAGCAATGGCGATAGCCACATACGTGCTTGCTTTTATCGTAGCCATAAAAAAACATAAAGCCTCTGTATACCACGTGCTGCTGATGAAATATCTTGCAATAACAAAGGCGGAGACCTAACAAGTTGCAATTCAAATATTGGAAAGTAAATTTGATATTTAAATCTAATAATTAAGTTTATTAAAACTCATTCAAAAAGTATTTTTGATAAGGAGAAAACTGATAAACTGATCTATTGTTTATTATTCACAGGGAAGAATGGTGATTTAAATTTCGGCATTGAAATGGTTTTCACTTGAAAGTTCACATTCTATGTTACTAGTACCATAGACTAATTAATTAGTCTATGCTAGTACTTATCGATTCCGTTATAAAATCCATGCCTTTTGACGTATTGACAACATACGAATGCTTCAACGTCCAAACTCATTCGCTTCCGAATTGGTTAGAAGAGTAGGTATAAGAATACTTTGTACCAGAAACAATACTGTGACCCCCAACTAGCAATCCTCTTGCCGCTGGCCCCCTCAATTATTTTAAAATTCGCCTTTTTGTTTTACTATCGGTGTAAAGTCAATTTAGAATCTGCGTGACATGCAAAAACATACAAAAAGTAAAAAATAAAATGCTGCCGACCGCTACCAACTGTGGTGAAATGTGATAGAGTTCGGGAATACCACATTTTTACATTGCTGACCATTGGTAAGTTATTATATATTGTTAAAAGGCGAATAATTGGATTTGTTTGGCTAGTAAAACTATCATCGGGAAATGTTTTACATGCAAGAAACATATTACAACAAACATGTTTACGTATTTATGCCTTTTCGATATTATTAACATCGATTTCAAGTGTACATTTTTTTGAATACCTAACTGATGAAAGTTTTGTCAAAATGTTTTTATTTTCACACAACCATTCTGCATTGACAATTTCTCCTAAATATTTTAAGCAAATGTACTACAAAATAAAAACTATTCACACAAACCGAAAAATGTAACGGCTAAAATTCTATGAATGTTGCCAGCAACTTTGCCCACAGCGGAAGTGGTTCATATATTTAGAGATTATGTTGATGAGCCGGAATTTTGGAAGTATCGTGACATTTGTCAATACGAATTTCTATGTATCAATAGGTTCATTCGCGTGCGCGGTTTAAGTCGAATGCAATCGATATAATCGCTCGCAATCGCACAAATTCTATAGGTACACGTTGTCAGCAAAAATGCCAGAATAAGATAAATTTAGCAAAATAACGAGTAACGAGTTCTTCCTCTCTTGGCTCGAAACTGCTCAGAGAATTTCATCCGGCAAGTATCTACTGATAAATATGTCAAATGATAAATTGTTAACAAGAAGCTATTTCAAAATCTGTCTTAAAAATGAATTGAAATAAAAACAAAAACCTGTGAAAATAAAAACGGTGTTGTTCGAATGTTCTCCTAGAACGTTTCATATGTTGCAAAAAGGTAAGTTATATATTTATTTGTGATATGGATTCGATGTCAAAGATGAAATGTAAGCTAGAAGTATATCCACGTACTTTATGGAAATTTTTCAGCTCTCTGAGAGAGTTCCACCCAGTTTGTTGTGTTTGACAGATTTTTAGTGTTTGGCTCGGGAAAGTACGCGAAAAGACCTAATACTAGCGCACCAAATCAAGACACTTCCGTAAAAATATAGCTTGTAGGCAAAGCAACGGGAGAACGGCCGAAATTGGTCTATTTATTGTCTCTACTGTAAGCATCAGTAAAAGTTAAATCCAATAATCCAAATGTGTTTGCAATATTATGCTTTTCAAACTATTTATTTAAAGCAGCCTTGAACAACGCAATAAGCGTGATCTTAACGGAAACAACAACAGGATCAAAGTTTTTAACAGTAGTATTTTCCTTTATTCTTTCGTTAGTTTGTATTTGATTGACTTTCATCGAGTTTTCTATGTTATTTTAGTTTAAAATATAAAATGTTTTAATAACACAACAAAACCAAATGCCTGGCTGATCAGACTAAAGACAGAGAAGTTTCTAAAAGCTTACCGATATCGTGTAAAAGAAATTAAAGCAACATTATTTATTAATATTATCAGCAGAATATTAAAAACCGTCTAGCCAAGCAATGGTATCGACATTTTAACTATACCACCCCTGCCCGATAAGAAAATTTGTATAAAAAAATTAGGTTCATAGGAGTTTCGTAAAATATCGAAACAGAACTGCATTATTTACGGATACGTCGCTGTAGAACCAATTTATCCGGTATATTTCAGATCTCAGATAATTTGAATAAACCTTCTGGCATGCTGGCCTTCAAGTTGCATTATAACGGCCTTTTTTTAAACTCTAGAGTTCGCCAAGTGGTAGAAAATCTATCATAGTGACCTGACTTAGACTATTGGAAAACAAATTACACACAACATTGCATCTCTCCCATAAAAAAAAAAAACATACGAATATTATGTTATGTAAAGCAGTGAAAGTCAATAAATATAAAGATAACAACTCTTTTCCCTGCTCAGCGGTAGATAAGCACCACCATTAGCTATCAATAATTTACAACACAAAAACAATAGTTCGCAAATACTAGAACCAGTTTCTCTATCCAATTTGTGGTTGCAAAAACCCGTCAAACATTTTTATCAAATTATAATGTAGGTATACTATGATAATTTTATCGACAATGGGCCTTACAAATAATTATTTCTAAAACTCACCTTAAATATTTGGTAGGGCACAATTTATAATTTTGTGTGGACAATCTTGTTATTACGAGTTCGTAAAATTTGGCCTGTGCACTTAAAATGATTGATAGTATTGTAATTATTTTCATTAAATGGTGACGAATCCCTACAAGTTGTACCAATTCGACTTGCCTCGAAATCGAATTTGTCCATCCATTGCCGCAGTGTTTCTTTAAAAATCGAACAAACGCTGAGCTTCTATCGCCCAAAGCAGCCACGAAAACCCATAAATGAACATTAAACATACGTAAGACGAAATCGGTAAATATCCCTTTTGCTTTAACTCAATTTTGTTCTTAAAATGTTGCTTATGAATTATAAAATTTAATTGATCAACTTATCTATAAATTTTTTAGAGTAAAAAAGTTACTTGAAAACTCAAAAAAGAAATTTGAAAGTATCTTGTTTTAATCTTTTTAAATCTTTTTTACAGTCAGTCGGGTTTTTTTATTTTTTTTGTAATTTATATTTTTATATTTATTTGTTTAACCTGTACGTTTCACTCCGGGAAAGCATACCAATTTAATGACACCTGACTCTTCAAAATTGGCCAAGCTGTTTGGGCTACAGGGCGTCACGTAGAAACGTACATAGGATACGCGCGATATATATAAGAAACAGAGCACGACTGTGTCAAACGAAACTTTCTCGTTCACCAAACGTTTGGTTGGTTCTTTTCGTTATTACATAGGTAGGTAAAAATCTGAGAAGCGATGCTAGATAAAAGAAACAATACATGAAATATACGAATACCTAGTGTTAAATAAAATAAATTTTGGATTATTCATCTGATACGGCAGAAGCTATAGTATATCAAACAACAATGCGAGTTTTTATAAATTAAAGCTCTCAGTAAAAGGCAACTGTCACAAGTTCTGGTTACACTTTGCAAGATTTTTGAGTACGAGGACAAGCGTAGTAGGAGCTTCTATTTTATGATCTGTTGGGGAATGTTATTATTTTTGAGTGGAATACAGTAGAAATCGGTTATAACAATACCTGATATAGCGATGAACCGGATATAACAATACAGTACGCCCTCGGTAAAAGCAACCCTCGATAAACGCAATACCTCGGTTAAAGCAACACCTAAAATTTTACCATTAGTGACTCAGTAATTGCAACTTTTCAAAAAACTGTGACTCGATAAACGCAACTTTCCATCCATGCTCTTATTTCATTTAATTTTTGTTTCGTTTTTTTTTGTGATTGGTTTTACTGTAACTGGGCAGTTATTTTACAGCTACTTCTCGCAGAATTTTAAACACATAGATCGTAGGTGCATTTTTTTTTTTGCATCATACAAGAATAAGAAAAGGAGGGGAAAATGTTTCGTATTTCTTATTATAGTTCATGTGATTTTCTCGCGGTCGGTATTTGTTTTGTTTCGTGTAATAAAGAAATCATGGCTATGGTTTTCACCTTAAATTCTAATTCAAGGCACATTTTTTTGTGACTCGGTTAAAGCAACACCCTCAATTAACGCAACTGCTCGAATTTCCATCGGTTGCTTTTACCGAGGGCGTACTGTATATGTATTTTCAAAGTCCCGGCAAAACTCCGTTTAACTCAAGGTAATTTGCTATCGGTTATAACGATTCCGGATATAACGATGAAATCGGTTATAGCGATGAAAATTTATCATATTTTAGTCTAAAAACTATTTATAGCGATGGTAAAAAACGTGTTCTTACATGCCTACTGCCTGTTACTTTCATTCTGCTTCTAAATATTTACATATCGATATTTTGAATGCACATACTATACATACATACATACATACATAGTTATAAACAAATTTTTAAATTTCCTGTAGCCACTGCAATGACTGGTCTGTACATGTAATTTCATGGCATGCCCTGTTCGATTTCCATATCTCCGAAGAGTTTAGTACATATTAATTTTTCTATGAAACAAGTTGAGTGTAGAATTGTTAACACAAATTACTGATTTCTTTCCTCAACAATTTTCTTGAGCATTTGAAGCAATTTTTTTAATAAAGTTTCCTTTTTTCATTATTTTCATTGTACCGGATATAACGATGAATCGGTTATAACGATGAAATTCCGAGGTCCCTTCGATATCGTTATAACCGATTTTTACTGTATATTATAGTAATGCTGGTTTAAGGTGTCTATCTCTATATGATTTGAAGTAGGCTTCGTATTAGACCGATATCTTAACATAGATTTGTTTTTGAAATTGCATTAGCAGTTATAAACCGAATATGCCAATGGACGTGTATGGGTATGGAAATGAAGTGGGAGTTTCTGATTGTGTAAGGCTTCAAGATGCCCATTCAATATGATTGAAAAAAAGAAGAAGTGGTCAGTACGGTGTTGAGTTTTACAAAAATAAACGAAGACAGATTGGGATTTGGGTAATAATTTTTCAGAAATAATTAAAAAACTGATTTTTTTAAGAAAAAACTATGTATGGAATCTTATTGAGAATACTCATTTAATCTTTATTATGTATTTCGTTCAAAATCGTAACAGTTTTTTTTGTAAAATTTGCCAGACAAAACCGTACAAATATTTCAAAGTTTAGTTTGGAATATACGATTGCTTTACTATTTAGCTGAAAATTGAGTATTAGATGATATTTGAAATGTAAGCATTAAAGTTTTATCGAAATCGAAAATGGGGTTTTCGAGACATGAGCAGTTTTTAATTTTAGCGTTTTCGGTAACTCGAATTGAAAATTAAGGACGCAATAATTTTGAAAACATCAATTTTACTCTATGCATGGTCAAAAATATTATAGACGTTTTCCGGTAAACCAAATTTGTATTTTTTTCAAAAATCGTTTGCATAATAATATAGAAAAAAAAACGAGTATGGTATTAAGTAAGAAATGACCATATTACTTTATACATGAATTTTTGTTGCTATCGTATAGAACGTTTTCGAGACATGCCCAAATTTCTAAAGTACCGTTATTGGATTTTTTAGCGAAAAACTCGTATACAATCTCAAATATGAATTTCGGTTGAAATCGTTAGAGCCGTTTTCGAATAATTCAAACTGATACGAACATTTTATATGGGCAGTGCCATTAATATTAAGGTTACCTTGAACAAAAAAAACTCCTCCAAACTCCAAATCCAAAGTTTGAACCAAATCCCGGCAGCCGCTTAGGCTATAGGCCTCGGGAGCATACGGACAGACAAGACAGACAGTAGATTTTGTGAATGAATGTTCTTTTCTTATCCGAATGTCTCTTATATGTGTGCTTCTTATATCAGGGGTTAAATTACCGCATCCGTGATCGAGTAATACGTGACTGAATTTGTTATTGTGTTGCTTGTAAAATCCACAAATTCAGTGACGTATGGCTCGCTCACGGATGCGGCAATTCGGCCCCTGTGTCCATGGTCTAATTACCTTCATGAAATTAAAGCAAAACATATTATATCTTTTCTTAAAGGTCACTCAATGGAAAGCAAACGAAAAAGGACAAGGAATCATCCAAGTCTGACGAAAATGTGCGAAGCATAGCGTTTTTTACTATGGTAAAGATAATATATGCACCTAGATAGCAAATCGTGCACACATTAAACTTCTTTTTTATATTTTAGTATAAATATTCTAATTGGACTGACAAGTTCTTATACTTTCTGGGTATTGTATGTGCTTTGGCTACTGGAGCGAGTACGTGCTTAAACAGTTTAATATTTGGGAACTTGGCTAATGTAAGTCTATAAAATATTCTCCTATTATAATAACCAGTTCTGCACTCATTAATTTTTGTGGGAGTTTTTAATTTTTGGGAAGGGATCCACAGTTGTATGCCGATTAGAAATGGCTAATTGAGAAGCTCTTGATGTTTGTCTGACGTTCGCGAGAGGTGGCGCAGTTGAAAATGACCAAATAGCCTTTTTACACCAAGAGGAAAACCGGGTTTTCGCGAAAACTTCATCGAAAACAGAAGTTTTCCCATACATATTTCAGTTTTCAAAACGAGTCGTTTAGAGTCGTTTTCCACGAAAACACACGAAAACGAATTCCAATCGTCAGGTTGTTAAAGCAAAATGGCTGACCGAACAAATGTCACAACTCACAACTTTAAATCATTTTCCACAAATAGTTGATGGGTTAATATTATGTTTAGCTGTACTAAATTCATTTTATTTGTTAATTAATACGATCGAAATTTGAAACCGAAATAGTTTGCACCGAAGTTCAACGACTAGTGTCTCACACCTGATTGAAACATCTAACGAAAAATAGTTGGTGTTCGGAAAAATCATAAGAACCAACGAATTAACAAAATTCTCTTATTTGTGTTTGGCAGCTCTTACTCTCGGAAGTCTTATGTCATTTTCGATTAGGCTTTTCAGATTTCGATCTGAGATTTCAGATTTCTGTTGAAAAATCTAACATGAAATCCGAATTTCAATGTTTTTTTTTCGCTTGCACTGGAAATCCATTTCAATTGATTTTCACACATCTTCATTTGCAGTGATGCCAGATCGTAGGTAATTACCCATTTAGTGAGCATTTTGCCTTTCAAAATAAGCTAAAAAGGCGAGAAAGGGCGAAAAATTACAATTGTTTAGCGTTCAGAGCAAAAAAAAATGTGTATTTTGTTGTTTTTTAACGCCGGAATGGGCGAAAAAGGAATTTTTGGTAATCGTCGTGGGCCGAAAAGTCTGTTATCACCGCTGTAAAAATTAGCCCAAGAAATTTCTTTGGGCTAGTTGGTTATTTCTGACAGATGGTTGTCAAATCGTACAAATTCTAATAAGTAACTGTTTTTTTTTCAAGTATGCATGTGCCCCCTTAACATGGGAACAAATTCATGAATTCAAACTGGGCTACATTCAAGGTAAAATTTAGCTTGTAGGCAATCTCTCTTTTTTGGCTCAAGCTGTCAGTCTATAAAGTACTTAGATTATGCCTGTTACATTCTTCGATCTTCAAATAGCTGCTACTCGATTATATGGATTAATGCCTTACCAGCGTTGCCAACCAAAAAAGATGACTTTTTCAATAAAATAATGCCTTAAATATTTTTTTAGGTAAATATAAAAAAATAAACAAAACAAAAACAATTACTTCCAAAAAAAACTTAGAAAAGTATCGAAGACTACACATATTCAAGTCGCATGAATACCAACACTAAAAAGAGCAAGTGACGTTTTTATGTTCGATGAGGCACACGAATATAATTCATCTCTGGTGTCCGCAAAATGGGCAGAGTTTGAAAGTGGATACACATTCTTTAAGACCGAGGTTACAATCATATAAAATTCTTTTTGGCCAAGATATTTTTTAAGTATTTTCAAAAAAATAAAAAGGTTGAACCAAAAAGAAAATTTGAAAAATATTTGAAATAAAAAAAAGATGCCTTTTTGAAAAAAGAACAAGCCTTAAGGCATTATTGGCATCACTGATCTCACCTGACAGTTTACCCTTAAGCTTAGTACGCTGCTCGAGCTAAGCTAAATTTCATCTGGTCTCCTACTTTTCTCTCCAAACATCAGCTAAAATCCTAGCTAAATTTTGACATAGATATCCATTTGTGTTTTTGCATATCGACTTCGAAAATTTTCTCCCTGTTGTAGATACAAATTTAGTATTTTTGGTGATTCGTAGTCTTCAGATGACGAGGAAGACTATGAAGATAATAATTCCTCACAAATTATATCCATATGTATTTCGTTATTTTCGTTTTCACGAAACTTTGCGCATTTGGCTTGAAAGCAAACTTCTTAAAACGACGTAAAACAGCTATGTGCAAAGCATATTGGTATTGTGGCAGTATGTGTAGATCTGAAAAAATATCGAGATCTGCAAAAAGTGCTCCGAATCGAAAAAAGATTGATTTTTTTGCCAATGGAAAACGACATTAGCTTGAGAAAATGTCCCGACCCATTAAATGGGCGCGCTAAATATTGACAGGTACAGGAAGTACATCCTGAAACAAAAGTTTGATTGTTTAGCTCGGGCTGCGTACCACTCAGCTAAATGAGTTCGCTCAGCTAAACTTTGGAGAGAATTTTGTATGGGAGCGAACATTTATCTCGAGCAGCGTACTAAGCTTTATCTGATTGGCTATCTGACTGTTGAAAAATCGGCCCTAAGTGTTTTATAAATACATGTCTATGCCTCGATGTGGATTATCGGTTCAAGTTGGGTTCATAATAGAAAACATCATACAACATGTTTTGACGTTCACTGCGTCAGCATTTACATTTTTAAAGCTAGGGCCTGATTGGTGAAAAATAAAAACGTTCGAAAAAGCGTTGGACAGCTTTAAATTCGTCGAGCTTAATTCATTCGCAATGTTTAACTAGCGAAGCAAAAAGAGAAGAACCTATTAATTTTAACATTTTGAGGATGTATCTACGTATGGTTAGGTATTGGGGACAGAATCTAGTCTATAAATGGTTCAACGGAGAAGTTTATAGACAATATATCACACACCACTTTATCATGATCGTAGGTATATTGTTCATACATGTTTACTTATTGATCCTTCTTTTTATTATCTATTGAATTTTTCCCAAGGCCATGATAGCATACGCAGAATATTTACTAAGTGCTAACAAGCCGAAAAGTGCAGAATCGGATGCCTTAATTGATGCCGTGCAGCTATTTGCTGCACAAAATGCTTTAATTGGAGCAGTAATGTTAATTTGCAGTTACATATCCGTAACAAGTTTCAATTACGCGGCTCAATCTCAGGTGAGTTCATCAACAAAGGTACCTACAAATTTCTTCAACAATTATATATATATATTTTTTTTGTAATTTTATAGATTTACAACATTCGGGGAAAATACTTTAATTCAGTCTTACATCAAGATATGGCATGGTATGATTTCAACCAAAGCGGAGAGGTAGCTAGTCGAATGAATGAGTAGGTTAATTTTGTAATATTGGATGAATACGAATCTCAGTACAAATTTGTTGCAGAGATTTGACGAAAATGGAGGAAGGCTTAGGTGAAAAAGTATCTATGTTCATTCACTTTGTAACCGCATTCCTGTCAACTCTGATACTGGCCTTCGTAAAGGGTTGGCAGCTAGCGTTAGTATGCCTATCAAGCCTCCCGCTAACTATTATTTCACTGGGTTTGGTGTCAGCGGTGAGATTTTTTCTTTTTTATTAAAATATCACCGTATTATCCCGAAAATCAATCTAAAGGTTACCTCGAAGTTGGCGAAACAAGAGCTAGATGTCTATGCAAAGGGAGGAAATATTGCGGAAGAAGCTTTGAGTGGCATTCGTACAGTGAAAGCTTTCGAAGGCGAAGCTAAAGAAGTTTTGGCATACCGAAACAACATCGTTGATGCAAGAAAGATAAATATCAAAAGAGGTCTTTTCTCTGGACTGGGATTTGGGCTTTTATGGTTTTTTATATATTCATCATATGCACTAGCATTTTGGTATGGTGTTGGACTTATTTTAAAAGCAAACGAAGGCAATCCAACCTATGCTAATTATACTCCAGGGACTATGATTACGGTAAGTCTAATCATGAAGCAATAATCAAAGGCTCAACACACATATCATTCATCACGTTTTAGGTATTTTTTTCCGTTATAATGGGATCCATGAATATAGGTATGGCAGCACCTTATATTGAGGCATTCGGAATAGCCAAAGGCGCGTGTGCAAAGGTATTCCATCTTATAGAGCAAAAGCCTAAAATTAATCCAATCCTCCGAAGAGGACTGCATCCTAAAGGTAATCTTGAAGAGATAGAATTCAAGAATGTTGAGTTTCAGTACCCAACGCGACCCGATACTGAGGTATGTTGTGCGATTGTTTTTTGTAACATCATACAAACTTTTTATTTATAGATTTTAAAAAAACTTAATCTAAAGATTCATAAGGGTGAGACCGTGGCTTTGGTGGGATCATCTGGATGTGGAAAGTCGACATGTATTCAATTAATACAGCGATTTTACGACACCAGTGGAGGAGATGTTCTATTTAACAATGTAAACATTAAAGACTATGATGTCCAAAGCCTCCGTGAGAGGATTGGTGTAGTAGGTCAGGAACCAGTTCTATTCGCAACAACCATTTACGAGAACATTCGGTATGGAAAGGAAAATGCCACAAGAGCTGAAATTGTAGAGGCAGCTATAGCTTCGAATGCCCACTTTTTTATTCAAAAACTTCCATTGGTAAGAGGATTTCGATTATAACTAACAGTCAAATTCTTCAATTGTATTTTAAATAAATAGGGATATGAAACCTTGGTTGGCGAAAGAGGAGCACAGTTGTCGGGAGGTCAAAAACAACGCATTGCAATTGCAAGAGCTTTAGTACGGAATCCGGAAATTCTCCTTCTAGACGAAGCTACTTCTGCACTCGATACAGCCAGTGAATCGAAGGTGCAAGCAGCTTTAGAAAAGGTTTCTATTAAAATGCAATGACTTAAACATGTTTGAAATCTAATGACGGGGCAATTTCAGGCAAGCGAGGGGCGAACAACTGTTATCGTAGCACATCGATTATCCACCATTCGCAGAGCGGATAGGATTGTTGTAATTGACAAAGGTCAAGTTGTGGAAAGTGGTTCGCATTTCGAGCTCATGTACCTCAGGGGACTTTACTTCAATTTAGTTACTACGCAAATTGGAGAAGGTAGTGAAGGTATGTTCGCATTTAAAAGATCGTCTCTGATCGTGACGCATGTATCAAGTTCTTTTATTAGGTTATAAATAAGCGGTAATCGTTTGTTATGTGTTCTTTTGTTTTTGCGTGGATAGCTACCCTAGTCATATGGGTTTTATAGTATGCAATTCCCATTTATTATTTATAAACATTTGCTTACGGAAGTATTCGCCTTACTTAGCGGTATTAATACATAATCTATATTGTATACGATTTATCAGTATCACACAGTCCATATATGTGTAGATAATTAAAAAATGGTATTAAATAATACTATCGCTCGCTGTGTTTGTTTCACACTTAACTATATAATTTGTAAGATACCATTTTAGTTTCCGTATATTTATAATGAGAATTTAGAATTTAATATGGGAACCTACGCAATAGAAAATTATGTATCTGTCCGGAAGGGCACCGCTTACACGATTATGAAAAGTCCTACACTTTCTTATAAATTAGCATAGGTTGAAGTGGCTGTCGGCTAGCCAACACACTTAGACCATTGTAAGGTCCCTTGTGATATATATATAAATTAGCATAAAGAAACTAGAATCTAGTGTCAGCTTGAGTGAATTGGAATTAATACACTCCACCTTAATACCTCGGGGAAATGTGATAGAGTTCGAGAATACCAAATTTTTGCATTACTGAATGCTATTGGCTTGTTATATTTTTAAAAGGCGAATAATATAATTTTTTCGGTTAATAAAACTATCTAAATGAGATGTTTTATATACTAGAAACATAGCAGTGCAAACATGATTGTGACTATAGAGACTATAGTACTATCACTTCGACGAAAAGATCATTGCGCCTCGATCGGCGGAATCGCGAAGCTGAAATATTTTAGAGGGTGAAGATCGTAGATATCGTTGGTTTAGTTAAGTTGGCGCAGAAACCTCGACGGTGGCGGTTGCATTGGCGTCAGCGCTGATATGTTCTGAGTTCTGTCTGGCGATTCGTGGGAGCGGAAATTGGGTCGTGTGAATAACCTGCTGATGCAAATCACAAAGTTGATTTGTTTTATGTTAATTCTTCCACCTCTAAATGCGATAGTCCTCAATCGCTTAGAAGTATGGTACGTCATTGAACTTTGTTTGCGGAAAGGTATGTGAATTTGATGTAAGTGCTGGTTTTGGAGGGATGTGGATGTTCTTCATCTCCTGTTGCTGAATGATGACCTTTGTATTTTTTCTTGTATTTAAAAGTTTGTAAGTTATCAAAATGATTTAGAGGATTCCCATGAAAGTAATTGACCCATAGGTAGTAAACATTTGCGTTTCTTTTTCCGATTGGAGCAACTGGATTTCTCTCGTATTATTAATGTGGAGCTCGTGCATTATCTCGAGTGATAATAGCTTATGGTATTCCTTTTCTATTGGGGATTGTTGTACAATCGCTGGGAGCATGGTGTGAGTTGATACTTTCTCTGAAGTAAATATTCGGTCATTGATGGTGAGATTTCGTATTTGATAAGAAAGGTACCACTAAGATTCCTGGAAGTTGATTCAGCTTGGAGGGTTCCATTGAAGCTATTGAGAAGAATAATACCATGTGTTATCTCGTCAATTGTTGGGATGTATTGACCGCTGACAATGTTGCATGATTCTAATTTACTTTTTAATAGATTTGGAATGCATGTGGAGTTTACAAGATTAACTAGATTTTTTCTTTCACAAATTGAAATAAAATAAATTGGCTTACATTTATCAATTAATCCAAACACTTCTTCTTTATCTGTTATGATTTCATCATAATGTGTTTCTCTGGAAACACCATTTCTTTTAACAGGTTTAATAAGAATTTTTTCATAAATATAAGAATTCTTTATAGGAATATTTACTATAATATAAAATTGAAACGGAATTTGTTATAATTTTAATTTCGGAAAAATTCAAAGCTTCTTCAATAGTTGTAAAAGGAATGTGTTCTTTATTTAGTGTATTTACGGCTAGGCTAGTTTTTCCCAATGAATATCTAAGTTAATGTTTTCTAATTCCTCTTTTATAATTTTAAATTTATATTGTATTTCGGATATAATTATTGTGTTGAAACTTTTTTTGTCTTTTAACATTTTTTCTATGTCATTTGTAATCTTTGTGATATTATTAATTCTCTCGTTGTATAATTCATTGATTACAACTTGTGTATTTGTATTGACAAGGATATTATTCATTTTCTTTTTTATTGTTACATAATTGCCTGCAATCCATTCCCACGCTGTGCCTATAAAACTTATGGATCTTTTTACATTGTTTGGCATTGTAAGTTGTGGATTGAATTTTGAATTTGTGGATACTCGTGGGATAGGAAGGGAAACAAAGGATCGTTAACAGTTGAGTTGAGTTCAAACGTTGGGGCGATGTTGGTCTGAAATTTGTCGTACTGGTCGAGGTCAATTTCGTGAATTAATTTTAAATTTCCGTTCTGTATTTTGACTTGTCCCGTATGTAAGGATACAAACTGAGAGTTTGAGAAGTCTAAGATTTGGAGTTCTGTTGCTGCATTATGGAGCATATGCCTGGAATGGAAGACAATTTAAATGTTAGGTTCTAATGGGACTTTTGTGGATTGTTTTACCAGACGCGGTTATAACGATTGTATTTTTATTTTCTTTTACTTTTTCTTGACTGTATCTAAACGTTAGTTTCGAACCTAATATTTTGTTATGTTTAACGAAAATTACATCTCCTGGATTGTAATTTTTAGGTGGTTTTCGTTTTTTATTGTGATACTTCATGTCTTTTTGTTGTTTTTGTATAATTTTGTCTATATTTTGTTGGCGGCTGTTTTCATATTCTTCGGGGGTTATATTGGATGATCGGCCACGAAAGAGTTCACAGATCAACTGGTTTTTTATCAGTGGTTGAATGGACTGTTAAGTTATATTCATTTTTCGCATTTTCGAGTAGCTCTTCAAAGGAGCCAGGGGTCTGTTCGGCTTTGATGCATCGCATAATCTCAGAAAGAATGGAATGAAACCGCTCAATTTGTCCATTTACCTCACTTTTGTACGGTGGTGTTTTATGGATGTGTATGCCTAGTTCATCTTTGATCATGGATGTAAAAGTTGCCGAGTTAAGTGCTAGCTCGTTGTCGATAACTATATGTTTTCAGGAATAGTATTTCTCGAAGTGGCTGCCTAATGTCAGTAATAGCTCTTGATTGGATTATTTTGGTTTTTGCGAACTTCGTCAGTTTACATAGGGCAGTCAGAACCAAAACTTTTTCTGTCGAAAAAATGTCCAGTTGTACTGTGTGGCCAGGATATTTCGGGATAGGAGTTGGTTCAAGGGTAGGTTTGTTGGGGGTCTTTCATATTTATTTTCTTTACAAGTTCGGCAATTTTTAACTAATCTTTTAATCTTTGCTGTCATTTTTGGAAAATAAAAATGTTCAATGAATACGGTTTTCATCTGAGTTACGATGCGCTCTGCGATGAATTTTTAAAACATTTTCTTCTTGTTCGTTTTCATCAGCAACAGCTTCGACAATCGATTGTGTAAACCTGAATTTGAAAGTAGCAAAGTGAAGTGGATAAATGTTTTGTATTTGACCCATAATTTCTTCCTTTGTGCATAGACCGTTTATTGTGCTGGGGTTAAGGAATTTTTTGAATATGTTGATGATGTCTTTGTTGGTGTAATTGGGTTGAATAAAAATATGCCTATGGTAGGTTGGAAATGGAATAAGGAATTGATGGCTAGTTTCGTCTCCGGTTTTAAGAATGAGTTGATTACGGAAGACGTTATTGGGAGTTTCAATTGTTGGGATCAAATTATGGAAAGAATTTACTTCTGTCATTTGTGGAAGTCGTGATAAGGCGTCAGCAATTATGTTCGTCTTCCCCGGTTTGTACTTCAGTTCGTAATTGTACTCTTCCAGGATAGATTTCCATCTCTTCATCTTATGGTTGGTGTTCTTGTTGCTGAGGGCGTACATTAGTGGTTGGTGGTCCGTATAAATGTTTACCTTTTTTGATCCGTATAGGAAATTCATAAGCGAGTTGAGAGCCCAAATGATTGCGAGCATCTCCTTCTCGTTAGTGGCGTAATGTTCTTCGATTGTAGTTAGCGTCCTTGATAAAAATGTGATTGGTTTGTTGTCTTGGGATAAGACAGCGCCTATGGCATAGTTTGACGCGTCCGTTGTAAGCCCAAATTCTTTGCTAAAGTCTGAGTAATTTAGAGTAACTTCCTACGATACTAATGATTCTTTAAATTTTTGGAAAGAGCTTAACGCATCCGTGTCAAATTCAATGATATAGTTTTTAGAAAGGTGCTTGGACACTCGTCCTTCTTCCCCTCTTAAAAGGGATGTCAGGGGTTTCGCTATTTTCGCATAGTCTTTAAAATAGCCTGACATACCTTAAAATGAGCGTAAATCTTTAAGAGTTTTGGGGACTGGTAGTTTAGCAATGGCCTGCTCTTTCTTTGGATCGGTCTTAATGCCGTTTTTACCTATGATAAATCCTAAAAACTCGATTTCTTCTTGGAAAAATTCGCATTTGTCCGACTGGATCTTCATGTTGGCACGTTCTAATGTCTCAAATACGGCACTAAGATTATTCAGATGTTCGGTTTTATTCTTGGCGAAGATGACAATGTCATCGATGTACACATAGCAACGTTTCCCTATGTGCTCTCTTAGGATGTCGTCAAGAGTTCTTTGAAAAATAGCTGGGGCGCTCTTCAGGCCGAAAGGGAGACGTGCGAATTCGAATTTACCGTTATTCACTGAGAATGCGGTTTTTTCGATGTCAGACTCCTTTACTAGGATCTGATGAAATCCGCTCTTTAAGTCGATTATCGTAAACCAGCTATTGTCACCAAGGTTGGCGAGAACTTCGTTGATCTCAGGAATTGGATATCTGTCTGCGACAGTAACTGAATTTAACTTCCTGTAGTCGATCACGGGACGATACTTTTTTTCCATAGAGTTGTATGCCCGCTTGAGAGGTATCTATAATAGCGTTCGAATGAATAATCATATAATATTCTCTTGTATGGATGACAGCGTTTAGTTTTTGTAGCGCGTCGTTACCAATAATGCCATCGAAGGAGATAAGGCTGGAAAGGATGTAAAATTTAATTTTGTTTATAATGGGGTCGAAAAGCTGAACGAAGCAATGGTGAGTAATTTTTATGTTTCCTCCTACTGAAGTGGCGTAAAACTTTTTTTCGTTCGGAAGGGGATTTCTAATGTGGCGGGGTTGAATATAATATCTGTTAGAGCCTGCGTCTATGAGGAATTCAAGTATTTTGTCCGCTCTTCGCGACGTGTTCAAAGCACGAAAGCGAAGAGCTTTTCAGTTTAAAAAATATATGTCGTCTACTTGTTCAGTTAGAGTCTGTTCGTAGTTTTGATCATCCTGACTTATTAAAGTTTCGTATTGTTCCGAATCCTCTTCATTGTGGTTGGACTCTTCTATGTGGAAAACCCGTTGCATTTTGTCCGGCTTATGGACTTGCTGTGAGTGATTGCGCTTTTGAGGCATTGGAGGATTCCGAGGTCTATTTTGGTAGTTTACTCTCTGTGATTGGACAGAATGGTCAATGTCCATCGGCTTAGGAGGCAGTGGTCGTGGATTAACTGGTAGCCGTTGTTGTTGATACCTTTGCTGGAACTGTGGTTCTCTATAGACTTGAAGTGGTTGAGGATTGCGAGGGTTGTGAAGGAGTTGCGGATAGAATTCGTGTCGAGGTGCTGGATGGGATACGTTATGTCTTCGAGAAGGAACTGGCGGTGGTGTATTTTGGAAAGTTTTACGGATAGTAGGCTGAGAATTGTTAGCATGCTGAGCTCTGAAGTCCACATTTTGCAACTTTAAACAGAGATGCAAGGCTTGTGGGAGATCTGCAGGTTCTCTTATACTCAGAAGTCTTGATACACTATTTGATAGAATTCGGGTATATAGTGCTATGGCCTTGTACCAAAGTCGTCATTTGATACTCGAAGGTGCCTAAATCCCTCTTGTCCGCGTAGTGCAAGATTAGGCCTTTGGATATCTTATCCCAATTTAATGGGGTGTTATGTGATTCCAAGGCGATATCCGCATGTCCAGTTATTTTGTTTCTAATAACTGAAAGAATACCATTCTATTTAGTACTGCCTTTTAGATGTTCGTAGATTTTCAGTATCCTTTCGACACTTTTTTTCCACGAATTGAATTCTTCGAGTTGTCCAGAAAATTCTCGGAGGCTTTTGACCACATCTGGTATTTTGTCCATGTCAGATAGATTTGCATCATTTGCTACGTTAATTGGTTGGTCAATGTCATTGTTAATATCGGACGTTGAAGATTTGTCGCCCTTGTATACGTAATGTTTCTGTACTTTATAGAATTATTTACTCAAGAATTTATAAAATACGGGAACGTTTGTTAAATTTCCCTATTATTTGCGTATAAATTTGTTCTTAAAATTTATTGACAAATAGGATTATGTTAATATGATTATTATTTATATGACTTACAGAATAAATAAAAAAACGGCTTTCATTTCCATAACAATATAGGTCTCCATAGGTATCCAGGTTTTGGGTATCCAGGGATTCGGGACTGCTTCAGAATGGGGTATATAGTGCTATGGCCTTGGGTAGCCAGGGATTCGGGACTGCTTCTATGATGGCAAGGCGGCTGTCAGATTTTCTGATTCCTTTTTGTTCCTCTGTGCTATAAGGACTTACTTAGGGGCTTCTTTATTTATATTTCCTTAGCACTTCACTGCTGTCTTTAGTAGTTTGATTATCTACTTTAAGGATCGTATACGCGCACTATTTGTAGAGTGTTTTGGTTATTCACTTTTTTATAATGCTTTCACTGAAGGAAGTTTTAGTGTTTTGATTATTCACTATTTCATTAATACTTTGACTGAAGGAAGTTTTAGTGTTTTGGTTATTCACTTAAAACGTTTTACTGTTACACGATAAGGACAACGGTGTCAATTGAGCAGTCCCTGCTCGGGCGCCAGTTAGTAAAATGAAAGCCGAAATTTAATAAAAACATATTTCTTAAGCAGCATTCATGTATTTTTGCTGTTGTCAGTACAGGTGTTGCTGAAATTGTTTCTAAGAATTTCGATTCCAGTAACGTCAGTGAGTTCTGTCTGTCGATTCGTGGGAGCAGAAATTGGGTCGTGTGAATAATCTGCTCTTCTATGAGCATATCCTCTTTTACTCGATGTGCTTAAATTGTTATGGGGTAGGATTTTGTAGGTTACAAGATTGGAAGCAAATTGCAATTTTATTTAAAAATTCACATCACTTACTGTTGAAACGATTTTGGAAAAGGAAAGCAACGTCAAGTGCGAATGTCAGTTATCAGTTATTAGTAAAAAGGTTTGATGTATGCAAGTTATTTTGAAAAGACCATGATAAAGTTTTCATTCCGAACAGATGGATGGGTCGTTATTTCTGAAACTGGTTGAATACGAATTAACGTTGTGTTAACTCTCCCCCCATGCTATTTTTCATACCTCTTTATTTAACTAAAGACACGTTTCAGAATACTTAATAAGGCGATGAAATATTGATTCACAAACCGAAATCTGACCTATGCTAATGCTTTAAGATCATGAAGAATTTCAAAATCAGGTAGTTAAGGTTAGTTTTGTGGTGTTTTCATTTATAAATGCTGGCTTCTATTTTTTTACATTTCTCAGAAACAAAAGAATAATTTTTAATGCAGTTAGAGGATGGTTAGCTTTATTAAATTTTTGTTACAGTTTTGGGTAACATAAAAACCATTTGTTTTTTTTTTTTTTTTTTTTCTCAAAACCCCATTTTTTTTATTTTATTGGCAACCATATCGCTAAACTTTTCTCCGTATTATTGATATCATTGAGAGCCTTACTTAGGTTTTTCATAATAACAAAACTTAGATAGACATCGAACCAAATTCAATGAAAAGTTATTTAAACGCCTTACAGTCTGTCTTTTTTTCGAAAAATCCAATGGGTCGGTAACATTTGGAACGAAAACATGATTTCATTTACACTGTTCACGTTTAACTGACAAAAATTTACAATACACACTTGCCTATTCCAAAAGTATCCTATCTTTCAAGCTATAACCAACCATATAAATATGAAATATTTCATTCACATCGGTTCAGCCGCTCTGGAGTTTTTACCCGACTAACGCACAGCAATAATTAATTTTTATATACATAGATAAAACGAATTAAAAAAGAATATCCAAATAATTAAACTAAAAAAACGACTGCCATTGTGTGTCATAAATATTAAAAAAAAAAAAAAAAAAAAAGGATTACTATCTTGAATAATCCTATCTGGACTGGTGTTTTGAATAACAATCCTGTTACAACAAGAAAAACGACCGCTTTCTATAATGGTTCAAAAGGAACTGTATTTCAACAATATAACTTATGTGAATTCAGCAGAGCAATTTTTATGTTCGTTTGGTACAAAAAAAAAGCAATCATTTTCAGATTTCAGAGCACTTTTGCGGATCTTGATATTTTCCCAGATTTGCCCTCAGATTTACCAATACAAGTGCATTTGAGTTTGACAAGCGGTGGAGTTTGTTTACATTTTAGTGAAATATTTCTACAGCAAAGAAAGGCATTGCATCGGGTGAATCTATTTTCATAAATTATTTGTGTACAAATATTTAGAAATCAATCGGGAATGAAATTTCGAATGTTTTAATATAAAATTTAACAAGTGAATGGAAAGCGCATAGAAAAGTGTCGAAGACTACACATATTCAAGTCGCACAAATACCAACACAAACAAAGAGCCAGAGCGTTTGTATGTTCGATTGGGCACACGAAATCCGAAATCTGAGGGCAAATCTGAAGAAGCCCAAACGAATACCACATTAAACGCTAACAAGTAAATGCAGAAAAAACTAAGTGATTAACTATTTATAAGCAAAACAAAGAGAGTTCTAGAGAGGATATGTCCTATATATAAAAAGCAAGCAAAAAGGAATACACCACAGAGGGTGATGCATACTTATTTAAACATAAAAAAAAACATATTATTTTAACACTCCCACTTTTATGAATGTTTAAACAAAAAAAAACTACTTCCAAAAAAAATAAAAAAAAAATATCCCATGGAGCAACTTTTACAAACAAGGAGCTATTACTCCCATCATAGAACGAAAGCGTTGAAACCTATCCCTTGATAACGCATTTGTTAAAATGTCACCAATTTGATTTTGTGTTAAGACGTACTACAAATCGAATAAACTGTCCTCGAACTTTTCACGGATGAAGTTATACTTGACATCTATATGTTTGTCCTTTTATGAAATTTAGGATTCTTAATAAGTCTGATGGTTATCAACGTACAATACTGGTTTTACACTTCGATCTTCCACAAGATCGCTTAACAGCTGAATCTGAATCCAAGCCAACTCTTTTACATGACATGCAGCCACGAACTCCGCCTCAGTTGTCGAAAGTGCTTCGCATTTTTGAAGTTGCGAAGCCCAAGTAATGCAGCTCGACCCAATCAAGAAAAGGTAACCTCTAGTAGACCGCCTTGTAACAACGTCTCCAGCATAGTCTGCATCACTGAAACAAGATAAACTAAATTTAGTGCTTTGGAAAAATATACCATGATCAGCTGTGCCCTTTATGTAACGCATAATACGTTTCACCATGTTGATATGTACTTGACTTGGGTAATCCAGATACCGGCTTACACATCCAACGGCAAAGGCTATGTCTGGTCGTGTAGCCACTATTAAATACATAATGCTACCAACTTTGTTGTCACAGATGAGTCGTCTGGAACACAGTTAACGTTGTTCGTATTTGCGCTGCCGGTAGTGCCACAGGTACTGCATCCGCCATATTAAATCGTATTAGTAACCTCTTCACATACTGTGACTGATTGATATGAATGGAGCCGTCAAGTAGTATCCTTATCTCATAACCCAAAAAATGCCTTACCGGAAACACTTTGATTTCAAAATTCAATTTTAAATATTCACAAAGCTCAAGAATATAATTTTTATTCGTTGATGCCACTAGACCATCGTCTATGTTGACCGCCAAAATGATCTTTTCTTACCTTTTTTACTTATGAACACGCATGGGTCAGCAGCACACGGATGAAAATTAAACTCCTTCAAACGTTTTGTTAAAGTCTGGTCCAGCATTTCCTTTTGGTTGTTGGACGTATATTTCCTCCTTAATATTGTCATATGCAGCAATGCTTAATAAAGTTCGTATTGATGCGAACTTTGCAACTGGACTAAAAGTTTCAAAATAGTCCACTCAAAATTGTTGGCTGAAACTACGAGCAACTACCTGGCTTTGTACCGTTCATTTTTATTTCCTGTAAAGCTCTTTATTTCATACACCCATTTCGTATCCACTTACTTACGATTTTTCGTTAACTGTGTCAAAAACCTTTAAACTTTATTTCCTCGTCCATAGCATCCTTCCACTTTTTCGAATCCTCGCACCTTATGGCATCTTCATAGCAATCTGGTATGAATGACTCGGCTATAAAAGCCAAACTTTCTTGAATGCAACAGTTCAATTCGCTCTGAACATTTCTGGTTTTGCTTCTCAATCTGTGTCTAATATTGTCCATATCTTCCTGCCCCATTATATTAATATCATCTCTATTGCCAACAGCTTCCTCAAAATCATCTTCAAAATATTCATCAGAATCATCTACGGCATCATCTACAGCATCGTCTACAGCACCACAATATTCTTCAGTTTTATTTACTGACTCTGAACTCGTCTCGCTTCTATTCGTGGGTAATTCCGCCTGAGGTTCTTCACTATCAATTACAATGGTTAACTCCACATCTGGTGCATTTTCTTTTCTAATGTCATGAAAACGAATACCTCCGCAGACCTCAACTTTGTTATTTTCTGCAATATATACCCTATATCCTTTAACACCATCTCCGTAGCCACCAAAAATGTCCTTCTTTGCGCCTCTTCTGTTGAGGTACTTGCAGAGTTCACATGGCGTTTTTCCTTTTGTTGGACTAGTACCTGTTCGATTAAGAACAAAAACTGAGGTATTCACAGCCTCAGCCCACAATTTTAGAGACAGATTTCGTCCATGGATCATGGTTCGAGCAGGCTCCACAATGGTTCGCATTTCGCGCTCTGCGCAACCATTTTGTTCAGGTGTGTAGGGAACGGTATTTTGATGAATGACGCAACTGTCCGACAAAATGTTTTGGACATGTTGATTTACAGATTCCAACCCATTGTCTGTCCGGAGGACTTAAATCTTTGCACCTGTTTCTGCTGCCACCTTTTTTAAACACCTTGCCATGAAATAATTTAAGGTTAGCAACATAAAGACTCACCGAAAATATTTCACAACGGGCGATGTAGTGGCCACATACTCCAGGTTGCGCTGGTATCCTATTCTTTTCGTTGCAGGTACCTGTATCACTTCTTTTTAAATTATTATTATACAGTCCGTAACATATGAACTGTTTTTTGTACCTTTTTGATCTGTACATATTATGTAATTGTGTATTGGGTAGAAAGGTAGGTCTCAGTTCTTTAGACTAAGAAAAGTTTCAAATAGTTTCGAAAAGCTAATGGAGTTTTCTGAGGTTATTTTGTTTTGATTCAATAAAAATACATTTTTTTTTTTTGTTTTTGTATCATTAGAATAGAATCAACTTGTTTTTTTTTTAATTAAAATGAAAACGATCTGTTTTTTTTAAGAAAAGTATTTTTATTTATTTACTATAGCTTACACAATTATTATTTGAGTACTTTTTACAACTTCCCTGATTTTGAATTACTTCAAAAATGCGGTCTTTTAAAGAATCATACAATGATTTTAAAATATCAAGGGAAACACTGGCCCAGACCACATTTTGATACCTTGAATAAGATCCCCGTTAATGGTATACTGCTTCCCACCTTCATACACCTTTCGTGTCAACCAACCCTACACATTTTCGATGATGTTCAAATCCGGGGAGTAGGGTGGCCAGGAAAGTTGTTCTATACATTGGTCTTGTAACCAAGTCTCAATTATTCCAGCTGTCTGAATTGGCGCATTTTCCTGCTGGAAAATGATCGGCTGTGGTCCGAAAACATCCTGGAACTGAGGTAGAGCCGTTTCCAGTTTTGTAGGAGGGTGCTATCATTCTGCAGTTCACAAAAACCAAATCGATCGTTCCATAACATGAGATGGCGCCCCATACCATAAGTCCTCCCTCTCGGCTGTGGTGGCGGTCCAAAAACAATTTTTCTTTTCTTAGATCGAGGTTGAACTTCTTTTTATCAGAAAACATCACTTTCCGCAAATCGTTGAGTGACTGCTGCCATCAGTGTTCCAACCCATGCACGATCTTGCAAAACTAAGCTGATGCTGTTTTCGAGTGGTGTTTTTTTTTAGTTTCAGACACTTCAGGTGTCCGGCGCTCTTAATTACTCTACGTAGCCCAGCTTCGTGTCTAATCTTACTTAGAAAATGGGCTGAATTGGAAGCTAACCTTATAATTTGGCGTTTTTCTCGGCTTGAAAGTACAGTAGAAGTACGGCCTTTGTACATTTTTCCGTAAAACAATAGATTTCTTAAATAACTGCTAAATACTTTTGGATCTCGATCAAGTTTTTCAACTTTAGCGCGATTAGAGAGATTTCGCTCATGGTAAGCGTCTATTTTAGCAATTTCCGTTGCATTTAAAGAATTTTTCTACCCATTTAAACTATTAAAAAGATCATAAACACAAAAAATAAACCGTTTATCACTCCCGATAGCTTTCCGATGATCACGCTGGTAAACTCTCGTTTACAATGAGTAAGAAAGGTAGTTGAGGCTATTCTAATGTTACAAAAATTCATTTTAAAATTAATGCATGCAAAATTGCTCAGTCCCGCTAATCTCAGAAACTCTCGCTCTTAACTTGTCATCCAATGCATATTGCTTTGCGTACACATGCAAGAGTTCTCAAAACAGTTAGTTACAAACAAAAAATATGTAAGGCTATCCAATTGTTACGGACTGTATATGTATATATATACATATATCTATGCAGCGATTTCTTCGTACTTAAGGTACCCCGCAAATTTCTTCCAAAGCAATAATCTGAAATTACTTCCCTTTATTACTTAGTAAAAAATATTACTTTAAAAATTAAAACAAAATTAGCAAGTTTTACAATTACGAATAACAATTTCAAAAATATAAAAAAAAGATAAAATAAAAAAAAACGAATGTTCAGACCGGGATATGAACCGGTCTTCGGTGTCTAATCTTACTTAGAAAATGGGTTGAATTGGAAACGTCGATTTCTTATATTTTCTAGTTTGTCTTTGTTTTTAATTTTGGTATAATAATGTTAAACGAAGAAATGTGCTCTGTTGTTGTCATCGATGGTTTTTATTTGCTAATAAGACGGTTCGCAACATTTGTTTTGCAACAGTTATCAACATAAATAAATAGAGGAATAAACTGAGAAATATTCATTCATAAGGTAAGATTTGACTGTATGCCAAGTGGTCACAAAATGCCAATTTCTGACAGTTCTCCTGTCAAAATATGGGCATACAATGTAATGGGCATATCTCATATGCTCTAATGACCTGGGTGCTACATATGACCAGGCTGATTTTGACAGATAAAAAAGCCCAAATAGCATTATAGTGTAATCGGACAATTAGCACGAATGGCAGCATATGGCCTTATATGCCCATATGCACTTTATCGAAATTTCGTTATGGCATTAATGGCATTTTTGATGAAACAGGAATTATTTTGTTGTCATCGGTGTCTGAGTTCGTGGAATTGTGATTTTTTTTCACTTTCGTTCTCTTTTTGGTAATAAATAACAAGCTTCAAATGACCATCAAGGCAAATATGACAACAATGGTAATTTTGGCCATATAGTCTTAAATACAGTTTTGATAATCCTGACATTTTGTTCATTTGACAGCTAATCTGGTCATTTGCCTTTTCGCATTCATATGAATAACTGGCATACAGTCTAATCTTATCTTTAGAAATAAATTAAGACATTTTTTGTTCCTACAATTATTGTGTCTGTTTTCGTTTGTTGTTGCATTTGTAAATTTACGTTTTAAGCAATACATGAAAATGAAAATTGTAATATAATTTTTGTGGTTGTAGTTTTTAGTAATGAAGAAAAAACACTTCATTTAAAAGTATTTCCTGCACACTAAAATATTTCCTGACGATTCGAAAAACTCGCACGTAATTGTTCAAGTTTTCACTTCTGTCGGCACTCCCGGAGTGTCACTGTTTTATTTTAGCACTCAGCCCCTCCATTATCAATAAGCAGCCAGAAATCAACGAAACGGATGAAGATGAAGTAGAAATAGCTGTCTTGAAAGAAGAAACGGTAGGAATGTTGAAAATCTGACTGTTCGCTTTTTATAGAATTCTTTATCTTCAGCCACTGGTGGAGCTAGAAAAAGAAAGCTCCTCATCTCTGATGTCTATTTTGAAATTGAACAAAACCGAATGGCCACATATATTGACTGGATCAGTAACGTCTATAATCATGGGCTTTGCAATGCCATTGTTTGCCGTTCTTTTCGGATCAATTTTGCAAGTACTTTCAGCCAAGGATCCAGTATATGTCCGAGATAGTACAAACACGTACAGTTTGTATTTCCTAATTTGCGGCATTGTTATTGGCCTGGCAACATTTTTACAGGTAAATAACTCATTTTTTGTCGAGGTTAATTCTAGTATTTACATAACAATTTATTGAAAGATATACTCATTCGGAATCGCTGGAGAAAGGTTGACAGAGAGACTGCGTGGCTTAATGTTTGAAACAATGCTTAAACAGGAAATTGCTTGGTATGACGATAAATCGAATGGAACTGGAAATCTGTGCGGGCGGTTATCAGGAGATGCATCAGCTGTACAAGGGGTACGTTATTTTTCGGTTCATATAAGCGGTAACTAATATGTATATTGAAATTTTATTAGGCGACTGGACAAAGAATCGGGACTATACTACAGTCACTTGCAACTTTGTTTTTATCAATTGGCCTTTCCATGTACTATGAATGGAGTCTGGGGCTAGTAGGCTTGGCATTCACTCCATTTATTCTGGTGGCTACCTTTCTTCACAGGAAAGTAATGGCTGACGAAAGTATGGGAACTGCAAAAGTGATGGAGACTTGTACTAAGGTATTTTTTTAAAAACTTACGTGGTGTGTTAAAGATCACGATTTCATACTGTGTATTTAACACAGCTTGCTATTGAAGTCGTTTCGAATGTTAGGACGGTCGTTTCATTAGGAAGGGAAGACATGTTTCATACACAATACATGGAAAGCCTTCTTCCTGCTTGTAACGTAAGTTCAATTAAACTTTTATTTTTGCTTCAATAGTCTGTAAGTAATCTTATTTCTTATTAACGTGCAGACAGCAAAAAGGAATACTCACTATCGAGGGCTTGTTTATGGATTAGCCAGATCATTAATGTTCTTTGCGTATGCCGCCACCATGTTTTACGGTGGTTACTGCATTGTAAATAATGGCATGCCGTTCGGAAACGTTTTTAAGTAATATTTCTATCATTATACCTGAGTAATTAAGGTTTTTTAAGCAAAAATGTAATTTAGGGTCTCTCAATCATTAATTATGGGAACGATGTCGATTGCCAATGCCTTAGCATTTGCTCCGAATTTCCAGAAAGGAGTAACCGCCGCAAAACACATTTTTGATTTATTGGCAAGGGAACCAAAAATACAGGATCCGCCTACCGCCAATAAACTTTCTTGGCATTCAGAAGGAAATGTCCTTTATGACGAGGTCAAATTCAGCTATCCATCGAGAAAAGAAATAGGTGTCTTAACTGGATTAAATTTGGAGGTGCTTAAAGGAAAGAAAATTGCTCTCGTTGGCCCATCGGGATGTGGGAAATCCACATGCATACAACTTCTACAACGATTTTATGATGTTAATGGTGGCTCAGTGTCTGTCGATAAGGAAGATGTGCGTTCGCTGACAATAGGCAATCTGCGGCGTCAACTCGGTATAGTTTCTCAAGAGCCTACTCTTTTCGACAGAACGATTGCTGAAAATATTGCCTATGGAGATAACTCTAGACTGGTTTCTGATACGGAAGTAATTGCAGCAGCGCAGAAAGCAAACATTCACAATTTCATCACAACACTTCCACTGGTAATATTTAGTATCAATTTAAGGTCAAAATTGTATTTCTATTAATCTGATTAAATGAATAGGGATATGAAACTCGTTTGGGAGAAAAAGGAACACAGTTGTCTGGTGGCCAAAAGCAGCGAGTTGCAATTGCTCGTGCACTTGTCAGAAATCCGAGAATACTCTTACTAGATGAAGCAACTTCAGCTCTGGATGCAGAAAGTGAAAAGGTTTTTATAATAGCACTTAATATTGGATAGATATTATTTACATTCATTGTTTTTAGGTCGTTCAAGATGCTTTAGATGCTGCCAGTGAGGGTCGGACAAGTATTAGCATAGCTCACAGGCTGTCCACTATTGTGGACAGTGATCAAATATTTGTGATAGATGCAGGAAAAGTGTGTGAAATGGGAACGCATCACGAACTTCTGCAAATGCGAGGAATTTATTATAACTTGTATAGGCTGCAATCTGGTGCAGCGTAGGTGAACTTTTTTTTGTGCGCTGATATTTTTATTTATTTATGTTAAACTCTTAATGTGCAATTTGTTTCGAAGAGAGTAAAATGAGAACCGATCAAAAGGAGCTATACGCATATCTACCGTCAAACAATAAATTTGTTTTATTTTTCATATTTTTTGAAGTCTTACTTTATTTTATTTTTGGGGTGGACCATGGAATCAAGCAAAAACAAGCCCATCGAGCCAACTCGGTTACTAGCTATCTGCCTCCAGTAACGCACACCAAGTTGGTTGAAATCGCCCTCAAATTGTGGGCGCCATTAAGGGTGGGGGTCATCCTCTGCTACGTTGTCCCTCAAGGGATGGTGGTGCCGTTGCGTTGCTATACCGAATTTGTCAGATTAGTTGATGCATGCAACATGCTCCTTACCAACTCATCTCCGCTTCTTTGAAAAGATAAACCATACGCCCCTGCCGCTTTTTTTGGACTTTAGTTTGGATATTTGGAACCCGCAATAGATCGATGGCGGAGCCTATGATGGCCCTCTGATAGAGTTGCCACCCCTCCTCTTCACTTGGTTCTGGCGAAGCTGACGATAGGCTGTAACGAAATTCGGGTGCACTGATTTGCTGTTGTTTTCACTAAACAATATGGTGATCAGTATGACGATGTGTCTACTAAGAAAATCCTATCGCTGAAATTAGCAACGTCACCCTATGATGGAAATAGAGTAATATTTTCTTATCAGCATACCGACCTTCCCTATACCCTTGGTCTACCCCTAGGACGGTCGGGATACAGGACCTACCGTCAGTCCGAGCAGAGGCAGGTAAAGGTTGCCCTAGCATGAAAAGCGCAGGTCTGCTGATACGAAAGGAGCACAACTATCTATCTGCTCCGTGGACCAGCAATTATTCCCTATCTCGCGTCGAGAGGTTGGTGACAGATTGTATAATAACTTTCTTTTCTCACCCTCACTACATAACTACTGCCAATGATCTTTTGGGGGTTGTTCAATTTAGAAACCAACAAAACAATGTAACAAAAAGGGAATAAATAGTTGGCGCAACAAGTCCGTAGGGACCCTAGTCCTAGCTTCTCACAGCCATTCGTTTTTTGTGAGTTTTTTTTCAGTTTTGGAACGAATGGAAGGGATCTACAATTTTATGCCAATTCCAAACGGCTAATTGAGTAGCTCTTTCAAGACAGTCATTCGCTCGTGCCTTATTTCCGTTATTCAAGTTATTAACGGAAGGGTCAAATCACCAAACGATGACATTCAGGGGGATATCCTGGGATAAATAAAGGTATAGCAACACCGAAAGGAAAAAAAATCATACCAAGAAAAATACGTGACACAAATCATCCAAATCATCCAAATCAATCAAATTTCATGACAATAATATACGACCACCACTTATGTATGTGAAACTATCCAACTCCAACCAGTCATTGCCCATAGGGCCATGAGCCCATAGCAGCGATACCAGATGTGGGGATTTTTACCCATTTTGGGGAATTTTTCACTTGATGGGGAAAATTGGGAAAAGTGCTCTTGAAATGGGGAAAAAACGAAAAGCACGCATGTTTACCAATTTTGCATATTTTAAAAATAAAACTCGTGTAGTTAACTTTCAAATAAATCCCGAACATAAGAACATCACCCGAAATGTAAACAAACTCCACCAGTTGTCAAACTCAAATGCACTTGCATTGGTAAATCTGAAGCAAATCTGAGAAAAAGTGCTCTGAAATCTGAAAAAGATTTCTTTTTTGTACCAAACGAAGATAAAAATTATTCTGAGAGCAAATCGAATACCACTAACTGCAACCTTTTTGCAAATTCAATGTCAGCTGTGCAGTTCAGCCATATATGACGCTGTGTTTTATGGATTACCTATATTGTTTATCTAACATATTTTGAATAAATGTACCAGTAATATTAGATTTTAATAACTGAGTCAGTATTTCTCTATTCATTTATTATTAAAGAGTAAAGATTTGTTTTTGTTTAACCTGCAAATCTAAAATGAGTAAATACTTTTAAACCAACGTATAGTGAATTAATTATTTATGTCTTAAATTCAAATTAATTTTGCATTACCTTCTTAAAAAAAGAAAACAAATTTTTATTGTATAAAAAATCATCTTAAGGTACCTTTTTTTCAATGCATCGAAATGGGGAAAAAAGTGGGGAAAAAACGGATACGGAATGGGGAAAATTTTCAAAAAAATTCCCCAAAATGGCTACAAGCTGTTTTCCACAAAAATTCATGAAGCTTTCCAGAAAAATTCATGAAGTCACACACACTTGCTTATTTCTACCCTAGTATATGTTAGTTCATGAATTGGACTTTAATGCAAGAATTCGATATTCTCAACTGTGAATTTCACAATTTTTTACATTTTAATCAAAACCTCCACAAAAACCAAACAAATTCAATACAAAACACAGAATAATTAAACACTGCGATGCTCATAAAAGCAAGATGACTCGCGGTTGGCCATTAGCAACATGCTTTTTTTGTTGATCACACGTATTCACAGACGGGGGTTGAAATTACAAAAACAACAATGTAAACAAATGGGTTTTGGGGGGATAGACGTACGAAAGATATCCATCTCTTTTAATCATTCATCTCTGACGCAAACCAAAGATAATGGAATACAGAGATCAGTGCCGGCTCCAGCCAAACTAGCGCCCTGTGCAAGATTTACAGAAAGCGCCCTTTTCTCACATTTCCATAAATGCATAAGTCTTTGCCACATCACCCAGGAGGTAGACTTTCAGTGCGCTTGTTTTTATTGAGGTATCCCCGGTAGGCCTTATCCTCAGTAACAAAAAATTATTGTAAATAAATGTATTTACACAAATAAAAAATAAATAAATCAAAATCAAAATTAAATGAAAATATATTTACAAAATAAATAAAAGAATTCATTTAAGGAACTTAGTTAATTTCATTAGGAAAAAAAAGGAAAAACATAAACTAAACGCAGCGAAGAATTGTGCAGATGGGAAACGTTTAAACTTGCAAACTTTTTTTCCTGGCCTTAGCCTTGGCAAATTCAGCAATAAGATCATCATAATCTAAAGATTTTAATAATTCCTTTTCTATAGACATTATAGATAAGCCTACCAATCTCTCTTGAGTCATAGTTGTCCTGAGATAATTTTTAATAATTTTAAGTTTAGAAAAACTACGTTCTCCTGAAGCTACTGTAACGGGATTGTATTTAGAATTTGAAGAGCAATAACTAAATTAGGAGCAAGATCTTCAAGGCTTGAACTGAATAAAACATTTAGCAGATATAAACACGAGCTTTGTGGTGTTACAAGTGGGAAATGACTGTTAACTCTTGATACAATTCTGCTCCATTTAAATCTTTAAAACTACCAAATGTTAAAACATTCTGCAAATTGAGGCATGAAGTACGCAAGTACACGGACAGTGACACTTTCAAAGGCACTGCAGTGGAAGAGAATACTATATTTTCATATTCAATCATACCTGTGCGCTGTGCCTGTGCTGAATTATTTCTTGCACATTAACTCAAGGAAGAATCTAACTCAAAATATCGGCAAATAAAAAATCCCATTAGACCCATGCAAGCTCATTTCTTACCTACTCAATCTCAAAATATTCCTCCCGGTTCGTGACTTCGTGTAGCTATATTTCTTGCACTTCCCTTTACATTTTACAAAAGAGAATATAGTACAAAATACTCAAACCAAAAAAAGTTCCACCTTGTATCGTATGTGCAGGTTTTATTTCTTGCACCGTCACTCACAAAATCTGCATGGAAAAATTTCCAATAAAAAAATTTATTCCTACGGAATCGTATGTGCGTAGGGTGCGAGTTTTAATCATAAACTAAGTATTAAATAGACCGCCAGCTCCCGTGCACCTACCCGATTCCCCTCGAAAATTTTGAAAAGAAAATTCTCTCTTAAATTTCGTATGCGTGAATACGTGTGAAGCAGCAAAAAAAAAAAGAATACTGAATGGAGGGGGTATAAACAAATAATGACACTGAGCAGTCATCCAACATCGTGGTATTTCTACCTTTTTGTAGAAATGTTGACGTCCGAAAAACCTTCCGTGCAAAACTAAAATATAGCATCAAAATTGTGGAAATATTAGGAATCTGATGAAGAAACCTTCGAACTACATTGCAACACACTAAATGTCCATAAAAAAGGGATTTGACTTTTATTAAAAATTTCTAGTACCAATAAATAATTATTATGATATATATATTTTATACTGAAGGTTAATTTAATATGAATTTCTATCCGAATAATACTAATTTTACTCTTCGAAGAAACATTTTTTCATAAACAAATCGAGGGAATTTGAGTTCGGTTAAAAGGGAAAAATGCCCACGCTTCGTGGGAAAAATAAAGAGACAGTGCTAAGCACAGTGACTGACAGTAGGGTAGTTGGTAAGTTTCTATCAGCTGATGGATGCGTTCCAACAGTTTACATTTGTTGTTTTATTTCACCACGAAAGCATTTATTTTACAAAATGGTTAATAACTAATGTAATCAACGTATCAATAAAGAAATAAACTGAGAAATATTCATTCGCAAGAATAAAATAATACATTTTTGTACTTACAGTAATTCTTTTGTTTTCGTTTGTTGTTTTTGGCGAAAAATTATTTCGCCGGGGAATGTCGACAGGAAAAAGGCAACGAATTCAAATGGAAGAATTGATTAGAAATATTCAAATTTAGAGTTCGTTGGGGTTCAGGCAGAGATATGGGTAACAGTTTTGAGTTTTGAGTTAAAAATTTTTCATGAATTTTTCAGAAAACAAAAAGGCAAAAAAATTATTACAAAATTTCAACAATTTAATAAACAAAAGAATTCCAAACTAGCGTAGTAATTAATGAAAACACTTGAGTCAGCCGAGAACAGCCGTGAATAATGTTTATTTAGAAAATAACTTTTTTGTCCTATCAATTAGGCTGTTGGTCTTCATACTATTTTGGTGCAGATTTCTTTTCGAAATGTAACCTTCAAAACGATATACAACTTTCATATGACATGACAAACTAATTTTTAGAAATTCTCATGACGAAAAAAAATTCTTTCAACTTTTTAAAATTATTTTTTTTTTCTAAATTTTCATTGAACTTTAATAACAAAAATGTCTTATAAATACAACCAACGAAAACGAATTTAATTTCTGTATACTGTACGGGAATAAAATGTATAGGTATACTATCGGTAAAATTCCAAATAATTATTTGTAGATACTGATTTTATTTTATTTTTGCCGATGATCCCTATAGTTCATCGGTTTCCATTGTTTACAACCACGATGTAAAGATCCTGTACTGTATGGATTATCTAGATAAAATAAAATAAGTCCTTGTAATATTCGTGTTAATGAAATAGAAATTGTTACTAAATTCACCACAACATACTCACCGTTTTCTAGACACATCCCTATAACGGCCAATTATTTGAATTATTTGAATTTTTTCCAATGTCACCACAGAATGAGTTGTCAGTCATCTGTCAGGTTGCTATGTGCAAATGTATGCGTGCGTCTTATGGACTTTAACATGGCACACATACTTTCGCACATAGGAACACGGAAAACAGCTTGTAGGCAAACTCTCTTAAGTTGGAAGAGCTGACGGTCTATTTAATACTTAGTTTATGGTTTTAATTCTGCACGTAATGTATGGGAAATGGCAAATGGGATTTCTCATCTACCCAAAAGAGAAACAAATTTCTCTTACAAGAACAAAGCTACTTGTTCTATATATTTGTATGTAACTAAAGCTAAGCCAAATGCCAAATCAGACACTCACTCACTTTGTAATTGTAAGAGAAATTTGTTTCTCTTTTGGGTAGATGAGAAATCCCATTTGCCATTTCCCATACATTACGTGCAGAATTAAAACTCGCACCCTACGCACATACGATTCCGTAGGACTAATTTTTTTATTTTTCCATGCAGATTTTGTGAGTGAAGGTGCATGAAATAAAACCTGCACATACGAGGCGGAACGCGGAACTTTTTTGTTTTGAGTATTTTAAACTGTATTATTCTCTTTTGTAAAATGTAAGGGGATGTACAAGAAATATACCTAAACGAACAGGGAGGAACATTTTGAGAGTAGGTAGGTAAGAAATGAACTTGCATCGGTCTAATGGGATTTTTTATTTTTCGATATTTTGAGTTAGATTCTTGAGTTATTGTGCAAGAAATAATTCAGCGCAGGTGTGATGGATGTTGTGTATTTTAGGTTTATTTGAACAAGTTTTTTGTTAAAATGCAAATGGAAGTATTTCTTCGCTCAAGATAAAATTAATTTTTCCTTCCTAGCAATGCGCCCCCAGAATTTTGCGCCCTGTGCATTTGCACATCTTGCACATATGGTTGGTTCGGCCCTGACAGAGATACATAACTTTCCAGTGGAAAGGCGGCTGCCTACAAGCTGTTTTCCAAAAAAAATCATGAAGTCACTCACACTTGCTTATTTCTATTCTAGTATATGTTAGTTCATGAATTGGACTTTAATGCAAGAATTATGTATTCTCTAATGTGTATTTCACATTTATTCATTCTAATCTAAACGCTCACAAAAACCAAACAAATTTAATACAAAACACAGAACAACTAAACTCCGCGATGCTCATAAAAGCAAGATGATTCGCGGTCGGCCATTAGCAACATTCTTTTTTGTTGATCACACGTATTCACAGACGGGGGTTGAAATTACAAAAACAACAATGTAAACAAATGGGTTTTGGGGGGATAGACGTACGAAAGATATCCATCTCTATTAATCATTCATCTCTGACGCAAACTCTTTCAACTCCTTTTATGACGTATGAATTATGAAAAAAGAAAAAAGTACCATTTCAGGACTCATACAAACTCATTCTAAATACGTGTCCTACCCAACACTACACAGTACGAATCGCTTTTCCGAATGAGACTCCCCATAATCCCAAAACATTGGCCGGGTTCCACTGGCCGCTAGACGTTTAGCACAAAATATCCCAGATGAAGGAACGCCCGCGCTAAAATGATAGCGCCAGCGTCAAAATGACATTTGACATTCTTTTCGCATAATTATTTCCACATTACAATTAAAGGAAAAAAGGAATGATATAATATATTGAAAACAACAAAAATATTTTTTTTATTTTGTAAACGTTTGAAAGATTTTCTTTGACACGTGTTTATTTTTTTTTTTTTTTTCTCTCAATGCAGCGAGTAGTTTTGCGCTAGATTGAGAATTTTCCCTGAAAGGAATATTTCACGAAAAGTGCTAGACATCTAGCGCAAATGGTGAAATGTAATCTTTTTCTATATGGAGTTTTTCATGCCGCTGGTCATCTAGCGGGCAGTGGAACGCGGCCATTCACTGAAGGAAAATTGTATTGATATCAGTGTTACCATTCTGACCGGATTCCCATCATATTATCTGAACGAAATTTTGAAATCCGGTCTAACTGATTTTTAACCGAAACGAAAAAATTCTTTAACTGGAAAATAATATTGTTCTATGACTAGACTTAAAGATAAATTTCTATAATCGGAATGAAACTTGGCCATACTTAACACACATGCTCACAATTTCATACAGAAACCAATTTATTGTGAACAGGGGCATCACGAACACGCTGCAGTCTCATATCTCGTTTGAATGATCCCACCAAAACTGGGACTGGGGGTGTCCATTCAAACAAGACTGAAGTGAAGTGAGTAGGTATCCACGTGGGTAAAGCTGGGCCCGCCACATTCGAATTTCGCCAAACAAAGTACATGGGAATTAGTTGCTATTTAGTTGCTATTTAATTGCTCTATTCCTGATTTAGTTGCTCTTCGGGAAGTGGGAGATTTTGTGGCGGTCCCAGCTTACCGGTAAAGCTGGAACCGCCACATTGACTTTTGAAGGATTTTTTTTGCCCATACCTATCACCGATTTAATTGCTCTGGGGAAATGTAATTTTTTTTTCAATCGGACAAGCCGTTCGCACACAATTTCAAATTTAAGTTTTTTGTAACGGTCAGTTCGCTATAAAACTCTTTTGATTTTCAAGGAAAAGCAACAAAATTATGAAAAAATTCATAAAAAATAAACCCATACGAATTTTACTGCGCCACATATCTTAAAAGAAGTGTACATTTGTGGGCTACTAATGAAATTAATCAAATATATTTTCACTCTTCTCTAATTGAAACAAAAAGGTGAGCTAGACATACCAAAGACAAAAACTTTGAAAAATTAAAAAAAATAGTTTACGTTCGAATTCAACCAAGCAATATATATTAAAATAAGCGCCTATTTACTAGCTATCAACACAAAGAATAAAATACCTCGTCTCTCTTCTGCAAATGTGTCAAAAAGTAAAAAGTTCACATTCCGACCAAAAAAGTAAGCTAATAATACCAAAATACAAATTTGGAAAAGCTTTAAAGTCATATATCCCAGTTCAATCCTACCATGTCACATACATCAAAAGTAGCGTGAACTTATTAGCTATCAACCCCTAAGCTCAAATAATTAGTTGCTCTTCGATAAATATGTCAAAAAGCAAAAAGTTCATTTTGCCAAAAAAAGCCAAAGATACTCCTAGTACAAAAAAAAAATTCGGAAATTTGAAAAAACTCATATAACCCGATCGAATCCTACTATGCCACATAGCTCATTAGAAGCGTGGATTCAATAGCTATCAACCCATATAATCAAATAATTAGTTGCTCTTCGATAAATGTGTCAATAAGCAAAAAGTGCATTTTGCCAAAAAACGGCAAAGATACTCCTAGTAAAAACAGAAAATGCGGAAATTTGAAAAAACTCATATAACCCGATCGAATCCTACTATGCCACATAGCTCATTAGAAGCGCAGATTCATTAGCTATCAACCCCTATACTCAAATAATTAGTTGCTCTTCTCTAAATATGTCAAAAGTTAAAAATATTAACAAATATCATTTCTTTGCAAATCCAGTTCGCGCATCCAACTCTTTGGTTTTCCTATGGAAAATTTTAAAAAACCCATATAACCCGTTCGAATCCTACTATGCCACATAGCTCATTAGAAGCGTGGATTCAATAGCTATCAACTCCTATACTCAAATAATTAGTTGCTCTTCGATAAATATGTCAAAAGTCAAATAATTCATTTTGCCAAAAAAGGCAAAGGTATACTCCCAGAACAAAAAAAAAGATTTGGAAATTTGAAAAAACCCATATAACCCGTTCGAATCCTACTATGCCACATAGCTCATTAGAAGCGTGGATTCAATAGCTATCAACTCCTATACTCAAATAATTAGTTGCTCTTCGATAAATATGTCAAAAAGCAAAAAGTTCATTTTGCCAAAAAAAGCCAAAGATACTCCTAGTACAAAAAAAAAATTCGGAAATTTGAAAAAACTCATATAACCCGATCGAATCCTACTATGCCACATAGCTCATTAGAAGCGTGGATTCAATAGCTATCAACCCATATAATCAAATAATTAGTTGCTCTTCGATAAATGTGTCAAAAAGCAAAAAGTGCATTTTGCCAAAAAACGGCAAAGATACTCCTAGTAAAAACAGAAAATGCGGAAATTTGAAAAAACTCATATAACCCGATCGAATCCTACTATGCCACATAGCTCATTAGAAGCGTGGATTCAATAGCTATCAACTCCTATACTCAAATAATTAGTTGCTCTCCGATAAATATGTCAAATGTCAAAAAATTCATTTTGCCAAAAAAGGCAAATGTACTCCCAGAACAAAAAAAAGATTTGGAAATTTGAAAAAGCCCATATAACCCGTTCGAATCCTACTATGCCACATAGCTCATTAGAAGCGTGGATTCAATAGCTATCAACTCCTATACTCATATAATTAGTTGCTCTTCGATAAATATGTCAAAAGTCAAAAAATTCATTTTGCCAAAAAAGGCAAATGTACTCCCAGAACAAAAAAAAGATTTGGAAATTTGAAAAAGCCCATATAACCCGTTCGAATCCTACTATGCCACATAGCTCATTAGAAGCGTGGATTCATTAACTATCAACTCCTATACTCAAATAATTAGTTGCTCTTCGATAAATGTGTCAAAAAGCAAAAAGTTAATTTTGCCAAAAAAGGCAAAGGTACTCCCAGAACAAAAAAAAAGATTCGGAAATTTGTAAAAACCCATATAACCCGTTCGAATCCTACTATGCCACATAGCTCATTAGAAGCGTGGATTCAATAGCTATCAACCCATATATTCAAATAATTAGTAGTTGCTCTTCGGTAAATATGACAAAAAGCAAAACATTAATTTGGTCAAAATAAGACAAAGATACAAAAATACAGATAAAACAAGTTTAAATCCAACTAATTTATTTTTTATGGAAAACTTCAAGAAACGTATTAACCCTCAATCGCTCTGCAATAGATCAATAAATATTAATTGAATTAATTAGACGTTTGTGTCAAAATGGAACAAAAATTCTTGAAAAAAAAATGTTGCAACCCACAAAGTATGCATCTCATTTGGAATGTTATAAATCATTGCTTACAAATTTTCATAATTCCTGAAAGTCTGCAATACCCCCACTACCAAATTTCGCTAACTGAACGCATGCATTCTATTTTAGCTTTGAAGTATTCATACATGTACCGGCTGAGTAAAAATGGTTCGGGTACAACTCAACCCCGGACAACTACCCCCAGCCAAATCTCCCACCAGCCGCCATTTATATCTGAACTACGCAACTGACAGCCAATAATCGGATCCCACCTTTAGTGGACAGTGCTACCAGGAAATGTGTATTATGTTGAGTGTTAAAGTTTCTCTAAAGCCTTAAAAGATTCAGTTTTTCGCAGCATTATACTGCTTAAAAGTTTCCAAAACTGCATAGCGATTGTTTTCTCAAAATACTGTGTAATGTAACTTAAGATATTCATGCACTGATTTCTTTGAATACCTACCTCAAAACAAAGCCGGAATTGCTTCGTCAAATTTCTTTAAAGGATAAAATACAAAACCACAATCACAGGAGGAGATAAAGAAAAGAAAAACGAAGAGGATTATGATGGAAATGAATTGTTCGGTGGTTCGGTGTTCTTCGCAAAATACTGTTTTTCTGGAATCGATTTATACTGTTTTTTTTTGATATTTTTTGTTGAAATATGCCTACTGTTTTTGGCCTGAAAAAAAATGCGAGCGGACGTAGGTACCAATTTTATGTAATACTGGGTTGCAGATGTTGTTGTACCTACATGAACGGAGTTACAAGACTTCAGGACTATAAATATTTAATTTAATTAAATCTGAAACTAAAACAAATAGGTTTGAAAATAAATAAATTGACTTTTAGCTTCAGAGAATTTGAGAAAATAAAAGTAAAAAACTGGCGCGGATTTTTAACGTTAGAGAATTCAAAAAAAATAAAGGATAAAAATTCGCATGAATATTCATCCGTCCATATGTGTTCGTATTCGTAAGTGAATATAAAGGACTATTGACATGAGCGCGAACTGCGAAAAGGCGAATTACGTAAAAATAAATTTAACTGTATTTATGAATTGAAAATTGTTATTTGTGCTACCATAAAAGCATTATATTTAATTAATCTAACATCTATTTAAAAAAAAATCTCCATCTCTATTAATTTAAGTAGCTAAATTTACAATTACAGACATTTTCCCGCGAATTGACAAAATGGTTTCCAAAAGCAATTAGCCACCACAACTTCGAACACACATTGACTTATAATAAATGGAAGCACTTATTTCCCACATTAAATGCCATAGACTACAACCAGAACGATAAGTGTGAGAAAGTAAGGTTCAGTTGTAGATTTGTGATATAGATGCCGCTAGGTGTTTTTTTTTTTTGACATTTCAACATTATTTTCAAACTTAATTCGTTTAAGAATTTCTGATTGTTATGCAAATAGTTCTTGCTTCCCATTTCATAACACACTTTTTTTTGTTCTGGGAGTACCTTTGCCTTTTTTGGCAAAATTAACTTTTTGCTTTTTGACACATTTATCGAAGAGCAACTAATTATTTGAGTATAGGAGTTGATAGTTAATGAATCCACGCTTCTAATGAGCTATGTGGCATAGTAGGATTCGAACGGGTTATATGGGTTTTTACAAATTTCCGAATCTTTTTTTTTGTTCTGGGAGTACCTTTGCCTTTTTTGGCAAAATTAACTTTTTGCTTTTTGACACATTTATCGAAGAGCAACTAATTATTTGAGTATAGGAGTTGATAGTTAATGAATCCACGCTTCTAATGAGCTATGTGGCATAGTAGGATTCGAACGGGTTATATGGGCTTTTTCAAATTTCCAAATCTTTTTTTTGTTCTGGGAGTACATTTGCCTTTTTTGGCAAAATGAATTTTTTGACTTTTGACATATTTATCGAAGAGCAACTAATTATATGAGTATAGGAGTTGATAGCTATTGAATCCACGCTTCTAATGAGCTATGTGGCATAGTAGGATTCGAACGGGTTATATGGGCTTTTTCAAATTTCCAAATCTTTTTTTTGTTCTGGGAGTACATTTGCCTTTTTTGGCAAAATGAATTTTTTGACATTTGACATATTTATCGGAGAGCAACTAATTATTTGAGTATAGGAGTTGATAGCTATTGAATCCACGCTTCTAATGAGCTATGTGGCATAGTAGGATTCGATCGGGTTATATGAGTTTTTTCAAATTTCCGCATTTTCTGTTTTTACTAGGAGTATCTTTGCCGTTTTTTGGCAAAATGCACTTTTTGCTTTTTGACACATTTATCGAAGAGCAACTAATTATTTGATTATATGGGTTGATAGCTATTGAATCCACGCTTCTAATGAGCTATGTGGCATAGTAGGATTCGATCGGGTTATATGAGTTTTTTCAAATTTCCGAATTTTTTTTTTGTACTAGGAGTATCTTTGGCTTTTTTTGGCAAAATGCACTTTTTGCTTTTTGACACATTTATCGAAGAGCAACTAATTATTTGATTATATGGGTTGATAGCTATTGAATCCACGCTTCTAATGAGCTATGTGGCATAGTAGGATTCGATCGGGTTATATGAGTTTTTTCAAATTTGCGAATTTTTTTTTTGTACTAGGAGTATCTTTGGCTTTTTTTGGCAAAATGAACTTTTTGCTTTTTGACATATTTATCGAAGAGCAACTAATTATTTGAGTATAGGAGTTGATAGCTATTGAATCCACGCTTCTAATGAGCTATGTGGCATAGTAGGATTCGAACGGGTTATATGGGTTTTTTAAAATTTTCCATAGGAAAACCAAAGAGTTGGATGCGCGAACTGGATTTGCAAAGAAATGATATTTGTTAATATTTTTAACTTTTGACATATTTAGAGAAGAGCAACTAATTATTTGAGTATAGGGGTTGATAGCTAATGAATCCGCGCTTCTAATGAGCTATGTGGCATAGTAGGATTCGAACGGGTTATATGGGTTTTTTAAAATTTTCCATAGGAAAACCAAAGAGTTGGATGCGCGAACTGGATTTGCAAAGAAATGATATTTGTTAATATTTTTAACTTTTGACATATTTAGAGAAGAGCAACTAATTATTTGAGTATAGGGGTTGATAGCTAATGAATCCGCGCTTCTAATGAGCTATGTGGCATAGTAGGATTCGATCGGGTTATATGAGTTTTTTCAAATTTCCGAATTTTCTGTTTTTACTAGGAGTATCTTTGCCGTTTTTTGGCAAAATGCACTTTTTGCTTTTTGACACATTTATCGAAGAGCAACTAATTATTTGATTATATGGGTTGATAGCTATTGAATCCACGCTTCTAATGAGCTATGTGGCATAGTAGGATTCGATCGGGTTATATGAGTTTTTTCAAATTTCCGAATTTTTTTTTGTACTAGGAGTATCTTTGGCTTTTTTTGGCAAAATGAACTTTTTGCTTTTTGACATATTTATCGAAGAGCAACTAATTATTTGAGTATAGGAGTTATTAGCTAATAAATCCACGCTTCTAATGAGCTATGTGGCAAAGTAGGATTCAAACGGGTTATATGGGTTTTTTTCAAATTTCCGAATCTTTTTTTTTGTTCTGGGAGTACCTTTGCCTTTTTTGGCAAAATTAACTTTTGGACTTTTGACATATTTATCGAAGAGCAACTAATTATTTGAGTATAGGGGTTGATAGCTAATGAATCCGCGCTTCTAATGAGCTATGTGGCATAGTAGGATTCGAACGGGTTATATGGGTTTTTTCAAATTTCCGAATCTTTTTTTTTGTTCTGGGAGTACCTTTGCCTTTTTTGGCAAAATGAACTTTTTGCTTTTTGACACATTTATCGAAGAGCAACTAATTATTTGAGCTTAGTGGTTGATAGCTAATAAGTTCACGCTTCTTTTGATGTATGTGACATAGTAGGATTGAACTGGGATATATGACTTTAAAGCTTTTTCAAATTTGTATTTTGGTATTATTAGCTTACTTTTTTGGTCGGAATATGAACTTTTTACTTTTTGACACATTTGCAGAAGAGAGACGAGGTATTTTATTCTTTGTGTTGATAGCTAGTAAATAGGCGCTTATTTTAATATATATTGCTTGGTTGAATTCGAACGTAAACTATTTTTTTTAATTTTTCAAAGTTTTTGTCTTTGGTATGTCTAGCTCACCTTTTTGTCTCAATTAGAGAAGAGTGAAAAAATATTTGATTAATTCCATTAGTAGCCCACAAATGTACACATCTTTTAAGATATGTGGCGCAGTAAAATTCGTATGGGTTTATTTTTTATGATTTTTTTCATAATTTTGTTGCTTTTCCTTGAAAATCAAAAGAGTTTTATAGCGAACTGACCGTTACAAAAAACTTAAATTTGAAATTGTGTGCGAACGGCTTGTCCGATTGAAAAAAAAATTACATTTCCCCAGAGCAATTAAATCGGTGATAGGTATGGGCAAAAAAAATCCTTCAAAAGTCAATGTGGCGGTTCCAGCTTTACCGGTAAGCTGGGACCGCCACAAAATCTCCCACTTCCCGAAGAGCAACTAAATCAGGAATAGAGCAATTAAATAGCAACTAAATAGCAACTAATTCCCATGTACTTTGTTTGGCGAAATTCGAATGTGGCGGGCCCAGCTTTACCCACGTCACCACCGCCCCGAAACACAAAAAAACTCAAACCGAAAAAAAAAACCTTGTTTGCTCCTTAAGTAGCCAACTGCCCTCTTTCACGATTCAAAACCAACTGATTCAACTCAACTCCTTCACACTAAATGGAACCCATGCCACAACAACATACCTACCAGCTACCACTCAAGAAAAAATTAAAAATTTCCGTCGCCTAATTATTGTCCCGCAAAAATTTGTTCGGTTGTTTGGTGCATACGATTACGCCACTCACCATTTGACTATCCAGCCAAAAAAAAAAAAAAACAACCCTTGCCCTTTGTCTCAATGCTAAACCAAACAAACACCTTCGCCGTTCTGCATTCCCACTTGACTCAGAAAAAAAAAAATTGTTGAGCAAAGAATTTTTAGATTTTTAAAAAATTTAGAGATAAAAATTCAAGCTTTACTGTTTTCAAGAACCATGCATAAAGCGTAAGAAGAGTAAGAACTACTATTTTCTTACATCCTTGCCAAGTATCTCATTTTTAAATTAGCACGATTTTTGGGTTAATTTTAACCAACGAAAATTGTTGGCATTACAATGTTTTTTCCTGAGTGAACTAGTGGTCCGGTCCGAGTCTGTAAAGCAGGGTAAACCCTCCTATACCACACTTAGGTCCTTGTGGACCCATTGTGATGACATTTTTTGGGGGTTAACCGTTGGTGTTGTTGATGGTTAGCTCTTGTTGGCAAGGCAAAGTATCGTTCCTGTCATTTTGCTTTGTACACAATTTTAATTAATGTCGTTTTCCATTGGGACCACCAGAAATCTTTTTCAGATCTCAGATTTTACGCTGCTAATGGAACGCGCAACGAAATTGATCTGCTTTTATAAATGTATTAGTGCGTTATTTGGCAGCAATATCAGCTGTTCAAATTGCGTTTGTTTTTGCGAAAATCACTAATGGATGTCGACTTCAAAAATGTTTCCCTGTTGTAGATACAAATTTAGTATTTTTGGTTATTCGTAGTCTTCAGATGACGAGGAAGACTATGAATATAATAATTCCTCCAAAATTATATCCATGGCTATTTGGCTTGAAAGCAAACTTCTTAAAATGACCTAAAACAGCTGTGCAAAGCATATTGGTATTGTGACAGTATGTGTAGATCTGAAAAAATAACGAGATCTGCAAAAATTGCTCCGAATCGATAAGATCGATGTATTTGCCCAATGGAACATGAAAAGTGATTTAGATCAAAAAAGATTGATTTTTTGTCCCAATGGAAAACTACATAAGTTTTTATACCGAACATATTTTAGTTATTTTAAAGATCTTCGGTACGAGCAATCAGTACAAAGTATGGGCGTTTACCTCGTGAGGCAATTGCAAGAATCCCATACCCATATGTCGACGAGCTAGCACCAGAGCATAAGCTAGGCACGCGCAATCGCGATAAGTCATTATAGCCATTCTTGATTTACTTTCCCATTTCCCGCAACACCCTACTATCCGAATTTTTCCGTTATTCCCTTTCTTTCGCATCACTACATTCCTCCCCCAGGCAAACTAGTGCACATTTCTAGAGCAGGGAACTGCTCTGAATCTGAAAAGTGATTTTTTTGTCCCAATATAAAACGAGATTAATCAAACACTTCGCCTAACAATAAATTTGTACCGTAGCTCGGCAAGGACATTTTTAGTAAAGCACAGTCCCATTTTCCCATTGACCTGCTCTCTTTAAATTTTATGTCCATACGACGATGAAATAATGAAATATCTAGAAAGCCGCCGATTAATAAACAACAGGTGTGAATTGTTCGGAACGAAATAAAGAACTGTTACGATGATTTATTATCTAAATTACAATTATTATAAAGCATGTAACAGAACTTACTTCGTGTTCCTTCTGTCATGCTCATGGACGTCCGTGGGTGTGGAGTGAGGACTTGTTCGTTTTTGGACAGTGGCATATTCAGGTCGCGTCAACTTTCGAATAAAGCTTCTCGTTCTCCTCTTTCAGCTGATTTATTGTGCTGAGAAAGTCACAGTCGATTTTCTTTATATATTAGAGTTCTTCGTAGAGCATTTGCATTGTAATTGTACCGTCCCCAAAGCATTGTGGTAGATCATGTTGTTGATTGCCGTTCAACTGTCGTCTCAGTGGTGCTCTGTATCATATCGGCTGTTTGCTGATTGCCCTTTGGCTTCTACTTTGTTATCGATGCAGCAGATATACTGTTGCTATCGATGTCGCTTTTGCTTACGATGGTGGCAGTGACGATACACTTTGTTGCTGTAGAGATAAGACGAAAAGCGGTCTTTTTTTGTTGCAATTTAGAGACAATGCAGTTTTATGCAAATAACTTAACGTAAAAAATCAAAAAGAATAGAGAAAACTACCCCGTTTTGTTCACGTGACCCAGGAGTTTCTTGGCTTGCCTCATGCCCTGAGTGTTATTCCTGGTTCTTGTCCTGTTTTCTTTCTCTATCTTCAGAACCTATGAACATTGTTGATGCTCCCTTTCTTCTAAGGGAGTCAGCCATTTCATTACATTCTATTTCCACAAGGCTAAGCGTAGGCATCAACAGAATGTTATTTTGTTCCTCCTTCCAAGTTCATTAAGTTTTTCAAGACATTCAGTTGGGCTCAATTATGTAAATAAGTGCGATAATAGCAGCCTGGCTGTCTGACATTATAGCTATGTCCCAGTTAGTTTTGTTTCTGTCGAGGTTGATCTGTACACATCTAGAATGGCATAGATTTCATCCTGAAAGATTCTGTTTCTAGGCCTGAATACTCCGGCTCCAGTTCCCTGATCAGTTGTGAGATTGCTTCGTAACAACGTTCTTTCTGAAATTAAGTCGTTGTTTGTTTTCTTAAAACAAAAGGTGTTACTGCAATGTGTTCTTTTTCCATTCCACCAAGAGTGGAAAAGATTGTGAACCACTGGTATAGAAAACATTATAATGTCATTTCTGCGGAGCATTTAAAAGAAACATTTTTACGTTGTTCAACTTATTGTAACACAGAATTTTATATTAGTCTGTTTAACAACATTTCAGTTCATATTTCAATTATTGAATAATCACTCTTATAAAATAAACATTAAAATTATTCAGTATAACTAAAGAATAAGCACTATTCTATGTATTTGTAAAAAACAGGTCGAAAGATTTTTGAAAAAAAGCAACAGAATTGAGAAATATAACAATACCAAGTTTACAAGTCGCATACATTTATTGGCCTAAGTTCACCTAAAACTCCATTTAAACACAGGTCGCATGTCAATAGAAAAAGCGATGGTCCAGTTTCAATTAAGTTAAAGCACTGAAAATGCATAAGGCGCTCCAGTTGAACGTTAATCCAGTAATTGTATGTGTCTCCTAAGCTAAATATATCTACGCATTATGTTAAGGAAAACAGAAGAAAATATACTCCCACAATCTAACTGTGGGCATACGTAAAACACTATTCCGACAAAGAGCAAATATAATGGAAACATGCTCTCGACCCAGTAAAGAGAAACGAATTAGTTTTTATCTTCCTTCTTTTTGTCTTCTGAGGATTTTTCTTCCGTACTGCTGCTACTTGAAGCACTCTCTCGTTCAGCCGACATCTAAATTGTTAAGAATGAAAATGATAAATATATAAAATTGAAATATAAGATAGGAGTGGTTGGAACGCACTTTTTTGTAAGCCATTTCGAAGAGCTTCAGTGATGATTGCTGCAATTGACTTGTTGCCTTTCGAACTTCCTCTGGATCTGCTGTCTCCTTGTTTGCCAATAATGTTTTCAGATCGGCGATTTCCTTCTTCATTTTTTCACACTAAAAATTACATCATGTAAGTACATTATATCAAGTAATATTTATTGGTTAAGTCATACCTCTTCCGCAGGCAACTGGCTCTTGAATTCCTCCATTTTACTCTCAGTGTCGTGCACAATGCTCTCGCCTTGGTTAACCAGCTCAATCATCTCTCGCTTCTGTTTATCAGTGGCCGCATACTCTTCTGCTTTCTTAATCATGTTTTCGATCTCATCTTTGCTGAGTCCGCCGCTAGATTGAATGACAATTTGTTGTTCCTTGCCTGTACCCTTGTCGCGCGCTGACACATGAACGATACCATTAGCGTCAATATCAAAGACAACTTCAATTTGAGGAACTCCACGTGGCGCTGGGGGAATACCGACTAATGTGAACGCTCCGAGAAGCTTATTGTCGGATGCCATTTCACGTTCACCTTGGTGTACTTTAATCTCTACCTGGGTTTGTCCATCGGCTGCGGTTGAGAACACTTGTGATTTTTTGGTTGGGATAGTTGTATTTCTGGTAATGAGTCTAGTGAAAACACCTCCTAGAGTTTCAATGCCCAACGAAAGGGGTGTTACATCGAGCAAAAGGACATCAGTGACATCTCCAGCCAAAACACCACCCTGCACTGCAGCTCCAACGGCAACTGCTTCGTCGGGATTGACTGCACGAGAGGGCTGACGTCCAAAGATATCTTGGACTGTTGATTGAACCTTGGGCATTCTAGTCATGCCGCCGACCAACAAAACTTCACCAATGTCTGACTTTGATACTTCTGCGTCAGAGAGAGCCTTTTGGCAGGGTTGAATGGTCCTCTTAATAAGGTCACCAACGAGTGATTCGAGCTTAGAACGGGTCATTTTTAAATTCATATGTTGAGGACCAGCGGCATCCATGGTAAGATATGGCAAATTAATGTCGGTTTGTTGGGAGGAAGATAGTTCGATTTTGGCCTTTTCAGCGGCTTCCTTGAGGCGCTGCATCGCAATAGAATCCTTTGTGATATCAATGCCACTGTCTCGCTTGAATTCAGATACCAGGAAGTTAACAAGAACATTGTCAAAATCTTCACCACCGAGTAGAGTGTCTCCATTGGTTGACTTCACTTCGAAAACTCCTTTTTGTATTTCTAAAATGGATATATCAAAGGTTCCGCCGCCCAAATCGTAAACAGCAATACTGCAATTAATTACAAGAGTGGCAAATACGTTGAAGCAATTTGTGACAAACTTTTAAAGTGTTAAACGCGTTACAATTTAAAGACGCCTGGTTATAATTTTTAACAAAAAAAAAAAATTGCGGTAGAAACTCCAAATTAACTTACATTTTATCTTCGGTTTTATCCATACCATAGGCCAAGGCGGCTGCGGTCGGTTCGTTGATTACACGCAGAACATTCAAACCTGAAATTTGACCAGCATCTTTAGTGGCTTGACGTTGCGAATCGTTGAAATAAGCTGGAACAGTGACTACGGCATTCTTCACAGTTGTATTTAAGTACGCTTCAGCAGTTTCCTTCATTTTAATTAGAACAAAGGCTCCAATTTGTGATGGTGAGTAAACTTTTCCGTCCGAACTTTGAACCCAAGCATCACCATTGGAGGCCTTAACAACTTTGTATGATAAATTCTTCAAATCCTTCTTGATTTCAGGATCATCAAAGCGACGACCAATTAAACGCTTTGTAGCATAGAATGTGTTTGCCGAGTTTGTAACGGCTTGACGCTTGGCTGGCATACCAACTAAACGTTCTCCGTCCTTGGTGAAGGCAACGTGCGAAGGTGTAGTTCTTGCACCTTCCAAGTTCTCAATAACTTTTGCTTGCTTTCCCTCCATGACGGCTACGCAGGAGTTTGTTGTGCCCAAATCAATACCAATGACGGCTCCTTTGACTTCCTCTGATCTGCAAATATTTAGTTTAAAAAATAAATGCAAATGTTTTCGATGGTGCAAAGCAGGAAATTGTACAAATAATGAATTGTATATTGTCATCAAAAACCATACAGTCAAATATATTAACGTAGCTTAATATGCACAACTCCAATGCATATTGTTTGGAATATATTCAAATAATTTATACCTATATTCTGCTGGGCAGAATTTTGAGGAAGCGCAAAACTGAAAATTTTGTTTGTTTCGGTCAATTTTTATTTTTTAATTAGGCTGTAGGCACTGAATGTAAGCCCAGCGTATTGTCGTTGAAGTTACTGAACGTCTTATGATCATCCGAATCCAGGCTATAATCGCCAAAATCATCCAAATATGCGCTCACATCCTCACAGAGTTGTAGATATGCGATTCTAAACTATTTGAATAGTCAGACCAATTCCGGTCTATTGTTCTCCAATCGGAAACCCAATTTCTTCGTGAAACGTTGATATTATTTTTGGTGGCAGCTAGCAAACAACTTTCTTACTTCAATATTTATGAAGAAACATGGCTGACAACCATGTGATTATGTTTAGGGTTGCGTATGGCACTCCGGCAGTATTCTCGATGTTCGAACACTGCACAAGGAGGAAATACCGCGAGTTAATTTAACGGTGAACAGTTGGCAACATACCGCGAGAATCTCCGCCGATCGCATATTCTTCAATCTCTCAGGTAAGTAGCGTCAAGCGCCGAGGACCAATGAAATCGATGACAAGATATTATCAGAAAGCCCTTTTCACCCGTCCATCACCAGCTACAACTTGGTTTTATGAGGAGTGCGGCCAAACACATGCAGCCATAGCACTCGCCTACAAACGGCGCTGCGAATGATAAAAGTTGCTCGTATTATCTACATGGAAAAGAGCAGGGACGAACATCGGTTGCTTAGGAGAAAAAAAGACGGAAAGACCCGAACAGACACCTGTAGAGATGAGCAAGGAAACCTTGCAATAGAGTTGAGTTGATGATATAAAAAAAAAACACTTCCGCCGACTGTTAAACGGCGAAGACGACCGAAATTCCGCAGAAAGAAGCAATATAAAAACTCAAGTTCGAGGAGGATGCTGGACCAGATGACCTACCAGCTGAGCTTCTTTAAGCAGCGGGATACGATTTGGCGGACAGAATACACTTAATTTATTTCCAAGATATGATCGGAAGGATGTATACCTAATGAATGGAGTCTGAACGCCTCAAAACCATCTAAACTGGGTCAACTATAAACGCATCAGTCTCCCTAAGTTCGCAAACAAATCTTATCTTCCATATTGTGTAAACACTTGAATAATAACGAAGAATTCCAAATGCCCATCTTTTCATCACGCCTGTGGCATCATCTTTAGACGAGCTATACACGGCCATGTCTCATAGGTGTGTGATCTTTTCTGCTAGTCACTATGTTATTAAAGTTTATGAAAAACAATAAAACATCAAGAAGACCAGTTAATAAACGACATGCAATATGAATCAATTTTCCAGCCGCCGTTCTACTGGAGGTCTGTTAAGCTATGTAAATCACCTATGGAAAAATGTACAACTCAGCTTCATCTACTGAGTAACAGGAGACTAGCCGCTGCCCAATTCCTATATTAGAGGTAATATGACATATGTCAGTGCACATAACTTTTTCGCTTTTTATTTGGCTAGATAGCAAGTAATATTTGACACTCGCTTTCTGGGGATGTATATAAAGGGTATTTCATTAGCGACTTGACAATCTCAAACTTTCAGTGTAAACGCACCTTAAACCGATATTACCGAAATGTCAATGTCAAAATATTCAGTAAAACCAACACGTAAATCAACGTAAAGTACACGAGGAAACAACGTTTTCAAATACATAATTAAAATGGAAGGCGGCGACGTTCGAAAAGCCCAGAAAAAATATTCAACGAGAAATAGTCGAAATATGCGGCCGAGTTATCGAAAATTGGGTTCAACGTATCGACATTAGCTTACTGTACGTTCCCGTGGTGGACATATGAACACAGTCAAATTCCGTTCATAAATGTTTTGATAGTAATTCAAGCCAATAACATGAGACTTGAGACATCTCAAGTAGTTGCATCTTATTTAAAAAAAAAGTTGTCAAGTCCTTAATGAAAGACCCTTTATTTCCAGAACTTTCACTTTCACTAACACGGATCTGCGAAAGTTGGCAGAGATTAATTTGTCGCTGAGTTAGGGAGATTTCTATTTTGATAGAGACGAGCTTTCAGTCGTTACAACGAAGTTCTACAAACAATAGGGCCTTTCATGTAAGATAGATTTTATTTATAATGCTAATTAAAGTTTAAGCTCCCAAATCCAAGTTGTGCCCAAAACATTTATGTCAATAAGAATTAGACATAAAATCAATCATACAAAACTTACGAAACAGCTAAGTTGCAGGATATCAGTAATTGTTTCTTATATGCGATAACTTGTATAAAGAAATAGTTTCATCTAATAAGCGTTGTTGGCAACGCCGCCAGACGATACTAGAACAGCAGAAAAAGCGCCGACATATAATTGAATGAGGCGGAAAAAATTAATAAGCGAGAAAAACTAAAAGTAAAAATATTCCATTATATTCCTTATACCTATATATTTATGAATTATATTCCTTCATTTGCAAGAAATTTTTAATTCTTTCTACCCTGTTTTGGAACTTCAAAAATAAATAAAATTGGAAAATTAACAAATTGAAGTACACTTTTTTGGAGAGCGATATATTATGTTGCATAGAAGCAACAAGCGTGTTTGTTATACCTATCATATTTTTTTATGTTGACACATAAAGAAAAGACACGATGTTTCCACATGGTGCTTATATGAGTGGTTCTTATATCCAAGGGTGGACTGTAACAGCAGAATACAACATTCAGCATTACTTCTCACCAAAACGTTTCCCTTTACAGAGAAGCTTGGGATAAAAAAAAGTAATCATGATGATTTTTTTTTTTACTTCATCAGAACAGCGTGAAGACTCCTACAAGTGTGCTAAAGAGATGATACAAATTTAAGTTAGACCTTGAAAATGATTATTACTTCAACTAACTAACTAAAGCATAACAGGAACGACAGGGACGAGCTTGTCAATGTTTTGTAATTAGGTGCTTCAACAGGTAAGTTTCCTGCATAAGGACATCAAAGTTAGTGTCACATCCCGAGATCAAAAACGGGCCGCCGGTGTGGTCAGCAGACTGTTTTGTCCGGGATGCTATTAGACAGGGTGTTTCAGTTCACAATGTCTATCCGGTAGGTGAGGAATCCTAAAATTCCAGCGAGCGAAAAGTTCTTGAGACGCCTCCTATTTGGGTAACTACATAGCTTACATTTTTTGTGAAACATTTATCTAATCTGTATTATGTTTGGATAATCAAAATAAATCAGGTTTCGTAGAGCCGTCGACTTTTCACGACTTCGTGCGAAAAATAGGGAGCGAGCGTATTTTAGGTCGCGAGGCATTAGGGGTATTCACGATTCAGTGTAACAGTCGGTTAATTTATAATTTAAAATTCATTTTTTAAATTTGCATGTACAGCTGTGGAACTGCATAAAAGGTTCTAAGCCTGGTTTTATGCGAAATGTAGCATTAGTTGGAAGGGAAATTTATGGTTCTAGCAAAAAAACCGGCTACTACTCAAGCGAAATTTTAATTCAAATACATAGAAAAAGGTAACATGTATATACTAGTTACATTATGTAAAGCGGATTTAACATAAAAGTGCGAATTCATTGCGTACTAAGGCTGCTAAGGCGTATTCCAAGGCATAACGTGGTGACACACATCACTATTTCCCGTACGCTTGACATGACAACCATTTAAAGATGATGCAATTACCTTATCATATGGTTAAATAAATGTTTAAAAACACTAATGAGAAATGCAGTGCAAATGCTCGAAATCAAACATAATTCTTTTCTGTACCACTGGAACATTTTTATAGAATCGTAAGATTACAGTTGAGGTTACATAATCTCTCACATGGCGGAACTAGGCATGTTTAGAAAGTGAGACCACTTATGAAAATTATGTTGAACTGATTGTCAAAATGTATATAATTCTAAAACAACTGCATATTACAAAAATACGGAACTATAATGAAGGACATAAAAGTCCTTTTCGCGTAGGTACTTACTTGTGCCGGACTTGTGAAAAAATTCCATTGCTCAAACCCGAAATACGCTAAAATAAAATAAGGAAATACATGAAAATATTATAATAGGCATTAACAATTGCTATATTATTGGATTTTAAAATTAGGAAAAAACGTTTTTTTAATTGTGAAATTCTAAAGGTGATAGAACTTTGTACGTACATTCTCGAAAATACTAGAAAGAGACGATTGCTTCCCAGCTGCGGATCCCAATTGGCGCTGTGCGGCAAACTGTGCCAAGAATTTTGGTGCTTTAAGCATTTTCGATATAAGTTTTTTTCTTTGTTGTATGTTATTAAATCAAAAAACGTAACTATTGCAAGAATAAATTAGCACGTAATACTCTGAAAATTCTGAACTTATTTCAGGAACAATCGGCATGCGAAGGGAATTAAATATGACTGTCAGTCAAACCACAGAGCACAGAACAACGTTCCGGGAGAGTGGAGATTGGAGAGTTCTTAACGAATCGCTTCAGCCAGACGCAGCTATGGCAGCATTCAATCACAGCTATTAGGTTTGTTTGAAGTGGGCCCTAGTGCGCACTGGTTTAACCCTAACGTGTTCGATACATGTAGCACTGAACTCGCCCTGGCACTGAAAACCTGTTTGACATGACTTCTAGGGCGCCCTAGTTGTGTCCTGAACTAACCCCAGTTAATTTGTCGGGGCAAGAATTCAGTGCTGAGTTGCGCTGTCATTTCGCTTGCTGTCATTCACTTGTTTATCGTGATAAAGGTAAATACAAATAAATTTGGTATTCAAACGAATTGAATTCATTAATTTTTAACAATAAACAAAAAATAAAGTGAAGATAACACTTCGTTCACCAAAAGATAAATATTTTTCAATTTCAAAAACTGGCAGATTTCGGGGCAACATATTCTGCGTTCGATATAGTAGTCAGGGTTGTGCAGGGTATTTAGCAGTTGTGAAAATCAGCTGATACTTCTCAGTGCGCACTAGTGAGCACTAGTGCTAGGCACGTCAAACAAACCTATTCACAGTGGCAGCAATAGGCCTTTTTCTTTTTTAGTTCAGAGCTGAGCACTGAAATGTGCTCGTGCATTAGAACCAAGCATGCTCAGAGCGTTCTGATCTTTTTTTGTTTTTCCTGTTTGTCAAATGCGACTGGAAGTATGCTTGTACACGTGTAATCAGCTTTTTCCTCAGGCTGCTCAGTCAATTTATACTGAGCTCTGAACGAAAAAAGAAACACAAATTTGAGGCCTGATGTCTCTGAGGTAAAAAAGAAACATGAACTTTTTGAATAATAGTTCAGGTTCTGCTCTGAACTAAAAAGAAAAAGCCTAATAATAGTTGACGGAGTTTTTGTACGGAATTTCTCTAGCAAAAAAATTCATGTAAAAAAAAATTGCAAAAGAAATTCAAACATTTTGTCAAAGGGATTTTTCTCCAATAGATAGCCATCATTTTTTAATTGTATAATATACACTTTCGTTTTTTTTTTTTTACTACCTATTGGAATATAAGGCTTGAGCTTCGATCACAGCAAACCAAAGTAAAGTAGGATTTTCATCACGCAATTACAACAACTACGCTCTACTTGACACTTCGAGGACTCATAGTAGTTGTTGTAGTTGCGTGCTGAAAAATCCTTCCTTACTTTTCTTTGCTGAGATCGGATTTCAAAAAAACACGCCAATTATCTTATACGACATGAACGCAGCCAGTGATTTAGCAATGTTAGGCGTTTAATATCAAACTTATAGAACAGTCCTATTATTCAGAGTAGAATGCGTGGGATAATTTGGACTGTGGAGTGTGGACCGTGGAGAAGGAAGTCGATTAGTCGAACTGTCAAACTATCAGCTGTTCAAGTACTAAAATTATGCTTTACTACTGAGAAGTGTTATTACGAGGCTTTCCGATCGAGTTTATACATTTTTTTTAAGGTTTGAATGAGTAAAAAATTACAAACATTTCGAAATCGTTTCCCATTTCTTAATAAATCTTCAATTAATATTATAAAGGCACAATGGAAGATGAATTTGGCACGAATCAGGAAGTAGAAGAAAACTATTACGCCTTCTTGAACCTACCAAAGGACGTAATAACATTGGTCATAGATTTCCCTATCATCAATAACTTGAATTTTTTATTTGTACATAGGCTACAAACGATCAGATAAATGCCGCTTATAGAAAACTTAGCAGAATTTACCATCCAGATAAGCATGTGGATCCAAACAGTAAAAAAAAGGCCGAGATGCTTTTTAACCGCACAAAAAGGGCATACGAAGTGCTATCTGATGGTCACAAACGTGCTATATATGATTCAGTAGGGGAGAAGGGTTTAAAGACTGATGGCTGGGAAATTATTCATCGGACGAAAACCCCAGCAGAAATAAGGGAGGAGTATGAAAATTTGGCAAGAGCACAAGAAGAACGCAAACTACTGCAGCGCACAAATCCTAGAGGAAACATTACAATAAACGTAAATGCTACCGAGGTCTTTGCTCCTTACGATGATGATGAGTAAGAACAATAACGTAATTTAATGTATACCTTTAAAAAAAATATTGTGTTAAGGATTCCTAAGATTGAAATATCTTCCATGAGCATTTCTCAATCTATCGAAGCTCCAATTACTCTAAAAGACACTGTTACAATGTCCGGGAATTTGCAATCCTCGAACGGCACAGGAAATGGCAACTTTCTGATTTCTGGTCGCAGACTAATTAACAAAGGGTGGCTCGAGCTTGATCTTGGTGCAGGCAACGGACCTCTAATTGGCCTCAAAGGTAAGAACACAACACATACGTCTTTTGAAAAAAGTTACATTGTCAGTTTTAATATTAGGATCCCGGAATCTAAATCAGAAAATATTTTGCAATGGTGGTGTGTCGTTAAACATCCGTGAAAATGCCATTGTTCCAACTTTTGTCTCTACGTTAGCGGTTCAACTTGATAAACATACTATTGGGTACCTGACATATAATGCAAGTTCACAGTCATCGATGTCCACATCTGTTGAAAGTCAAAATGAAAAATATGCATGGAATACCTCGGTGTCAATCGGAGTACCCCATTGCTATATTACAACGTCTTATACTCGAAAACTTGTGGAATATGAGCTTAAGTTAAAATTTGCGATGAAGTAAGTACACGAGTGTAACATTTTTAGATTACATATAAATATTTTAATTAAACCATTGTAACATAGGTACATACTTAATCTAGCAAAGTTATATTTAAAAATAAGTAGTGACATTTTCATTTGAAAGTAAAAATAGTTGTAAAGTTACTTCATGAAAGATAACATTAGAAGTGGGGTGAACAGTAATAAATCAAAAAATAAGACAAAAAGCGAGAGGAGAAAGAAGAATCAAGAAAACGCATCAAATAACATAGCACAACAAAACTTAAATTTCCTCATGATCGAAATATAGAAGCCAAATTTTAACTTTATTTATAAATTCGGGTAAAGATCTTATCACACAAATATTCCTAGAAAACTATTAAACAGTTTACGGGATACAACGGAGAAGAAGTTTTTGAGCAAAGTGGTGCGAAAAATAGACAAAACTACTAAATTACTTGAATTACTACGCAAAGTGCAGGTGTTAGAAATTGGACTCTGCATGTAGCCACCTCTCATAAAAAAATTTCTTTAAACTTTAAAGTAATACAAATGTTTTAGCGGGAGAATTTTCAATGTTCTGAATAAAGCCATAGAACGATCCAAGCGATTTGCCCCACAAATTATCCCAATGGCGCACTTTTGCAAAAAACCAAGGGCTGAAGCTTCGTTTGGTAGGCAACCCCCCAGCAACTAATACCATATTGCAATTTTGATTGGAATATTCCAAAATAAACTGTTTTAAGTGTTCTATTATTAAAGTATTTTCCAAGACGATACGAACAACGGACAGTAGAACGAAATTATTGTTTCAAATTTGAAATACGTTCAGACCAAATCATATTATGTCCAAAAGTAACACCCAAATATTTTAATTGATTTACCTGCTCAATTTTAGAACACTTAGTTCCACAGAACAACAAACCTGCTAAACAGAACCCGCCCAGATATTGCCAGAGTCTCGGCAATAATCACGGGGCATTGGCCAATCGGAGACCACGCGGTCAAACTTGAGATCCCACATAACCCTCACTGCCGCAGTTGCGGAAATACAAATGAGAAAGAAACTCTCTTCCATTTCGTCTGCAAATGTCCGGCAGTAGCAAGAGCCAGATTGACTGATCCAACCTTTTTTCGACGACCTTAGCGACATTTCGAGTAAAGGGATATTAGATATAATCCGTTGCCTCAACTCCACAGGTTGGATATAAGTACAGAACGCATTACACCCTTAACAATCATTACAAAACAGGTAACACGAGTCGTAACAAAAAGGCACATCATAGTGCTACTTGGGTTCAAAGCTGAACCGCCACTCCTACCTACCTACCTACCTAGTTCCACAGTATAATTGGGCATTAGACAACGTATTTACAGGTACTACATTAAAGGCACAATTATACATGACGGATCTATTACAATATAGTGCGTGAAAAAAATTTCATAGTCAGGGAACTCTTGCACACTATAGCTGAAGTTCATTAATTTAGTTTTGTTACTGACAACTAGCTTGTGCACAGTAAACCATATTCTCATATATGAATATGAACATCGTGATTTATATAGATCCTTAAGCTTAAAGGTTAAAAGTTATCTGACTGATAGGCAATGCCAAGATAGTCTGCAAAGGCTGTTACTTTCCAGTATTGGACGAAGAACAGAACACTGAGGAAATATGAACATATATACGCAAGTATATCCACTATATTAAGTTCTATATTTTTAAGAGTAAGATTGGAAAGAACATCATTTCCACAAGAACTAGAGTTGCTTTTAACTGATAATTTTGTAAAGCTCTAAACCTGTGATGTATATATAACAGAAGCTTTTATTTCTTACGGTATCTACGACTAATTTCCTTAGGAAGAGACCTCAGACCAACAGTGGAAAAGAAATCATTAAAAATATTAGCTGTTGCTTAGGGATTATCAATAGTAACACCATCGTTACACACTACCATAGTATTAGAAATATTAGGAGGGTTGTCAGCAATAATACTATTTACAGTTTCCCATTCCTTTCTTGGGTTACCAAGAGCATTTCTTACTTTAGGGTAAAGATATCTATCTCGAGCCAGCTTAATGTCTTTATTAACTTGTTTACTTGTAATAGAACCGTGTTTTAGGAGCAGTATTCAGTTTAAAACATTTTTTCCATAATTTATTTTTAAGTTTTATTTGCTTTAAAATCGAATAACTAATCCACGGGTTAAGCCTCACTTCAGTTTTCTTACGAACTAATCTTGATTGTTTATATAAATTTGAAGAAACGATAAAAACAGATCGTAAGCCTCAGAAGCGTTGCTTTCTATATAGATTTCGTCCCAAGTTTCAGACCGTAGCTCAATATTAAGTAGGTCGAAATTTACCTTTGTTATCACAGATGAAGAAATATGTTTGATAGTATTCTTACTTTTTAAACTATCAAACAAAATGCCAATCATACAATGATCAGTAATGTGAAGATCAAAGTTAACGCCAGTACATTGATTCACAGATAGTTTTATGAAACGACCGAATACATGGTCAAGGCAATTACGGGAAATTGGCCTAGTTACTTCATCAAGAAAGCAATAAAGACCATACTCAGCCATTGTTATAAGGTAAGAGTCAGATCGCATCCAAGAAGTTTCCAAGCAAAACAAACAGTTACATAATAATACTTTTCATATGAGTAGTGTTAGGTTTGTCTATGACCCGACAACCGAGTGACAATGATACAGGTTTGTTCCTTTCTTTTGTAATAATTTATGAAAAATGACAGATAATTAAAAAATTTAAAAAATCCGTACGAAAATATCTTATAAACTCGGAGAATATGCTAATTTACTAACAAAAGTAGTTGATTCATCTACCTAGCGATGAAAGTCATCTGGAATTAATCGAAGTTATTTTTGATGAGTCCGAGTATGTAAATAGAAGAGTTTGTTCTGGTTTCAATAGAAGCATTCGAGAAGAGGAAAAGCGACACTGCATTAAGAATTACATGGAAAAGATTGTTCCTTCTTACAGCCAGGAAAATTTCGTCGCCACTTTCGAAAAAAATTTGTTTTTTAAATTCATTTCTATTACTATCATTCATTCAACTTATATACTAGACAAAAACGATTAAATCTTATTTAAAGCTAACATTTATCTTATTTTAGCTTAGTGGTTCTTAACGAGCGCTCTAAACTTAACTTTATCCTTAAAATGATTGCCTCTCGGCCTTAAATCTAACTATATTTAAATGTTTTGTTTTTTACTCTTCAAGAAACTGTCGAAAAGAATCTTGAGGGGAACATTCAATTTTATTTTGTCGCTTGTTGATATCATTTTAATATGTATATTAAAAATTTATTTGTTCAAACAAATAAATGCAAGCATTTATACCAAATACCAAATGACAACTTTTCTATTTCTAACACAAAGAAATTTGTTGAGTAAAAATTCGTAAGATGAAGCACTCTTTTACGCATTTTTCGAGTTAAGAAACGGCATTGAGTAAAAATTCGTATGAATTAGTACAAATTCGTAATAGCCTTTTCACATCGAGCCGAAAACCGGGTTTTTGCGAAAACACGAAAACTTCATCGAAAACAGAAGTTTTCCCATACATATTTCAATTTTCAAAACAAGTCGTTTCGTGGAAAGCGACTTCCAATCGTTGGTTCCAATATCTATACATAATTGCAAATAAAGCGTGGCTTGAGGTCTGATTCTTTCATTTTGAAATATGGCAAAATGTTTTTTGAATAAATTACCGTCGTTTTTCATTGATTTTACTCTGAAATTCAATGATATAGGAATTGAAACACTAGTCACACACATTCCACATATCTTAAGCCATTGCAGTAATTAGAATGCCAAGCGGGATAACCGCATCGGGTTTTTATAAGATTTTTCTGTACCTACAGAAATATAGAAGGACGCCCCTGCATTTAAAATAGCATACTGTAATTTTGACTATATGTACGTACTTCGTAGCTTCATTTTAACTTAATTATGATTTATTTTAACAGAGTCGGAACTTTTGGTTTTATGACAGAATGTGGCGCGGAGAAAAAAGTATCCAAATATAGTTCAGTTGTTGCAACTGTTTCCGTTGGAAGGCCAACAGGTGTTTTTTTAAAATTCAAGTAAATCTGTAAATAGATTATTTATTTGAACAACAATTACTAATAATCTTTTTTAAATAAATAGGCTCATCCGCTCCAGCCAATCGTATGTCTTTCCAATTCATTTGAGCGATGAAATCGTTCCAGCTGCCGTTTTTTATGCCGCAATCACTCCTGTTATCAGCTGGCTCTTAGTGAAGAAGTTAATAATTGATCCAATGAATCAGGAGGAGAAAAATATCAAAATTGAAAAATCGAAAAAGAGTAATGAGCAGCGAATATCACTGAAGAAAGAGGAAGCAAGGGCAGCTGTTGATTTAATGATGCACACTTACGAACGTATTGTTCTAGAAGAAAACGAAAGACAAGGTCTTATAATTCTTAAGGCTTCTTATGGTGCCTCGGAGCATGACGATACAAACGAGTTGTTGATTGACGTAACGATTCCAGTGCAATGCTTAGTAAATACCAGTACGTTGGTTTTGTACAACTCAACCAAGGTAAATTAAAATAGGCTTTCTTGGCTGGAAACATTTTACATTATTTGTTTTTTGCAGAGCGAGCTTCCTGGTTTTTATGATCCTTGCATCGGAGAGGACAAGTCCCTGTACATAGAATATTCGTACCAAAATCAGCAACATTCTATTTCAATTAAGGATACTGATGCTGTTCGATTACCTCTAAGATAGTAATGAAGTAGAAAATAATAAAAAATAAAAACAAAGTGATACAAAATTGATTGTCACTTTTAGCTAACTACTCTTTATGTATATTGCATCCCCATGGTGCCTACTTATTTTCAGGATACTTTTATTCATAAATTGAATGGATTGTTGTAAACACAAATTACAATTTAATAACAGCTGACTTTTGAAACACGCACCATTGGGCTAGAAAAATCAAATAAGGCAAAATCTGAAAATCCCAATGGAAAACATCAGATTTGTGTATTAATCGATTGGGCTTCTTCAGATTTGCTCTCAGATTTCAGATTTCCTAGTCGAACATAAAAACGTCACTTGCTTTTCTTTGTGTTGATATTCGTGCGATTTGAATATGTGTAGTCACCACCAAAGGCTGGCACTCGGATATCTTGCGTCCACATATCGTATACGCTGCTTATGATCACATATCTTAAAATGAAGCATCACATTAAGAGTATCTTTGCATAGATAAAATTGTAGTGTTTTTTACTATCATGGCAATTATTCTGTAAAAACCTTTCCGATTGTAAAAGAGGTGTGTATTTTCACCTGGAGGCTTAAAAATATTTATGTGCGTATCATCAACGCGCATCACAATACCTGGAGTACCTGACCTCTCGTAAAAATGCATCTTCGCTTTCATTTTTTCCTCCTCTGACATCGTTAAAATCTTGTCCAGCACCAGTTTGGTAACCCCCTTCTGCCAAAAAATCTCAAAACAGCCATCAACTTACATTCAGGTGTAAGTTATGAGGATCTAACATGAGTTGTGGCAGTTTGCTTTTTAGTATCACTTGATTTTCAATAATTTTCATTGAAAGTTTTTCATTTGACAGCAAAACAGCTGATTAATTTTTCGATATAGAGGTTTTACGGCAATGCAGTTCATCCGCCGGTTTCAATGATAAGGGAAGTGAACGGATGCGGATCGGATAAGGTCCCGCCGCACGCCGCAGTCAATCACCCGGATTCAACGATTAGAGTGATTACTTTAATGATTTACGCAAGAAGGAACATCACCTAGATCGTTTACACAGCCGAGTGGGCGGTATGAATGCACAGTTCTACATTTGTTTCCTCGAGAAGGCTTTACCTTCTATTACTTGACTGTTTGATTCTTTGCCGTGGAAGTTCCAGCAGGATAACGCACCCATTCACAACGCCAAAATATCTCGTTGTTGGATAGGCCACCATACTCACCAGACCTTAACATTATCGAAAATGCTTGGGGATGGCTTGCTCAAAAAGTGTAAAAGTGTATGGTCAATATTTGCTATGCATATTTGAGTCATATCGCCTCAAAACTTACAAAAAAAAAACTAGCGCTGTAAATATTGCTTCATTTTTTCTGTTCTATGTACAGATTATTAATATTATTATTTATTAACAAAGTAATCAGTTAAGATGAGAGTTATTTAACAAAAACGTTAGCACAAGCTGCTAGGGCTTTCGGCTCTAACGGAGGCAGACATTTCTTTAAATTACTTATCATAACTTAACATTGCTTAAGACTTATGTGGTATTCGATTGGGCGCTCTCAGAGCAATTTTTATATTCGTTATTCGTTTGGTACAAAAAAAAAAACAATCTTTTTCAGATTTCAGAGCACTTTTGCGAATCTAGATATTTTCTCAGATTTGCTTCAGATTTACCAATACAAGTGCATTTGGAGTGGAGTTTGTTTACATTTGCGTGAATTTTTTCTACTGCAAAGAAAGGCATTGCATCGGGTGAATCTATTTTCGTAAATTATTTGTGTGCAAATATTTAGAAATCAATCGGGACGGAAATTTCGAATGTTTTTATATAAAATTTAGCCAGTGAATGGAAAGTGCATAGAAAAGTGCCGAAGACTACACATATTCAAGTTGCACGAATATCAACACAAAAAAGAGCAAGAGCGTTTTTATCAGAGACAATACTGAGACCCCCAACTCGCAATCCTCTTGCCGCTGGCCCCCTCAGTTTTTTTTTGAATTCGCCATTTTGTTTTCCTATCGGTGTTATGTCAATTTAGAATCCGTGTGAGCTTCAACAAAAAAAGCAAAACAAAAAAAATGTGGTGAATTTCTTTTGACAGAAGTCGAGTGACAGACTCAAAATATGGAAAACAAATTGTATTTTTTCTCCAACAAATTGAAAGAATGTAAGTTTTCGCGTATTTTAAGTGTTTCAATTAATAATAATTTACTACATTTGTCTTACAGCTAAGGAAGAAGCCGACGTTGAGGTGTTCGCTAACCTTACCAAATATAATGGATCGCACTGGAGACAACGATGTATATCAATCGGAATCGATATAAGTAAGCCATACTATTCAATGAATTTGTCTCACTATATATGTTTAATTATTAGATATTTCTTCATGGTTTGTTAAATCACAAGCTCCCACTCAAGATCATGCTAGAGAAGCCCTTGATTTGTCCACGATGCAGGAGAACACACGTCATCAAGAGTGTATGGCCAAAGCCAAGGAATACGAAACACATATTGAACAGGCGAAAGTTGAACACAAGCGTTTCGATCACGAAGAGCGTAGGAAGACCCTTATTGTAAGTTGGATTTGAATTAATATGAACCTGACGACGAATTGCTAATCATTTGTATCCACTTCTAGGAAGAGACCAAGCAACAATAGTATCGTGCCCAATATCAAGACCAATTGGCAAGGCGTCGCTATGAGGATCAATTGTCGCAGCAGCAACGTATCCAGGAGGACAATTTCAAAAAGTAAGTATATTGTAAAAGTTGTGTGAATTGATTCTTTAAACGGTAACACTTACTAGGCAAGAGGAAAGTGTCGCACTCCAAGAGGCAATGCGCCGGCAAACCATCAAACACGAGATCGAAATGAAGGAGGAAAACAGTCTTAAACTATTCGAGTACGAGATGAGAACTAAAGCCCAGGTCGACAGGGAGAATCGTGACATCAACATAGAACAGATTCGTCTAAAGGCACTGCTGCTGGTCTGCCAAGGGAACAACTGGGCGTCACAACTATTTACAAAGTCTTCGACCAACACCAGTAATCGTAGTTTATTGTTGTTCCGAAACATTTTATTATATGTATTGATTATAAAATAATTTACATGTAAAACTATCAGTACGTGTAATTAATATGAACGATGAAACGAATCTGCACTCTGTTCTGGTGGAGCCTTGTGTGCACTCCAGCCATGGAAACTTTTTGTGGGACGCTTCGACTCCTTTTTCTTCAGAGTGAGGAAAAGTTTGCGCGCACTTTCTGGTTATTTGATAGATGTTGTGTTGAATACCTGGAATAAATGTTAATAAATGCATTTTTGTGTAAACTGAAAGAGTTTCTGTCGTCGGCTGTGTTACTTACTTGTGCGGTTTTCTAGGCCAATTTAATTTCGACTTCACTGCATTTATGGAGCCGAGCCAGAAGAATACTTGTTCTCCGCTGTCCAGTATCATGATGTCGTCGTCTCTTAAATCGTCTTGGCAGAAGTCGGAGCAATTTTAGACGACGGTGAAGTAGCCCTTTTCTTTGGAGCATAGGAAAAGTCGGGTGAAACTCATGATTCAAGTTGGGCAAGTTGTGCAGGCAATCGGTACCTGACGGCGAATTTCGCGAAAAAAAAAAGTTGGGATAAGTTAGACTAGTTGTCACTGTCAGTGTCAGATTTCAACCGTGGTGAGCTGGGACAGTGTTCACAAGTACAGCTTTTTTTAAGAGAAGTTCAACTCAAATTTGGTGAATAAGTATATTATCTCAGTACATTTTCATATTAGTTTTTTCATAACATTTAGTATTTCTATTCAACCAAAGTACTCATTCACCATTTTTGTTCCATTATAATACCAAAATAAATAAAAAATATAAATGTAGGCTTTGAAACACGAGACACGTAAACATAAAACAAATGCACATACGTATACTATATTTTAAATTATATTTAGACTAACAGAGGAACTCTTAATTTATACTTAATAACAGCAACGATATTAATCTTGGTATTTATAAATTATAACTAAACTCCAGAAGTATACTAAGCGACGTATGTGATAAGTATATTCTACTCGATTTATGTTAAATGCCTTACGAATGTTCGCTAAAAATGTTTTAATTTGTTTATTATTCTACAGAAATTGCTCATCTTTCTTTTATTTCACATAAATATACAATTATTTTGTGAAATTAATCACTGTCCACACAAAATTTAGTTGTAACATTTATTTTCAAATTTAACGGATAAAATTCTATGAACGCTGATAGCAACTTTGCCCACAGCGGAAGTGGCTCTGAAGCAACTTTGCCCACAGCGGAAGTTGTTTATTTTAGGTGCGAGTGTGTTTGTGAGCCGGAATTTTTGAAGTTTCGTGACATTTGTCAATACGATTTTCTATGTAACAATACTAACGCACCTAAAGTTTACAACCCCATGGTAATATAGCTTGTAGGCAAGTAACGGAAAATCGGCCGGAGTTGGGGGTCTCAGTATTGTCTCTGGTTTTTATGTTCGATTAGGCACACGAAATCTGAAATCTAAGGGCAAATCCGAAGAAGCCCAAACGAATACCACATAAATGTTCGAAAGTAACAATTTGTTATAGATCTATGAAGGGCATTTTCCAACTGAAAAAAGGACAAAATCAAATAAAGGTAACGCTGACCGCGAGAATGCAAAAACAATTTAAGTTACCTAGTCAACGCGTTCGGATCAGCGTTACCAAGTCAGTGCTTTCAGCGTTAAATTTAGTGCCCAAAATTGCATTTTAGTGCCGACAAAGTAGATTTAGCGCTTGGGCGTTTTTTTAGTGCTTAAATAAATATTTCAGTGCTTTTTTAACGCTGCCGCTGTACACCGCCTTTTTCCCTACTTTGCAGGCATATACCACGGGGGCTATTTAAAAAAAGAAATTAAATGCATGTATTTTTTAAGTTTTATTAAAGTTTTTATTTCTAATTTTTTGTATTTACTGTGCAGTCGCCATATGACTGAATATGAATAAACTTTTGTTGTTGTTGTTTTTTCACTTTTAACTTTTTTGTATACTTTGGAGCCGGTTTTAAAAATAATTAAAGTTTTGGTGCGCAAGAGGTCAAAATTAACGCTGACAGTTCTTAAAACAGTGCTCGAACGCCAGAATGACTTGGCAACGCTGGTTCGGATACCTAGTCCCGACCAGAGATGAATGATTAAAAGAGATGGATATCTTTCGTACGTCTTCCCCCCAAAACCTATTTGTTAACATTGTTGTTTTTGTAATTTCAACCCCTGTCTGTGAATACGTGTGGTCAACAAAAAAGCATGTTGCTAATGGCCTACCGCGAATCATCTTGTTTTTATGAGCATTGCGGTGCTTAATTGTTCTGTATTTTGTATTGAATTTGTTTGGTTTTTGTGAAGGTTTTGCTTAAAATGAACAATTTTGTGAAATACACAGTAGAGAATACCAAATTCTTGCATTAAAGTCCAATTCATGAGCTCGCATATACTAGAATCGAAATAAGGAAGTGTGTGTGACTTCATGAATTTTTCTGGAAAACAGCTTGTAGGCAGCCGCCTTTCCACTGGAAAGTTATATATCTCTGTATTCCATTATCTTTGGTCCCGACAAATCTAGTTGAAGTTTTACAGAAACTAGGTATCCGAACGTCCCCATTTTTCGAACGAATTGTACTAGATCTGCACGATAATGAACAGCAATAATTACAGAGTCGTGCTGGCAGTGCTGCTTGTTGATTTTACATAATTTTGTGGATTGCATTTTAGCAAGTGTCAGCCTTTTCTGTCTTTTTAATTATTGCATTTACAAATATTTGTTGATAGTCGATTCTTAAATTGAAACAATTAATGGTTTTTCCAAATTGTTTTAATGGGGATGGGAGTCTGCACCAAAACAAATGGATTCAAAGCAGTTACCACCGGAGTGATTTTATTTGTACTGTTAAATGTCTTATTTAATTATTTTAGTGGCAAAGTAGACGATTCATTTTCTTTTTCTAAATTAAGGTAACAAAAATCATCTGAACATACATATTTTCTTAACATCTATTTTTTTACAGTATAAAGAGAGTGTCTTTTTCCAGTGGCCACATGTCTAATGGATCAGCAGATGCATTAATTAATTTGAATAATTCTGAACAAAAACTAAACTCACTAGAATTTAATAATACTGACCCCAATGAGTCTCCCGGTATCAATTCTGATGGAAAAATATGGGCACAATTATCTGCGCAAAACAAAGCAATTACTCCAAATAGTTTACTTCCAATGTGCAAGGAACCTAAAACAGGTAATCTTTTTCTTTTGGCCATAAAAGAATTTTGTTATAGTTTGATAATCCACAATTCTGGTAAAACACGATTTTTTCTTTTTTGGGAATACACCGAGTGATGAGATATGGTAGCTAGTTGAACTAAATTTTTTATCAATCCGGTTTGTTTGTTTAAATAGCTAAAAATAAGTTCTCTTAACTATTTCATTGGTACAAATTGATTTTTAGAAAATCGTAAATGGGTTCATTTATTGGATTGATGCTATTTGATAATTCTTATTTGGGAAAATATTCGGTAATATTAAATGAACCTTGCTATTAACTTATTGGCTATTATAATCTTCAGTCTTGATGAAGTCGTTGTTTTTTGTATCTTTGATGATATCTTTCGTTCATGGAATAAGTTTAAATGAAAATGCAAACGTATCCTACCCACGAATTCATCTATAAACGATGAAACATCAATATTGCATCGCCGAACATCTTCTTTTTTTTTTAACTGATACACTACAATACTTGGATTTCTTGTTTCCGATCTCCTGTATCATAAAATGTGTTATTAAAATTCTTTAGTTATTTGGACTCCATTCCTCGATTTAACAATTATATAGTCTTTATAAACTGGCAAATAAATCGAACTAATAACTTACGAAAATAACATTTCAGGTGGCCCAATAAAACCAAATACAACATTGGAATCGCTGGACTTTGTTCAGCAGAGACTGTCTTCAACTGTGATGATGGGCGGTTGGTATCGTCCAACAAATTGTATAGCAAAATTCCGAGTGGCAATTATCGTACCTTTTAGGGACCGCTATGCACACTTATCCATATTTCTAAAAAATCTTCATCCATTTTTGATGAAACAAAATATTGAATATCGAATACTCGTAATGGAACAAACAAATGGAAAATTATTTAATAGAGCTGCACTGATGAATATCGGCTTCTTAGAAGCATTAAAGCTGTCTGAATGGGATTGCTTCATATTCCACGATGTTGATCTACTTCCATTAGATGAGAGAAATTTATATACCTGTCCTAATCAACCACGGCATATGTCAGTAGCAATCGATGTATTTGGGTATAGGTAAGAACGTTTTGTAGCAAATAAAAATACGAAAAAAAAAATTAATTCGGACGATTCATTTAAATTTTAGATTGCCGTACAGTTCCATCTTTGGAGGAGTTTCAGCGATGACACGTGAACATTTTGCCAAAGTCAACGGATTTTCCAATTCATTTTGGGGATGGGGTGGTGAAGATGATGACATGTCAAACAGGTAGGTTAAGACTTGTTATAAATAATAATTCTATCGATATGGGCACACATTTGGCATTGTTTTGTCAAAGAACAACAAAAACTTGTACAGAGCGAAAGGGTTTTTTCCATTGGGACGAGTCGATGGCGGCCATGTTTTTTTGTTTCGTCGAATCTGGTGTTTATTATTCAGTCACTGATGACAAATAACAATGGCAAGTTACCCACCCGATTGATCAGCACGACTTTCGCCGACTTTAAACTGGCGAATTTTTCGTCGGGACTTGGGCCTACACACGTACAGGATCCAACTGACTCTGGATGGTAATTACCTTTGACCATAGACAACGCCGTTTGTTCACTGTTGAAATGTTGGCCGAACTTTTTTTTTTAACATAAAATGGGACGACGCCAACCCACGCGAGTTTGACTAGGTATCAATACATCCACGAAAAGTCTTGGGCCAGCGGCGTCATTGGTCCGTACATTCTTGAAAATTAGGAGGCTAACCGATTTTTTTTGGCCTGAATTGAACAGTTTGGAGGTAGACGTGTGTCCAATTGAATTGCTATTCATTGATGGTATTCGTGTGTTTGAAATAAATTATCTGTATTTTTACAGATTGAAACATGCAAACCTGTACATATCCCGATATCCAATTAACATTGCTCGATATATGATGTTATCACATCAGAAAGAAAGGGCAAATCCTAAAAGGTAAGTCATAGAACTGAAGTCTTGATTTTAATGTATGTAGATATATAAATTTTATACAACAGCTGAATTATTTTTTGTTGGCGGCTGTATTCGTTGTCGATTAAATATGATTTTTATTTGCAAACTAGAATATAAAAATAAGCATATTCTATATGTCCTGGCATTTCGAATCACTGTTTGTCATTGGTCTGAATTCTTTTTCATAATATGTTGCAGTTGCAGCAGTTACCGCTGTTCTGTTATGGTTGGCTTCAATAGAGTTGCATGCAATATACCTGTATCGTTGCAAAAATATAGTTATAAAGAAAGTGGAGGAACATAAGTTCGAGGTCAATAAAATGGCAATAAATTGATGTCTGTTCCTAGGACATTTTCTGGTAATCTATTTTCATTTGGTTCTTTTTTTGCTGGTTTGGAATAAGACAAAATAATTTACAGCAGATCTTACACACTTGAAATTAGAACATGTTTGATGTACGTCACAAAAATCATTTTTGGCACTCAACCAATTCTGGCCCTTCCGTGGTCATGATCTAGTTACCTCCATTCAACTTTTCACCAACTGCCTTGAATATCTCAACTTGTAACTTTCAAATATTTTTAAGTTCCATCCTGAAATACTGTGTTCCCTTGTATCATTTGGTTGGCTATGGAACTGTAGCATTTTACAAATTGTTTAGCTATCGTACGATTATGCTTCTGTTAAATGCAATTTTTCTTTAAATGATGTTACATGACAGTGTTGCTAGCTATTTTGACATTAAATAGTTCTGTTGAGTTTTTGCCGAGTTTGACAATTTGTTTGACTGGATACGGAAACTTGACATTGTTTTGTATAAATATTCGCTACTTACGCCATCTCCTAACGCTAACTTAAGCTTACTGAAGGGGTATTGTGTATTCTGACCATGCTGATATGAACGATTAGGTTGTCGAAAGGTTTAAAGGCGTTCACATAGCATAGCCAACAAGATATTTTACACCAGATTCAAAAGACTTATTCACCTGTAGTTGGAGAAGTTCAGAGTATTTCCTTTCTTAAGGGTGGGACACACAGTGCTGAAGTGTAAATTGGCGCAATTATTTAATAATTCATTCTAGTACATACATACTACTATCAGGTTCCGATTCCGACTTAATTTTTATATAAATTGTAATATCTATTGAACACATAGATGCATATGTATGTAGATTGGAAATAAACTTCGAAAAACATGTCGTTAATTGCGCTGTCCTTTAGTGTTCATATTTGATTTTTTGGTTGATTTTAAGAATTTGACTACACATGTACCTTTTATATAAAACGGCTACTATTGTCAACTTTATTTAAATTTCCATTAAAGTAATATGAATTAAATTAATAAAATACCTATTAGTTTATGAAAGTATTTTTAAATTAAAAGTTGAAATAAATCAAATCACTATGTACTTGTTTCTTTTACTTAATAGATATGAGAATCTCGTTAACGGAGTGAACAAGTTCGACCTGGACGGTTTAAATTCTATTAAGTATGATATATATAGTTTAAAAGAATATCCACTTTTTACTTGGTATTTAGCTGAGCTAAAAATGTCAGATCAAAGATGATGTAGTTAACGTAAATAAATTTCCTTAATGAAAACATGTAAATACAAACTATTTTTTTTTAATATAAATTAAATCGTTATTTATCATACAGTTAAATCAATCTTGTTATTTATTTGAAGCGGTAAAGGACGTACCCATTTTTGTGGAAGCAATTCTCAATAGCTAGTTATGAAAAAAGAACAATCTGTGGAAGAACTCTTAATTCATTTTTTTGGGGCGTTATCCCCCAAATTCTGAAAATTCTTTTACATCCCTTATTTGTGAATAGGTACGTACGAAGCAACAAAAATGTATAGATATACCTAATTGGCGGGAGGGGTAATAAAAAGAAAACAACAGAACGAAGACAAACTGTCAGGTTACTCTGTGCAAGTGAATGCATGCGGCTTACTGAGATGTGCACACATACTTTCCCATATAGTAACACAGAAAACAGCTTGTATTCAGTTTGTCTTAAGTTGTCCGAGCTGACGGTCTATTTAATACTGAGTTTATGAACTAAATCATCTCTCTGTGCAGTCCGAAACCCAAGTAACACTGAAAACTGAAAACTGTTGTAAGATTGTACTGAAATGGAGCCAATTAAAAAACAATTTTACGTATAAAAAAGTGAATTCAAAATATATTTTTTTTCAAAGCCATAAACAAAAATAAATTAGCAAAACATCAACATAAATTATCTTTAATGACTTCAAAGCCAAACTGTGTACACCTTCAAAAAAATAAAGTGCACGTGGGTCGCACGAAACTTTCTCGTTCTCGGTAGGCAGGTAAAGCAACCGTACATAAAATGTAGGAACAATTTTTATGTTATTCATTGGATATGGCAGTAGGTAGGTTTTTTTTTTTTTTTATAAATATAATAAACACGCGCTAAAGAGATTATGACTACTCTTATGGTCAGCGCGGGCGTTAGGGAAATATTTCATAGTACGACCGAAAATAGGCTGAAGGGTAAACTGATGGGCATTCCTGGCTTGGCGAGTATTGCGGTTGAATTGTTGAAGGGGTGGGGGGTGGAATGCAGCTGGCGATTTCATTTGAGCACTGTTTGTAGAAATAGCGATAAAACAATGAGAGACATGTTACATTTCTGCGATGTTCGAGCGAATTTATACAATTCGCTATATTTGTGTCTCCAATGAGTTTTAAAGCACGATTCTGTATCCTATCCAGCAGGATCAGTGAGGTTTTGGGCGCACCAGACCAGATATGAGAGTTATACTCAAGTTTGGGGCGAATGAACGCCTTGAATATGGCAGCCAGATCAGAAGGGGTAAAATATTTCTTGCACCGTTTGAGGAAACCTAGACATTTCGCAGCGTTCTTGGCGACTTCGTGTATGTGGTCATTCCAACGGAGTTTGTCATTGACACACATACCGAGAATGGAAAGTCTTTCGGTTTCGGCGATGCAAGTGCCATTCATGGATAATGGCTGAGGATTCTGGTTTCGCTTTAATGACAGCAGACAGCATTGTGTTTTGGAAGCATTAAATTCCACTCTATTGGCTGAACCCCATTTTATAATGCTGTCGAGATCGGAATTTAATGAGCTTAACATACGTTGCCGTTCCAGTTCTACGGCCGAAGAGCAGGGGCGTGAGTCCTGGAATGAATATGAGAAGCTGAGGGTGCTGTCATCGGCGAAGGAGTGAATTGGATTAGAGGTTGCAGACAGGAGATCATTTATGAAAATGAGAAAGAGAGTCGGAGACAAAACAGAGCCTTGGGGAACACCAGCATTTATATGGTGAGTTTCAGACTTGAAACCGTCCAAGACAACTTGAATTGAACGGCCAGAGAGGTAGTTTCTAATCCATTGAAGAAGAGACGCATCGATCCCATATGCACGCATTTTCGGTAAAAGAGCTTGGTGCCAAACTCTGTCAAATGCATTTGAAATGTCAAGCGCAACAATCTTCGTTTCACCAGAGTGATGTAGCGATTGGTTCCACTTTTCGGTGAGATAAGCCATCAAATCACCAGTGGATCTGTTGCCACGAAAACCGTACTGCCGGTCATTAATGAGTTTTCGTGATTCAAGATATTTCATGAGCTGACGATTTATCAGCGTTTCCATGACCTTAGGAAGAATGGATGTAAGTGCTATGGGTCGGTAGTTGGTGGGAGAAGAAGAGTCGCCTTTTTTGGGGACGGACTGGACAAATGCTGTTTTCCATCTTCTCGGGAAGAGTCCAGAAGAATAGGACAGATGGAAAAGCTTACGCAGTGGTTTTGCCAGCGTGGAGGAACACCTCTTCAGGATCGAAGGTGAGGCCGAATTCTTTTTATTTTTTACAAAAGACCAAAAGTTTTTACTACCCTTGGGACATTGAAGTATTTTTTGCCTCAACTTTTGGTCGTAAGAGAATTAAACACGCTTGATTGTGGTATTGCAGTCATTTCTGGCTCGCTTGAACTTTTTTCGGTTTTCTCAGATGGGTTGGCCTTATATGACCGAAAACTTAACTCCTTTAGTCTGATAGCCTCTTTACAGCTCGAGTCGTACCACGCGTTTTCTTTCGGTATGATACTCTTTATCCTGTTAGGAATAAAGGATTTCATACCTAAGGTTATAATACTAGACACCATATTAGCGGCGGCATCCACGTCGTTCTCGAGGAAGCATAACGACCAGTTAAATCTCTTAAAGAAGCTGTTAAGTCCGCTCCAGTTGGCTTTCTCGTATTGCCATACGGTTCTTTTCGGAGATTTTTCTTTAACTGTGTGGTTGGAGTACGAGAAATTAGCTGATATGATGCAGTGGTCCGACGAGCCTAAAGGCGATAATACTTCTAAAGTGTATTTATCAGGGTGGGAGGTAAGAAACAAGTCCAGAGTGTTGGCATTCTGACCGTCAATATCAGATATGCGTGTTGGCTCATTTAACTACAAGCTGGGTTAATTGATTTACCTCAGCGAAGGTCTGAACATAAATTCCTTCGGGTGTTGTCTGTCCAGTATGTCGAAGCCAGTTAGAATTGTGAATATTGAAATCGCCCGCAATGACAATTTCAGTATTAGGATACAGGGAGACAATTCTTGTAATGGAATCAGACAGCGCATCAAACTCGTTAAAAGTCGAGTTGCTATCAAGATTAGGGCTTCTATAAATGAAACAATAATGAATGATTTGCCTACGGATATGGAATTTCAGCCATATGAAATTAAATTCCGAATTGGAACATTGGCCATAGGAACCTGGAGTTTGATAGGCAATATCATCACGTATGTAGATGGCGAGACCGCGGTGGAGAAAGAATAAAGGCACTAAGCGATACCCAGGCAGATCAAACTCCGATTTATCAGAATTTACACCCACCTGAGCCTCGCTCAGTGCCAAAACAGCAGCTGGTTTATGTTTAGAGACGTGGACGTACGCCGAAAAGAGATTCGATCGTAGCCCACGAATGTTGCAATGTCAACTCTAAAATTCCCCATCAGTAAAAAAAACAGACACAAAAAAAAAAAAAGACACAACACCGACGCTACTTCAAGCACGGCTGTGAAGTAAAAATCCAGTGTTGGATTCTCAAATCAAACTGTCATAGGTGTTATGCCCGTATGACAATTTGCTTTGATCCACCAACAAAACTTTAACACACAACCCGCTATCAGCCAGATGTTGCTCTCACCCACTCATTGCAGTCACCTTATGTTATGTACAACAGTACAAGCACAATCGCTTGTAAGTTGGCGGCAGGCGATCGCAATGACCAAGAAAGTGCAAACAAGTGGGAATGGGAGGGGAGGAAATCGCCCACGCTAGTGGTTTTTTTTGCGTTTTCCTCTTTTTTTTTTGTTCTTATTCGCAACACTGCACTGGAACTGCACTCGGGATTGTCTTATTTTCGCGGCAGACGATTGGGGATATGACAATGTTTTTTTTGTTTTTGGGAGTTATTAGCGCGACTTAAGACGAGAGGGCTACGGCTGCACACACGTGTGCTCACGACGGGTTGCAGTTCGGTACATTTATCAAATAACAATGTAAGTTTTAGCTCTCAGTAACAGACAATTTTCGAAAGTTTTGGTTAATGAGTTATAAACGCCTAATAGACTATTTTATACGCCTTTACACTTTACAAGATTTTTGAGTAAAAGTCCCACGTAGCATTAGTTTCTGTTTTCTGATCTGCTGATCTGAGGTTATAAACTGAATATGCGGATTTACGTGTGTGGGGTGCAAATGAAATGTTAGCTTTTGATTGGGTAAGCTCCAAAAGTCGTTGGAATTATGTAACGTGCTGCTTGCCTTGTCTTGGGTCTTTGCTGGAATGATTGTACCCGCTCTCTTAGCTCGCCGGAGGGCGTGGGACCTTGACCCAGGCACGTCACGAAAATTCATGCCAGACTTCTCTTAACCCCGTGTCATTCTTCCCTTTTCAACCTTCACCTCATCCTCTTATACCCCTCTTAAACAAACGCCATTGTTAGTTGCTTTTGCATTATCACAATAATTTTATTTCATTTCATTTTTGTTAATGCTTTATACGAGTATTTATGCTATACGTTACGTTATTTTATTTAAATTCAAAGGTAAATCCTTATATGCGCGTAAACTATGTATTCGGGTTGCTATTGTGCTTCCTTACCGTCTTTTCACTATTGTCTTCTTTTAATTATTTAAATTATTTAATTTCATTGGTCCCCCCCCTTTGAGATTTCTTTCTATATGTACAAAAATTGTCCAAAAAGACTCACCCTTTACTTCTGCAACTGGCGACGTTATGGCCACAGCATCCAGGTTGCGTTGTACTTTAGTTGTTGTACCAGTATCACTTTTGTGCTAATTCACTTGTTAGAACATATAGGTAAAAGAAATTTCTCAATTATATATGTATGTCCCTATTCTTTACTTTACTGGTAATACGTATTTTCCGCGGATGTAAGGATTTTAATTGTTAAACATTAGTTTTCAGCAAAAATAAAAAAAATCAAGCAACTTTTCGTTGGCATCAAATGCAATACAAATTTAATAAAAATTAAAAAAATTATTCAGTCCACGACTGAACCCGTACTTGCAGCTTGTACCGGGATTTACCGTCACCGCTACTTTAACTTTTAACTTTAAAAATTAATTTTTTATTTTTCTTTCTTTTAGCTTACACACTAGACAAAAACGATTAAATCTAATTTAAAACTAACATTTATCTTATTCTAGCTTACTGATTCCAAGCGAGCGCTCTAAACTTATCTATCAATATCCGTAAAATTATTGCCTTTCGGCCTTAAATTTATCTATTTCTATGATTTGTTTTGTTTTTTAATTTTCAAGAAACTTTAGAAAACTTGAACTCTTTATTATTTGTTTTACTTAAAACTACTTAAGACTACCTAAGCTACTTAACCTAAATAACCTATAATCAGGGTGGTGAGCAATCAAATCGATTGGTCACCATCCTGATCGCGTCCATGGGCGCCTGACAGCCGCCTTCAAGGGTTCATTGGTGTCACCGAGACTCGAGCGAGGCTATAAGCGTCGTTCGAGTCTCGGCAGCACTATCATGTTGGCTAGCCCGGCACCTCCCAAAGATCCCCTACTCTAAGCCTAAACCTACAAACTTAATCTAGCTTGGAACTAGGGAGGATGCTACGTTAGTAGCGTACCGGCCAGGGAGAGCGTATCAACCCTCACCTCTTCCTTAAGCCACCAAAATTCGGTGAACTGCTTTACCGTATCGACCCTGTCCCTATCCGCAATTGCGGTGCTAAAACGGAGGAGCTCCTGAGCATTGGCGGCGTACCCGTCGTGGATGAGCCGCTTATCCCTCGCGCCGCGGTGGCTGTGGTACAATACCGGCACACCATCTTTTGCCTGGACTAACCCTTTCATGTCTACATGAAGAAATGCTTCAGGCGGGATAGAGCCAGACCGAAGCGTACTCTCATGGTACATTAAATTGGGGTAGTAAGCCCCTGAGATCAGGTTATTATCACTGGCCATCGACCTTGCAACGTGCCTCCGAATCACCTTAATAAGGAAATTGTCAATCCTATTCAGTCGAGCCCCATTGTATAGGGTCCTGTTGGGATAACATTGTCTCTCGAACACCCAAATCTTTTCCATATAGAACGGCGCTATATTGAACCACATAGGACAGCCATAAGCGATGATAGGCCTTATAAGGGCCACGTAGCAAATGACCTTCACCGTAGAGTCAAGTTGACTGCTGCGAAACAGTCTCCTTGTCAGAGCGTAGGCCCTCTTAGCCCCAGCAAGACAAGCATCTATATGTTTGTCAAAATACAGATACTGGTCGAGCCAGATACCTCACCACGTTTTCAGCGCCAATGGTCGCCCTTGCTGTCCAATAATTGTTAATTTTCTCCAGTTTTTTCTGGTATACCCAGAGGCCCCAGCCAATGTAGTTCTGAACAGGATTGTTTCCGATTTTTGGAAATTGATTTTCAACTTCCAATCATCGCAATACCTCTTAATGTGCTCGAAGTCACGTTGCAGAAGGATGTTAATGACCTCGATTTTTGGTCCTGACCTGTACGCCACTTAATCGTCCGCGTACGCTATAGCATGTCTGAGGGAACCCACCAGATCACTTGTGTAAATATTAAACAGGACCGGAGAATTCACTGCTCCCTGATGTAAGCCGTTTTTAATTTCAAAAACCCTGCTCGAAGTCACGTTGCCAGGTTTGACCACGAACTTCTTTCCCATAAGCATATCATAAATCATATACAGCAAAAGTTTTTGAATGCCCAATCTGGTCAGCTTATAGAAGAGCCCCTCCAACCATACGGTATCGAAGGCCTTCTCAAAGTCGACCAGGCACCCGTGCATTGTTTCTTACTCTTATTCCACTGAATGTCGGAATCCAGTTTCGACGCGGCATGAATAGTGTCATGCCCCGCTCTGAAGCCAAACTGGTTGTCCGGAATGATCTTATTTTCCTCAACCCATTTCAAAAGAGATCTATTGACGACTTTCTCGAATACCTTGCTAACATTTGGAAGCAAACTAATTGACCGGAGATTAGCAGGGTTCGTCCTATCTTTATCCTTTTTCGGGATAGGGTGTACCATGCTATTTTCCACTGCTCCGGATAATATGCATTATTCAGCGCATTGTTAAATAGCGTGGCGAAGATATCTATCGCCTCTAGCGGCAGGTGTCTTAATACGACGTTTGGGACGCCGTCAACTCCCGCCGAGTTCATCTCTACTCACGAACAGATGAGTATTTGCATCGGCGATTGTGCCATTTGGACGGTTGTCGTCATTGAACCCGGTGAAACCGTTGTTCTCGGATCGCCAATCTTGAATTTCGGTCCGCAGATAAAAGTGGTTAAGAAAGGCCCTCTCCTCGAGGTCGCGATAACGGCGAACAGGGTTGTTCACCGTATACACAGTCTCAAAGAAAGCTCCCATCAAATTCAACCTCTCCTGCGGGTCCTCGACCACGAAAAAACCGTCGTTCGAGTCAGCACTTTCCGGACTTATGCCAGCAGTCAGTAGTGTCTGTCTCGTTCGTCCGAGGTATTCGAACACATGAAATGTCGTTATGATCCTTCCGCCTGAACAGTTTATTTATTTGCGGGAACATTTTCGGACTACTGGATTTTATAGCCCGAATTTTATTGCCCCAATACAAACTTACAGATTTTCTGTAATTTTCGGAGATCAACTGTTTCAAGTTTTTGATCATCGAATTCAGTGTTCTTAACTCGGGATCGTTCCTGTCAGTGAACTGTCTGTGTAGCCGTTTAAGCCTCGAGAGCAGTCTACTTTTATGTCTGTACAGAGCATCGATTGTTGCGTTTCGATACTTTTCAGTTTGTTCTTCGTCCGTGAAATGTCCTACTCGAGGGATAGTCCGCTCCATTGTCTGTTTGATGACGACATTCATTTGCCGTAAATGATTGTCGATCTCATCGTTTGTTAGGTTCCTGTTTGTCGGTGGGTCGATCTCGCATGAGCGTATGTCGCGTTTTAACACTCTGGAGAAGCGCGACCACTGCGCTTTTCGGTAATCGAAAGAACACACTTGGTCGTACTGCTCCAGCTGCGTCTGCTCGTTCGGGATCCGTATTACGGTGGCAAGTCCGTAGTGATCACTATCGTACTCAACCGTTCGTAAACAGTTCCGCGTGCTTAGATCAATGTTTGTTAGTTCCAGTCTTTCGTCAACTAGCGCCAAGTCCAAGAAAGAACCATCTCTAGGGAAAGACGGGATATCCGTCGCGTACAATTCGATTTTGTACTCAATCATATTATGACGCCACCAGGCGTGAAACAAGTTGCCTCGAGGGTTCGGAATATCATTTCCCCATGCCGCGTGCTTAGCATTGAGGTCTCCGCCCAAAAAGTTATAGTTATCTTCCGATTGAAGCTGTAAGCAACGAAAAAGCGTCTCGATCTCGTTCAAAAATTCAATGCGTTGAGGAGATTCAGGTGCGTAAAGCGACACCACATACACCCGCCTCTGGGTATTGAGGGGAATGCATACGATGCGTGCTTCCAACACCTGGAACCGGCGCACTTCCCCGCTATATATAACCTTATGGCGCAAGCCTTTAGGTACTAAGATAGCGACACCACCTCCCTGTGTGGAGTTGGGCCGGTCTCTTCTAACTGCCCAATTTGTGCTTCGGGGATAGCTTAGTTCGCTAACCAGAAGCACATCTGGCTTTTCGGCTTTCAACAAATTGGAAAGATTGATCCTTCTCTCGATCCGGATTAGTGAATTAACATTCACCGCAAGGATCTTTAAGTTTACCTCGTCCAGCGTACCCATCATATTTATGGCGCGGCAGACAGCGTCGAATAGATCATGTCTATTCGAGCCGCATGCTCATTTAATTGTTTCTGGAAATTGTCGATCTTTCCGTGCAGTGACAGAAGGATCGATTTCAAATCCAGATCCGCTTCCGGTGTAGGAACCTTCGGCGCGCTTTTTGTGATTGTGCTACCCGGTCCAGATACCATTTGGGCAAAGGACATATTGGGTGCAACAAAATTAGAGAACGTCACCGCTACCACTTGCGCCACTGAGCGGTTTCTGTTTGCGGTATCCAACTGCCGCTTTTGTGTTGCATGAACTGTTTCCTACTATCCTGTTTCGGTAATTTTATCCCGAATTGGATTATTCGGGCAGATTTTTTGTTGGGAACTTTCTCACTAGTCGTCTAAATGCCGGCTCGCAATCCGAGCACTTACTTGGCACTTCTTCCTCAGTTATCTCTTCTTCTTTTGTATAATTCTATGATGTGTATATTTTACACCTTCACTTTTTAAATTTTACAGCAAAAATTAAAACTTCTTTTTTCACACTACTGGTCTTTTTTCGTACTTTGATTTGGCAGTTAACGAGAGCCAATCTACGAACCAACCGTCGGCTACTTGCGCGTTTTGACTTTTGGAAAGTGACCTTTTTCTTTTTGATTCTCAACCATTCCCTTTTCTCATTGTGTTTAAATAACCGCTTTTTTTTTTTTTTTAAATTCATTTTTTATAAACTTATCAATATCCTTAAAATTATTGCATTTCGGCCTTAAATTTATCTATTTCTATGATTTGTTTTGTTTTTTAATTTTCAAGAAACTTTAGAAAACTTGAACTCCTTATTATTTGTTTGACTTAAAACTACTTAAGACTACCTTAAATAACCGCTTTTCCTGGTTCTCAATCATGTTCTCTTTTACGAGATGGTGTTTTGCAGCGTAACACTTTTCCTATTCCCTCGACACCAACCCTGCTGTGACAGAAGGTCTATCTTTTTTTTTTTTTTCTATTGACGTTCTGGCTAAACGTCATTTTGTATTTGAACGTAGAGCAATAGAGCAGAGCGTGTATCGTTTCTGCCAACTGGTGCCTAATTAATACGGGATATTTTTGGATTTCGTAACAATTATTCTAAGATGCATCTTTAATATGGTTAAACAAATTTAAAGTGGGAAATATTTGCTAAAAAGTGTACAACTTAAATAATAGTTCGTTAATTGATTTGATTTTTGGAAAAATACAAATTGCAAGAGAATTTAAAAGATACAGATTGGCAAATTGTATCGAATTAAGGCGAATTGTACTTTTGTACTCGAGCACACTCATTTGTATCGAATTCGTTACATAAAAATTCGTATTCACCACTACCAAGGTATCCGTTCGGAAAAAAACCTGAACCGAAGTCAAATCTGTTTGGAACTCAGATAACGTTCGATGTAGGTATCCGTTTCGGAACAAAATAAATGAAGCATATAAGCGCGGTCTTTGACATTCAAATATTCCGCAGCAATAAGTTGTCGTAGAGCTTTGGAAAAAGTGTCGTGTAGTTGTCAAAAGTAAGTGACTTAACGTGGTACAACGCAATGCGGAAAGGTAGAGAATTTTTCTAAAAGTTGTATCCGAACGGATATCCCGAACGAAATTTTGTACAAGTCGGAGAAAATTCCCTTCCGATCAGATACCTCATTCGGGGTGATTGACAAATTTCACGCAACTTAAAAAATTCCGTAAGCCACGGAGGAAGTGGCTTGCGCTAGGTGCGAGTGTGTATCTAAACATAAAATCGGCTCGTCGTTGAACATCAAGAACTTTCTTCTGACTCGATCATAAAAACCGTCACTTTCTTTGAGCTCTTTTAAAAATGCTCTCACATGAAATAGGTTGGTTGGTTGGTTTAACTGGCTGTATTTCCCGAACGAGATAAATCCACAAATGGATACTTTGGATAGCCGAAAGGTCATCATAAAAGGGATGACCTAGAGCACTGTGTCTGGTGGCTAGGGGCGCACACTCACAAAGAAGATGGAACACTGTTTCACTCTTGTTTGTGTCAGCGCAGCTACGGCAGTAGGTGATATGGGGGAAGCCAAGCTTGGCAGTGTGAGTTCCTAAAAATAGGTAGTTTAATATGTAATGCGTCTTGCTAACAGTTGAGCATTGAATCCATTCAATTAGAAAATAATTTAATGTTTCACACTTTTTGAACTTTTGAGATTTAAAAACAATTTTCTGCTCAACTGTAAGCTGTCTCACAAATCAAAAATTTAGATGTAAGCACACGCACACTGCTATAACTGCTATAGACACCTACGAAAGTAAAACAAAAGATAATCATTCGACTATTTTACTGGGCCTTTCATGCGACGTGTTGTGCAGTCATTCACTAACACTAGGTTTGTTCCTTTACTTCTGTAGTAAGAATGGAAAAGACTGTCAACATGTCAGTGGTGGGGATAAAATTCTCTCACAGAGAGAGACACTTACGAAAAAGTAAGGGAACGGAAAATTATTGTTACATCGTGTTGCCAGATGAAATATCTGAAAATCTTGTTTTTCCAAAATAAAAAATCTTTTTTTCAAAATATATCTATGTATACTTTAAATAAAAATTATTTTTGAGCTCAAAAATCTTGAAAAAAAAATATATCTTGTAATCTGGTATCACTGGTTACATGAAAGGAAATGACATTGAGTAAAATTCGTATGAATTAGTAAAAATTCGTAAGATTTAAAAGTATGGTATGGATCTTATGAAATCGTTTGGCGCAAATTTTTGAACCAAATAATATTTTAAGGGAAACTTTTTGCATGAGAGTTTTGTAATGTGTACGTATAGGAATACTGATGTAAAAAAGGAGATTTTGTTATTCATTATAGGGATCATTGGTAATACTTTAGTTCGTTATTCGATGTGAACAAAAAGGGTTTAATATATTTGGCTGCGCCAAACCTGCCAATTATGAACAATGTCAATCCAACAAAACGGCGAAACCATCAGAGCGTACACGGTTAACTATAGTAGATGGTGTATCATCATAATTCTGTGCTTAGGTCGCTGTTTTATTTCTGAATGGTATTATAAAATGAACAACGTGATGAAACGTCGCAAACATTTACACTCAGCAGCCGAAAAACAGTACCTAAGAAATTCTACTCCTAAGGCAGATAACAATGTAAAACGAAGTTGATGTCCTCACGAAACCTGTTGCGGATATAGCCAGAAAAGTATAATTCACAAACCTCCTCTTGCAGTGTATCATGACGTCTTCTTACCGTACAAGCATACAGTACCTAACGGGTGCGTATGCTGTGGAGCACGATTTTTATATGGACGATTGCTTATCAGGTTCTGAAACAGATGCAGAAGCCCATCAGCTGTGTCAAGAGATCGATGCAGTATTGCGTTCTTGTGAGTTTAAGGCGATAGGCCTAATGTAGTGCCAGAAAGTGCTTACTCAGAAGAAACGTAAAGTTTCGGGGAATTTGAAGACACGACAATAATAGGATTGAGCTGGCTACCAGCAGCGTACGAGTTTTTGTTTAAATTCCATCCGCTGCCGGCCCTAGAAGCTGAAAAGGCAACTAAGCGAAGAGTACTAAGTCGGATCGCCTGTCCGTTTGTGGTAACAGCAAAGATACTGATGCAAAAGATTTGGAGCGCGAAAAGAAGAATGCTAAACTACAACATGTGAAGGCCATATTATGGTCCGATTCTAAATTGTGCTGGCGTAACTGCGAAAGGATGCAGCAATATTTAAAGTGTATGTTAATAACCGAGTACAAACGATTCATCAACTAACAGCAACTAACTGCGGGCTGGCGATATGTTCCGTCGGCTGATAATCCAGCCAAATTTGCCGTTGAGCTACGAGACGCAAAACTTAGGTGGCATGGTCCACTATGGCTTCTAGTGATACTGATTTGGCTATATTAAAGGAGGTTTTTTCGGTGGGTGATGGTACAAAACCCGTTTTGGCCACAATGCACGACAACGAGTGGGATATAGCCGGAATGGCCCACTTATCAACATGGAAATTGAGGCGGCTCAAGAAAACTGGGTGCGTGCGCAACAGCATATATACTACGCTAAAGAAATCAAGATATTGCAGAATACTCATAGCGAAGGTATTGATCCATCCAGTACAATAGCTAATTGCACGCCTTGGCTTGACGAAAAGGAGCTGCTGCGCTTAGGTGGCCGCTTAGGCCGCGCCCCAATTGGGTTCCAACAAAAACATCCATTACTCCTGAAGACAGTCCATTGGCCACTCTGGTAATCAGAGAAGCACGTGAAATAACGCTTCATGGTGGTCCTTACGAAACTATGGCGCTGGTGCGGCGCAAATTCTGGATAACAAATCTTCGCCGTGCGGTGCGCAAAATGAATTAGCAGTGCGTCACGTGCACGCGGCACCGGCCTCAAGTGAACTACCTGTAGATCGAGTGTTTCAGTAATGTAGTAGTGTCGTAGTCTCGTCTACGTTGGGTCATATTTGTTGAGAGCGCGAGGAAAACATCCCGCCGACACTCTGGAAGACGGCACGGGTAATTCAGACTTTCACTGGAGCTGATGGCCTGGTACGCAATGCCCTTCTAAGAGTAGCCACTTCAGACTGCAATTTAAGATACTCCGAAAAAATAAGTGCCGTTCGTTACAGAAACTGTGCCGACTACCAGTAGAACGTAAAGCAGAGCATTAACGCCGACACACGCTAGGCTTTGTTACAAACAGCGTAGAAGCGGAGCTTCATTTAAATCCACTGTCCTCAATTTCACTTTTTTATTAAATTTTTATTTTTAAGCTTTCGTTCTTTTTTTCTTGTTATTGTTACTTTTTATTTTTCAATTACAATTTTGCTTAAGTCTAGAGACGTAGGTATATTTGTTTTTAAAATTATGTTCTGAGAGCAAATCTGTAGAAGCCCAATCGAATACCACATAAATGTTTCCCGTCTGGGCAAGTAATCATTTTTAACCTTCAGAGTAAATATTTTGTAAGTCACAATTAGTAGGCGCACTTTCTACTCGGCAAAAATTTGAAAATCCCTTCCATTCATCCCGAATGGAAAACTCACACAAAAGGAGTGGTTGTGAAAAGATAGGCTTAGGCGTAAAATCAAGCCTGGACACCTAATTTATGATTGTTAGTATCGTGCACTGTATTGCAACTAACTATAATGAAAATATTTAGTTTACCATTTTGTCCATTGCAGTGGTTTTTGGTAAATAACATTGTTTGTTAGATTGTCTGACGCGAAAACAAATAAGTTGGTTGACCGTGCGGAAAGCATGGATTTTTCCCTGCTTCCCATTTCTCAATCGATATTTCGAATGCAAGCCGTACTGAAAATTGGAACGGCTTAAAGTCAAACGGCATGTCGCGTCCTTCGGAAACATCGTAATAACTCTTTTGTTTTCTTAAGAGTTCTAGCAGCGATGATGTTGTTCTTCAGTTTTTTCACCTTAGACAAAGAAAAAAACATATTTTGCAACATAAGGTCATACTTTCAATTATTGTAGATTATAAAGCGTTAAACCGAGCAATCAAAATCAGTTAGTAAATTCCGTTGAAATATACTAGTTTGTTACGTTTTTTCTGCTTATTTATTATTCGTCATCCAATTGAACATTCATGGCCAAGACAAAACAACGCCTGTCGAGTCGACAAGATTCAAATAAATAATGTCTCAAAACTAGAAAAATGCCCCAAAATGGAAAAGGTGCTCTAGCCTTTGACAATGTTGAGCTACATGTTTTGTCATTAATATTTAAGAGATAGGTTAGGTTAGGTTGGTGGGCTGGCGGGAAGTTTTCCGCGCCACACTCAGGTCAAAATTGACCCATTGTGATACCCTTCGGGGGAAAGAGATTGTCCCTTACCCGTAGTAACCTATTCAGTGCGTTGTGTCATTGCATTCAAACCATTTTGAGGATTTGATGAAGTTCATGATTTTGTCCGTTGGCGTGCTAGATAGCTCGTTCAGATCGTGGAAGAAGAATTTTCCAAGGAACTTGTGCCTGGAGTGTTGGAGACCTGGACAGTGACATAGGCAGTGGGTTGTATCCTCTATGACTCCCTCGTCACCACAGCCTCTGCAAAGCTCCTCTATGGATTTTAGAGATAAGAAGTCATACAAAGTTCGCAAACATTTGGTCAAACCGATTTTTGGATTTGTGTTTAAGTATATATTAACGGTGAAATACATGCGCATTGTAAATTGACCACGGAGTGTGGGGGAAGAGTACGATTACTAAGCGAATTTTTGTAAAAAAAAAACCGATTACTGTTTAAGGTATTACTTACTTTTGTGACCTTGATTGTTGCCAATGTTTTCTTTTGTGTAATCATTTTAAATATTTCTTTAGGCTAGAAGTATTGCTTTACTCTTCCTTTTGTTAAAGGACAGGCATTACAATGCATTCACGTTTCTGGATAGCCAGCGTTTTTGTTAATAAAAGATAAATGAGTCATAAATTTTAGTTAGCAGTCGAATTTATTGTTTTTTGTTTTGTATGGCGCTCGAATAAAAATCAAAACATTGCATACGAAATTAATATCAATGAAACAAAATTATAATTCCTTTTACTTATAAAAAAATGTTATTTTTGTTTCTAATTTGACAAAATATTTATCAAATCGTGAAATATAAACGCGAACAATAATGTCGTTATATATTGTTTGTTAATATAGATATTACAAAAAAAAAGCGTTCAATTTGAAATGAAAATGTTACAATTTTTGAGTATTATGCACTGTTCGCCTTTTTCTTCGTTAGATTGCGCTAAACCGAGGGCAAGCGTGCTTTTTAAAGGAAAATACAGTTTTCGATGTAGTAACAATATAAATATGTATATAAATTGAAAGTTATAATAACAACAAAGCACTGTGAATATAGAGGTATTCACATGATGCTACACGGCATCGCACAGCAAAGGGGTAAGCAAACGGGAACTACAGCAGCACCCGATTTACTTGAACTTTTTGACTTGTAGCCGGATTCATATTCGTACATTCCAGATGCCTTGGCATATTGTCCCTAGAAAAAGAGAATTAAATGAAGTGAAAGTAAAAGATATTTTCCAGTATTTGAAACTTACAGATGCGGAATAACCGCCAGCACTACTTTCCATCTTGTGGGAAATCTCGTGCCCGGGTGGATAGTATACTGCTCGGCCTGCTTTATTGACACTAGGTATTGTTTGCTGGTTGGTCGTGGCCAAAGCAGTCTCAATTTCTCTTTTTGGACGGTGATTGGTGTCAACTAGTTTACTATCAACATTATCCTGTGTTACACAATCGCATTAATAAACTTTGTACCATATAAATAAGAGAGTCACTTACACCTCCGAATGAGTCCAAAAGTTCGTTCAGCTGTGCTGGCGGGTTGCCACTCTTTTCGGGATAGACAACTCCATCTACTGGAAATGGAGGTGGATGTGAAGTTGGTGATTCGTAATTTGGGCCCCGATGTGAGTTAGTTGTCGAAGATGAGTATTTGTATGTGACTGTGCTAGGCGGATTATTAGGATATGTATCATCCCTCGGGTACTCAATTGTGACATTCGGCGGCAAATTATCGCCAGGTGGACCATGGGTTGTATTAACCGTGTTGGTTGACTCCCGGTAGTAGTAGTTCTTAGTAGTCCCAGTTGGCTGATGTGGCGATTGCTGTGGACGTGATGGCAAAACTGTATACGAAGAGGGAGAATTCTGAGGCAATAACGGTGTTCCTTGAATGCTGCTAGTATTATGTTCTGTTTTGTTTATATTGTATACAATTGTCTTGGTTGATGGTGGAACAGGCTGAGGAGCCAGATGATCGTTTCTTAGAGTCCGATATTCCTGTGATTCATTAATTTCATACACTCGATTTGTGGGACTAGGACCAATGAGTTTCTCCGCACCAGAGTTGGTAGAACCATTTAATGTATTGTAGCTGTCTGAACTATAAATCACCGTCTGTGGTAGATTAGGCTCAGTAATGAATTCGTTCCTTGATGAGTTGTAAGCATTATTTTTGTATAACAGCGTCCTGTTGTTGATTGTATTATGGTCTGCTGGAATTTCGTACGTGTACGTACGGACAGTGGTAGTCACTTTCGTTCCAGGTATAGGCAAGATGTCATCGGAGAGTGCTAGATTTGTTGAGTCCTTTTCCAATAGAGCTGGGATGTGCACGTTGTTATCGGAATGTGTCACATTACTCGTTTCTATGACTTTGTTAGATGTATTCATATTTCCGGAAATCGTTTTGCCTTTAAAAAAATGATTGTAAAGCTTTATGTTGAGTTAGTTTATTAAGAAATATTCTTACTTGTATTATACGTCGATGTATCATTTCGTATGACATCTTTGTACGCAGCACTTGATCTATCGAGCGAGTTATAAGAATTGTATTCAGATACATTCTCTACCTCCATTGGCAACTGATGCGATTTGACTATGCGTGTAGTTCTAGTAACAGTCCCGGTGGGCTCGCTGTGTAAAAGATTTCAGTGTTATTTATTGAATAAAAGGCACAAATTGTATGTTTAACTTACATTGTTCGATAGCCTGTACTCGATGTATGGATGTCTGTAAGATAAATCGTAAGGAGTCTTATTAATATAATGAGTACAAAAATAGATATAACACTGCGGTATAACTATACGAAAGTAAATGTCAGTTTCAGATTAGATTAAATCGTTTTTAATCAAAGTTTCTCCACTGCAACCCGAAAAAAGTCGTTTATGCTTTGAGTACAATGGACCGGGAGAACTCCAGGATTTGGAATCCCCTTTTTAAGGAAACTGACTCAAAAGAAAACGATCGCGCGGATCAGCATGCTGAAATTGGATTTCTTATTTGTATTTCTGGGGTGAATCGCAAAGATCATATAAAAGTGTATCAGAATACGTGAAGTACTCATTAAGCGTGCGTCATCAGCTAGGTGTAGGCCCAGGATGAGATGACTTGATCGAGTCCAACATCCCCCTCTACATATATATGTATTGCCCTTGATGATTAAGAGTCGGTATCGGAAGATTACTGATTTTCCACTTGAGCTTGCTACCCATGTGAATCTTGGATAGAGAAACCATTTGAAAATATTAATTCAATACTGACATTTAATTCGCTCAAAATATATAAATATATTAAGCTGCCATACCAATAAGACTTTGGCACTTATATTAATTATATCACTTTAAATCGATACGGTTTACCAAATATTTATAAACAATTGCACATCAATATTTTCCTGTTCTAAGCTTTTGAAGAAGCGTAAACAGCTACCAGTAAATTGTGAACAATTTGACAAGGTTCATAAATATGAGCATTGTATGAAACCTACCATTATAGTGAAATTCTACCATTATAGTGACCTGGCTTTTAAATAAGTATTTTGGAAAACCAATTACACACAGCATCTCTATACAATCTTCCCAAAAAAAAAAACCGAATTATGTTATGTTTGAGGCAGTGAAAGTGGTTTTTAACTACCTTCGGCTATTTATATATAAGTTTTAAATAGGCGCACCATTTAAATGTATTTATTAGCATCGGACAAAAACGTTACAAGTTAGTTTTATTGTGAAACAGGCATCTAATATTATTTAATAAAAATGGTCAGGCCTCGAATAACTTAAAAGCAAGTTTCGACAGCAAAACTGTCTAGAATAGATTGTAAGTGATAACGCCTACAGGCATCCCTCGCCTGATATTATTGAAAATATTTCGAGATAGCTTAGATAGGCAAGGTTTTATTTAATTATTTTATTTGAGAAATAGAACGCTGTACACATATCGAAATGGCTGAAAAAACGATTAGAATAAATAAATTTTTGTTTTTCGACTTTTTTTTGCAATAAATTCAGTTTACCCTTTCTTTTCTTTTGTCAAGTTTGAGCTCTAGGGCCTAACTCTGTAGATTCAAGTTAAATCGTTCGAATTCGGAAAATATGTACTGTGTTATTCGAAAGTCGGAAATTGAAATCCGAATTTCATTTATCGTCATTAAATTTTGTGTTTTATCACATTACCTTTTACTTGATATACACGTTATGTTGAAATTGTCTCTTAATATCTTTTTTGAATTCTTTCTTCAGCACAAATTTCTTTTTCAAGCTGCAACTGAATCCATATCCATAGTGAAATTCAACCATCAACGAATAAATTTAAATAATCAAAAACAAATTATGTATTTGACTTTTGGTTGAATTTAAAATGTAATTTTTGACAAAAAAAAAAAAAAAAAAAAAAACAACTCTGTCGAACATTTATTCGAAAGTTACAAAGGTTTTTTTTACAACATTTCCTTTCGATTCGAAAGTTATACAGAGTAACACTTGACATTAGAATCGGAAACAACTTTCGAACAGTTCTTACTTTCGAATCTAATTATAGAGTTAGGCCCCATTATTAAAAAACATTAAAATATCATTTCATATTGTTTTCCACTGCTGATATATTAAGCACTTAGTTTTGCGTCACATTAAGACTAGCAGTCTCTGCCCTGTACCCATGATCTGCCTTAAAAATTCAGTTTCTTAAGCCTTTACTCTCTAGGTATTACCAAATAATACTCCCTCATTCAGATGATAATACAGAGGACAGCAGTAACAATTATTTATTATTAGGAGGATAGCTTTAAAAAGTAAGTCTTTTAGTTTTATTCAAATGAACATTCTAAAATGCAGAAATTGTATATGCGAATAATCCTAGTCCATATTTACTAGTCAAAGTTTAAGAAAACTGCGGTCACAAATTCCTTACCTTTTTCTCTTGTTTGCTCGCGCTCATTTTTTAAGTCTTCCAAAAGAGCATCCAATTGATTAACATTCTGTTCCGTATTCACAAAGCCATTGCCATCTGTATTCGAGTATTGATATGAAGTTTTCTTGTAGACATATTTTTGATCCTAAAAACGAATATTTATGAATGGAAGGCATTTTCCTTCGTATTTAACTACCAACTTACTCGTCCATATTTCGATGGAGAGTCTAACATGGGCGCCATAACACTTCCGGAAGATGCATGTTGTAAGTCCATTTCGGTTCTAAAATAGAAAATTACTGCAGTGACTAATTTGTTTTAGATTATAAATCATTTTCAACTTGGTATGTGACTTGGATTCCAAGGAAGTTAGTGGTGACAACTTGTGGCATGTGTAAATTCTCATTGGATTACCATAATATTATGCATAGGTGCCCACAGCGGGTAAGCCAATACAAGTACACACATATTATTGTCAATAGAAACTATAAATGAAGTGTTGGCTGGTTTTCGCAGCCGACTGTATCAACTTTGTACAATCACAAATAAACACATGCATATAGCTAATTGTGTTTCTTTCCCAATTTATTTTTAATTTTATTTTATTTCTCGTACCGTATATATATATATAAACATTTTTAATGCGAAACGCAATTTTTTTCGCGAAAAGGAACAAATCGTGTATCGGCATACCCAATATGAAAAGCTAAACATATGGCCAAAGTTAAAAAAGTTCATTGTGCATCCACGAATGATCTCATGAAAGCAAAGTTTCATCTAAACCTGCTGTTCGAGACGTGGGGAGCAGGGTAACGAAAATATGTCGTTAACGAGATGATGTGATTTTTTTTGTGGGAACCCACCCAAATTGTACGCAAGAAAATTGTATGCGGGGGCTAATCACTACAGTGAATGTAGTGAAATCATACTGAAAAATGTAAATGTAAAAATGATCTCATTGAGGTAAAATGAACCATATAAATGAAAATGATCAGTGTAGGTACATTTATAAAACACGCTTCTTCAACACATGCAAATAAAATAACAAAATAAAAAAAACACGTAGGCGGGAGTAAAAACAAAATCAAAATCAAAATCGAAGAGAAAAAAGTGTGAAAATTTAATTTTCTCAAGAACATGTCTATAATTAGTTCACTGCCAAGGCTTTTGTAAATTAATAATTCAGAATTTGCTTCTCCGAAATAGAAAACAAATTAGATCAAAGTCTATTACATAGTCAATGTATTAATCGTGTATCTCGTAGATTTGCAATAAAAATTGCGTAAAACTTTCTGCTGAACAACACATCCGAATTGTTAACATTTTAGCGTTGACATCCAAGGCCGAAATGTATACATACTTTGAGTTTTAAGATGAGAAGTACAGATTCTTCTTTTAAATTGAACGTGAATATGACGCGACGGTCGGTGCTATACTGCCTATGCAGTAAATCCAAAAATAAACCCAACCGATCGAACTTTGTGAACGCGATCGCTCGCAACACGTATGAATGCTTTAGCGAAGCTTTTATATATATTAGAAATGCTTTCAAAATAGTTGTTGTTGAATAAGTGGCTGAATCTAAATCTATGTATGTACACACCTGCTCTTGCTGTATTGAGATAAAAAGCTTTTTGGAGTTTTTGTTTACATTAAAAAGGTTTGTTGATGCACTTGTTTCTATTTGTTTGAATTCAAAAAGCGTTTAAATTATTCTGGGATATTTTCCATCATGTGTTCTTGCCTACATTCAATAAATATGTAGGCTTTGATTAAAATATAAGTCATATATACTGTTAAAGATTTATTTGTTTGGGTGCGGCTGGGTGTTTAAAATAGGACAACAGTCATAAAATATGGAAATCACATGAACCTGTCGAAGTTGGAATTTGCAATTAAAAACCTCAATCTCCAACGATGCATCATCTCTCACAAATTCGCTGGAAAAACAATTCTATGACGTATGTTTCTAAAAATATGTTTACCTATTTGAATGTTTTTTGTTATTCAGAATTCTGGTATAACTATAGTCATCGGCAAATGTATTTTAATCGCTCTTTAATCTCTTCAAGGCGCATAACTCCTAATAGCTACGGATTTAATCTTGGTAGTTTTCATGCAGTGATTGCATGTGGCCAATAATAGCGTGCGTAAATGAGATCAATCAAGTCCCATCGCAGGACAGTTCAGACCTATTTGTGGTTGCAGTGATTTTTTTGACTGGCACAGGTACTCGTTTTTTGACGAAATAATTTTTGGGGTTTGTTTGGCGAAAAATGTACTTATCTTTGAAATTCAAAGTTATGATCGATTTATTGTGTACAGGTTCCCTTTGATTAAAATATGCCTGAAGAATGACAGAACAGCTTTTGCCAAGTACGATTGCGTTCTTTCTGTAAAGGGAAAAGATAAATTTATAGAGGCAAACTATAAATTTCTAAATCAATAGTTCCAAAGGGCGCACGATCTGTGAAAAATTTACCTCGCTCAGATAAAGCAGGAAAGTTATAGCAACGAAGGTAAAGGACGGAAGACAGGACCTTATTAGAAACCTATGTCATACTCCTAAAAATCTCTAGTTTGGAATGAGAAAATAATCTGAAAATCCGTTTAGAGAAAGGACAATTAAGAAACGCTTTACTAAATTTAATTTTTGGCCATATTCCATAGGGAAAGTACAAGTAGGTGTATAACCCCCGAAACAAAAAGCGGCTAAAATTAGCCCAAGAGTTTAAAAATAAACCAGAAAGCTCTAGAACCGTGGAACCTGTAACCGTCATGCATCACCGTAATAAAATATTATTGTTCGGATGTCGACATTAACTCGTCAAAAACCGCATCAGTCATTCACATCCGTATATGCACCGTGGTGGATGTATAATGTTCTAAGGTTCTAAATAATGAAAAAGCAACAATGGCTTAATCACTCATGCATTCCCATCTGGCGATGTACTAATCGGAGGGTCATTTAATCTCCAACAGGATAACGCTCCAGATCTTTTGAAAAATCCTGTCTGAAAAGTGGAAAAAGTGGGAAGAAACGACCTCCCTGGTCCCTAGAGTCCCAAGATCGGGGAACTAATACGCAGTTTAAGGTCTAGATAGAATCTCGCAAAGGAGGGACGTATCGAGTGGGCAACCTACAGGGAGAGCGTTAGAACCCTGTAAAAAGAGATCAGATTCGCAAAGAAGACCTCGTGGAGAACTTTCTGCGAATCAATTGAATCCACAGCCGAAGCTTCTAGGCTGACGAAAGTCCTTTCTAAGGCACCGGTGCTGATATCTTCGCTAAGAAGGAGCGACAGCAGCTGGACGGAATCACACAAAGAGACGATGGAAACACTTACAGAAACTCACTTCCCAGGATAAGCTGATGTGTCCGATGGTTACGATGTAGTAACACCATCAGGCATGAGGAAGGGAATGGAGCTAGAAATAATCGTCGAAATCATAGACGAGGAAAAAATAGCCTGGGCAATCAACACATTTGCCCCGTTTAAAGCACCTGGAATAGATAATATTCAACCCATAATGGTACAGAAGTCAGAGGAAGCTATTATTCCATGGCTTAGATGCATTTACATGTGCTGTCTTAGGCTTTGTTACGTTCCTAGAGCATGGCATGAAGTCAGAGTGATCTTCATCCCAAAAGCAGGAAAAGCTAGTCACACCACAGCTAAGGACTACAGACCGTCGTCTATTATGCTTAAAACAATGGAACGATTAATTGATCTCTACGTACGGCAAGAGATCAGCGATAACTACCTATCAAAATCACAACATGCGTACGTGAAAAGCAGCTCTGTTGACACAGCACTGCACAGGGTAGTATCGGTAGTGGAAGAATCACTACACCATAAAGAGTACACATTGAGTGCGTTCCTAGACATCGAGGGGGCTTTTAACAACATAAAAGCTGATGCAATTTTACGCAGCCTGCGTAGAGCCCACCTAAATAGCGGTCTATGTGACTGGATTGGACTCATGCTAGGCACACGTTGAATAAAGTCACAGCTAGGGTACGTGAGCACTGAACGGAAGGTCAGTAGAGGAACACCTCAAGGAGGAGTTCTCTCACCGCTCATATGGCTCCTCGTAGTTGATGAACTACTGAAAATACTGGAAAAAGAAGGTTTCATCGTGAGCGCATACGCAGACGATGTTGTTATCCTCTTTTCATGTAAATTCACTCCAGTCCTTAGCGAAAGACTTAGTTACGCACTCCTGCTAGTCAATAACTGGGTTACGGGCCGTGGACTTGGAGTGAACCCATCAAAGACGGAAATTCTACTGTTTACGAGAAGAAGGACGATCCCTGCCATCAATCCCCCAAGGATTGGCGGGTCGGATCTGGAAACCACAAAGACAGCAAGATATTTGGGCGTAATCCTGGATTCCAAACTAAGCTGGAAGGAAAACATATAGAGGATCGCATCAAAAGAGCATACGTGGCACTATATGCCTGCAGAAGAGCATTCGGCAACACATGGGGATTCAGGCCGCACGTGGTGCACTGGCTATACATAGCTGTGGTGTGGCCCATCCTTACATATGGTACAACAGTGTGGTGGAAGGCTATTGAGAAGAAATACCATCTTTCAAAGCTGACTAAAGTGCAAAGGGCAGCATGCATCGGGATTACGGGTTCCCTAAGGACCACTCCCACCGCAGCTATGGAGGTGATGCTAAACATCACCCCTCTGGACATCTACTGCAGCAGCAAGGCGGTCAAAACCGCAATCAGGTTGAGAGAATCTGGACTGTGGTCATCGAAACCATATGGGCACGCCTCCATTGAAAGCCAATGGGACGCGGCGAAAGAGACGGTGACTACAGACTACATACCCTCCACCCTCGTTTTTGAAAGGAGATTCACTACTAGAATTCCAAAAAGAAGCGAATGGGAGAACAAGGAAGTTACAGAAGAAGAGGAGTTGGCCATATATACCGACGGATCAAAGATGGATATCGGTACAGGCGCGGGCATCCTCAGCGAAGCATTGGACCTTCGGGAATCATTCAGAATTAGCGATGATTGCAGTGTATTTCAAGCAGAGGTAGCCGCTATTACCCAAGCGGCGAAGGACCTTAAGGGACGGCACATCGTCGGTAAGCAAATCATCATTTACTCTGACAGCCAAGCGGCCATAAAAGCATGGAGTCAGTCGTGGTGAAGTCAAGGGCAGTAAATCGCTGCAAGAAATATCTGGACAAAATATCACAGACCAACGCGGTGACCTTATGCTGGGTACCGGGTCATATGGATATTCCAGGTAATGAACAGGCGGATGAGCTGGCAAGAAACGGGTCGAAAATGCATGCCTCTATGGCCCTAAAATCAGTAAAAACTCCGATAAGCACACTCGCAAGGAAGATTGACATTGAATCCTGGAGTAGAACTAACCTACGATGGACCAATCTCATCACATGCAGGCACACAAAAGAACTATGGCCAAAGGTGAGCAAAAAGAGATCTAAATACATGATTGGACTAAGCCGCAAAGAGATTCGCATACTCACGGGGGTCATTACTGGACACTGTGCGATAGGCGTACATGCGGAACGGCTGGGGATACTGCATAAAGATTTCTGCAGATGTTGTAGGGACGTTGAAGAAATAGAATCTGTTCGCCATCTACTCTGCGAATGCCTAGCCCTTAAAAACAGCAGACAGAAGATTCTCAACAGTTACTTCTTCGATGACCTAGATGACTTGAAGAATGTTGATCTTAAAGTACTCCTGAGATTCATACTCAAATCTGGGTGGTTCTAGGAGATAAACAGACTTCATATCATTAGCTACTCGAAGGATGAACTAGAGGATCATGATACAACGGAGCTTAAGAGCCCATGAGATTCTTACTAATTTATGTGTCTCCAATAAGAAAAGCTGCTTATTTCTTGTCTTCTAACAGGTCACACTGGATGGTTCCCACAATGGACCCAACTGATGGTTTAAGTGAAGCTGTGGCATTATTGTCACAAGAGCACCCATTTACCTACCTACCTACGCTCATAGTCATAAAAGCCGAATGGCGATGTAACTCTTTGCGGGATATTTCACCAGAAAAACTCCGCTGGCAACATTAATGTCCAGATTTAAATGTTATTGCAAATGTATGCGAATTTCATTAAACCGGTGCTTTGGGATGACATTCCTGTACAGAAATACTGCAAAAACTCATCGAATCGGTTCCAAGACGATTACAAAAAGCTAAAAAGGTGAAGGCGGATATGTTTTTTATTAAATAGTAAGCTTCTTTTTAAATTCAAAATTATGTCTATATTATTTTTGAGTAAAACTTATTTTGTCCAAAGTAGAAAGTTAATGTTATTCATTACTATAGTACCTAAATAAATACATGTATATATAAAAATAAAATTGAATACGTAAATACGTAGTTAAGTAAACAAACCATACATTTTTTTTTCTAGTTCTAGTGAATTCTAGTAATTTAGAACTTGTCAAATTAATAAGCTCTGTACAGGAATATTTTGTTATCAATGATGCGGATGGATCAGAAACCCTTTAGCTTTATATGCTTTAGTTCATCGAAAGTAGGTAGCCAAATAAAAATTGTTTCTTTTTAATGACTTATTAATTAAATTGCGGACGCTCTGCTTTTCAAACAGAAATAACTAAACTGTTTGCGATTTCAAGTGCCAAACAAAATGTTCGATATCAATTTCCTTTTTGATTTTTATTTTCTAAAATTCTTGACAGTGATTTGTGAATATTTTTCAAATGTGCCTTAGTGACTTTTTTGCGGAAAAAAATTAAGCAAACATTTTAGAATCGTATAGTATTTATTTCAACTTGAGAATGCATTTTGCTATTTCCCCTGTCAAGAATAATGATCCGTGCATTTCTTTGTCAACTGGACAAGCGGCTAACACCGAGTGCTTCACTTTGTCTCAAATTTCCCAAATAAACCCAAATGCCCAAGCCGCTTCCATGCAAATGGAATTTCGCAGTTAAGTCATAAACATAGCCAGTCATGTAATCCAACCGGAAACCACCCACGCCGATAACTAGCATATATGTGGGTACATACACTGTAAATTATTAAGTAGGTTCTAACGGAAAGCTAAGGAAAAATATATCAGGTGGTTTCCAAATGCATATTCTATTTTAATCGATCGATTTCATATAGAAATTGTAAAACTTGTTAGTTTGTTGGTTATAAAATTTGAATAAAACTGTCTTTCGTTTTTTTTTTTTTTTTGCAATTCCTTTTGAAGATTGCTCTCAATCACAACAGACGATTGTGAAACTAAAACTAACTTCATCGAAGAAAAATATCTAAAAAATAAATTCAGGGAGAAGCTCTTAGGCCAAATGTAGAATGACAAGCTTGTTGTGCCACATCCGGTGACTTTTCGGAAGACGATCTTACGTCATAAGCAAGCTTCATGATGACAAGTATAAACGTCGACATGTTGGGTTGCAAATAGAAATCCAAAAAAGCTTTCTGTCTCGCTCAAGGTTTATTGCTCTTAATGTACAAGCCCACTTAAAAACTGATTTTTATAATCGAAATTTTTGAATCTTTTTCCCTTATTTTATTTTTTGTGTTTCATCATTGCAAGTGTAAGTTACTAGTCAATTGATAAGTTTTATTGTTAGATCAATCAATTGGTTGCATGCAACACAAAAGACATAATACACCATCTTATTCTCTTCGCGATCGCTTGATTTTGAACGAAACGTCATTTTTAAATGCAGTCTGTTTCACATTGAAGGGACAAGTTTTTTGATTTAATATCTCGGTATCTTTATCAAAACCTTAAAGTAAAAAGTAAACCAATACCACCAAAAAAAATAAGACGAATACACTCAAAAAAAAAAAAAAAACCTAACCCGTCATACCAATCATCATACATCGTATTTAATCCTAAAAGAAAAAGAAACATATTTATATATTTTTGTAGCCTTGTGGTGCGCTAGCTTCAAGTTGTCAAATATCTTATTCCTAACTTGTTCTAACCTATCAGTCTTGTTTGTGATTCGTGTTACAATGTCCTTTATCATGTCTAATCTTCGAAGGATTTTGTACGCGCTTGCATGTTGAATCATGGGCACGCCGAATACAGCTTAATACGGTTTTAATTCGGTTGCGTCGTAGACTACACTTCTCAAGGCAAATGCCGCATTGCTAACATGCAAGTCCCAATTGCTCTGGTCTCCGTCGATATACGATCGAATCTTGGTCAACAGAGATCGATTGACCCTCTCGGAGGCATTCGCTTGGGGTGAATAGAAGACTGAACGAACCTGCCTAACTCCATATTTCCCCAGGAAGCTGGAGAACAGTACTGAAACGAACTGCTTTCCGTTGTCAGAGTGGACAAACTCAGGTACACCGAACACATAAAAGACGCTATCTTCTAAATTTTTCACTACCTCAGCTGCCGTTGCTTTGCGGATAGGCCGCAGTAACACATACTTACTGAAGTGGTCTAACAGGATGAAGATATGAGTATGCCCTTATCTGGTTCGAGGGTAGGGTCCCAAGAAATCTATGTACAGGCGCTGGAATGATCGCTCGGTGATCGTTTGTTGCCCCACCGGCAGTCGAAAAACTATGTTAAGTGGCTTGTTACATTTGCATGTTTCGCGCGACTTCACGTGTGCTTGAACGTCGGCGGCCATTCCTGGCCAAAAGTATTTTTGCTTTAGTTTTGAAAGCGATTTGTTTACCCCATCATGCCCTGCTGACGGTCAGTCATGTGCGGTGATCAAGAGACGCCCTCGCAACTCCCTCGGAACCCAGAGTTTCCAGGCCCTGTCTTCCTGTAGTTCGTCTCCAGTCCGTACGTCGGTTCGTTTGTAAACGTAGCCGTCTGATATGCATAGGTCAGGTAGCCTATCTTGGTTCTTCTAGACCGTCTTCCTCAACTCCTCATACCCGAGGAAAAGCATGGCGAGCCGAGGTCAACTTCCAAGAGAACAGTGCCGGTCTTGAGCTCCTCCATGTGGACGCGTGAGAGAGTGTCCGGGACTTCGTTTTGGATGTCCTTTCTATGCTCAATCACGAAATCAAGTGCTTGGAGCTTAAAGCTCCATCTAGCCAAGCGGCCTGACAAGTCTTCCTGTGTCATCAGCCACTTCAGACTTGAGTGATGTGATAATAGTGAAAGGCAATCCTTCCACGTAGGCTCGGAACTTTTTCACGGATAGAACGGCCGCATAGCATTCAAGTTCTGTAACGCTATAATTCCGCTTTGCGGAATTAAGCTTCTGGGACATGAATGCTAGGGGTCGCTCGTTTTCCTGTGCATGCACCTGGAAGAGCACACTTCCCACACCAGTTGGTTTAGTGAAGTCGGTTTTCGTTAGTATCGGCGCGGTCACCAGTGATATTTTGAGCTGGCTGAATGCTCTTATCGCCTCGTGAGTCATGTTAAAAGTTTGTCCCTTCTTTAAGCAGTCGGTCATGGGGCTTGACAGGGTGGCAAATTTCGGTATAAACCGTCTATACCATCCCGTCTTCCCTGGGAGTCTTTGGCACCGGAAAGTTTTCGACCGCCGACACCTTATCTTTATCGGTTCGTATTAACGTATTTCTTTACAGCAGAATTTGCTCTTTTCCACATTAATAGTGAGCCCCGCTTCCCGTAAGCATTTGGCCACCTCTACTAGCAATCTTGCGTGTGGCTTAAAATCTGGAGACCAAACCAAGAGGTCATCCAGATATACGAAGACATTTTCCTTCAATGGGTGGGTATGACCTTGTCTATAAGCCTGCACATTCTCTGAGCAGCGTTGCACAACCCGAACGGCATAACCGTGAATTGAAACAACGGCCGCCCAGGGACTGTGAATGCCGTCTTCTCTCTTGATTCCCTCTCCAGAGGAATCTGCCAGAATGCGGCCTTTATATCTATCCCAGGAATGAACCTGGTATCCTGCAAACGACTCAATAGGCCCTCAATGTGGGGAAGCGGGTATGCATCCTTTTTAGTGACTGCATGTACCTTTTTCGAGTCCAGGCACAATCTGTTTTTCTCTGGTTTCCTCACCAGCACTACAGGAGAGCTCCAGGCACTATAACTTTCTTCTTTTGTCGGTTGCGCTGTTCTGTCAACGTCCTTGTTGTTAGTCCGTCTACGATGTAGAGCCGCTACTTCTACTTCATCATCCCCTAATTTATTAAGCTCAGCCTCACTTCCTTCTTCTAACCCTTGGTGTTTGGTGAAATAGTACAGCCGTCTCTCCGATAGTACCAGAACAGGGACACTACGTAGACGACGAGTGAACATGCTGCTATCACGTAACGATGTACGGACGGACAAGAGTGACTGGATAGGAGCGTTAAGGGGCTATCTCCCGAATTTCTTCGGCTAGAGAGATAGGTATGGATGTGTCCGTTGATACATAGGGAGCGTAAACCAAACCAGTGCCAATATCATCTGACATGTCCCTGGGACTAGGCGAACTTCACCTGGGAGCGACCTCGGAAAGCAGTGGATGCCAAGGGCTAGAGTAGGTTAGATATAAGTTAGAGTAGGATTAGCTGATAGGGTCTAGCTTACGTACGTTTAGTTTAGCATAGTCGTAGCGTAGGATTTGAAGGCTAAGTGAGGATTGTTGCATCTGAATTTCCGGCTTCTCTCCTTGGTGAGGCAAAGGTTATTGAGTCTTCATTTTCTTCTTTCCTTTCCTTTTTTGTTTCGAGCTGGTGGTTAAGTGTGAGGGGTTGACAAGAACCACCCCGTCCGACGAGCGTTAGCCGTGCAACCAAGAGCGTGCCCCGTCCTCCGCCACTTCTCCGAAGATGCCCCTGTGGCCAACCTAGACTCATAACAAATACTCTCCCTAGTTATTTATGTACATGCACATAAATAATTCACAAAAATAGATCCACCCGATATCATGTGTTTCTTTGGAGTTGAGAAATTTCACGAAATCGTTAACATACTCCACTAGATGTCAAACTTGTAGACATTGGTTAAGCCGAAGTAACTCCGAATAAAATAAATATTCGCAATAGTGATCTGCTTATTTTTGTCTACCAAAGGAAAAGGAAAAGGAAAGGAAAAGGGTTCTTTTCTGCGCAATCGAATAGGTACCATATTAGATGTCGGTAAGGCCTTACCATCATCATGAATTGGGATGCGGTTCCTATTCTGGCTAGTTCGTCTGCTTTTTCATTGCCTTCATGTCCACTGTGTCCTGGCACCCAAATCAGATGGACTTTATTTGTAGTGGCGAGTAGTTGTAGAAATCCCAAACTATTTTTGATGTTATCTCAAAATCGTTTATTGCAAATAGGGCTGCTTTGCTATCGGAGAGAATGTAAATGATTTCAGCCTGAAATAAGCTGCTTGTATCCATACTATAGAGTATATGGATGTTTTGTATACTCCAGATCCAATTCCTTAATTTGTTTTGGATCCGTCTGTGCACCAAGCAAATGTAAGTTTATTCTGTGTCCAGTTTAGATGCTCGAAGTTTCGTCAAGGTTCGTCGGCTGGATGCTATCTTGTTATAAAGGCAATTTTTTACGGAATTGAGTTAAGTATGCAGCCTTCATAATTTTGGGACGCTCTTTCGTTTGACGCAAACCATTTTGTTCTATCTCCTTTAGTTTTCAATTTACAGAGAGACTTTCTGAACGATTTGCCATGATATTTTTCTTCAATAAACTGCTTTTCATCTTTTTTGTATTACATTGAACAATTGTAAGTATATTTTAACAAAATGTTTTATAATTTCTGTCAATATGCGTATGTACTTCCTTCATTTCTATTTTGGTCAACATCCAATTAATTTTAGTTTTTGTTCAATATCCAACTATAGGTATATTTTCTTTCCCTTCTGTTCAACATCAAACGAGATCACCGTTGTTGCATATGATTTCCGTATATTCTCATTGAGCCCTGATCTTTCAGTGGGTAAGAACGTCAGTACCAGGTACTGCTGTGCATTGTGATAGAGATCGAATTTAAAGAAACGTAAGTTTTTAATTACTATATTAATATTTGATGTTTTTTTTACAGTGATGTGATTTAATTTGATTTATTATTATTTTGCAGTGTGTAATGGATCACCCGAACCGGAATTGCCGGATGAGGTTTCAATGCAATAATGTCAATTTTTTTCTTTTTCTGAGTTTCTTTCTCTTTTTTAGGATTTTGAATGATAGGTACTGGATTTATCTACCCCAGATAACAGGGCAACAATCGATCCCTTAACGTAAGTGTGGGAAAATGTGCCCACATATATTTTAAAAACATTTTATATTTCAGTGTTTACAAGAATGAAGTCCTAAATAAAATTTCTGGTGATATTGAATCAGAAACTCCTGAAAGTTAAGGGCAAAATGCAGAATTGGTGCAGTATCCCAAACCACTTTAAAGGTGTTATTCTAAGCAAACATAATGATTTTTTATTTGTTTTCATATAAAAAATTGTTTGGTTTATAGCATGTTAAATGCAGCACATCCAAATTCTATTATATCAAAATTTCATGCTTCAGACGCAGCTCCATCTGAACAAGAAATCGCTGCGCGCCTTCATTGGAAAACGAGATACGACAATCTGAGCAAGAGTCGGAATTTTATCCGAAGGAAACTTTACTTGGATCGGGTAGGAACAAAATTACAACTCCCTCGTTATGGAAAAGAAACCTGTGTACCTTGTAGAAGTACACAGCCGTTGTGCGTCCCATTCTCACCAAGGGCTTACTCGTATGGTTGCCCGTGTTGAGTAAAGGCTATAACCTTACAAATCTAAAAAGATTGGAAAGGACAGGCAGTATAGGCACCACGGGTGCAATGAGGTTAACCCCAACGGATGCCCTTACTCTGCTCCTGCACTTTCCACATATTGAACTATACACCAAAGATACCGCACTATGCAGCGCTTTAAGACTCAGGGAGTCTGAGTGTAGGCACAGTGGCGTAGTGGTTAGTATCCTAGACAACTAAGCTAGGGGTCCCGGGTTCGAATCCCGCAAAAACCCAAATTCCAACTTAGGGTTTTTTCCACTGCGCCAATTCTCGCGAACGTCTGACAAACATCCGAGGGTATAACTGTCTTAAAAAGAGCTTCGCCATTAGCCGTTTGGAATCGGCATAAAATTGTAGATCCCTTCCATTCGTTCCAAAAATTAAAAACTCACACAAAAACGAATGGTTGTGAGAAGCTAGGCCTTAGGTCCTCTCGGTCCTCCAGCTATTTATTTTGAGTCTGGGTGCTGGAGTGCAAGGCCGTATGGCCACAGCAAATTGTAACCAAACGGTATGGTCGCGTTTCCCACATCACACGCCAACTTACTTTCAAAAAAAGTTTCCAGGTAAGCTTCCCTTCCAGTGCTCAGTGGAAGAGCAGGGTTTCGACACGGTCAGATACCTCGGCAGATCTAAGATGAACTGTGGTGTGGGGGCCGGGGTCTACTCAGAATCACAGGAGTGGTCAAGGGACAAGTTCATTCATATTTCCTGCAGAAAGCCACTCTCAAGGCAATAATTTTAAGGATATTGATAAGTTTAGAGCGCTCGCTTAGAGCCAGTAAGCTAGAATAAGATAAATGTTGATTTTAAATTAGATTTAATCGTTTTTGTGTAGTTGTAGGTTTAAAGAAAGAAGTAAATAAAAAATGAATTTTAAAGTAAAGTAAAAAAAAGCATGGCCCACATACGAGCTAAACAGAACCCGCCCTGATATCGCCAGTCACGGCAATAATCACGGGGCATTGTTTCAATAAATACAAGAAAATGCGTTGCTGTATCGTTTTTTCTTTATATTGTTCACAGCTGTCAAAAAATTAACAAAAAAAAAATTAACTTCATCGCACTTCAACGTAATTCGCCGATATGCGTTACAAAATGTCGGAACAATTCTCCGAACAGTTGTTCCGAAGAATACCTCGCAGCGAAAATCCCCCGAATCGAATAAAATCGGAGAATTTTCCGTTCCAACGGATACCTCACTAGGGCCGACAAATGAGAAAGAAACCCTCTCCCATTTCCTCTGCAAATGCTCGGCACTATCAAGAGCAAGATTGCTCTCATACTTAACCACATTCTTTCGACGACCTTAGCGACATTTCGGGTAAAGGGATATTAGATATAATCCGTTTCCTCAACTCCATAGGTTTGATATTAGTACCTAATGCATCACACCATCAAAAACTAGATCACACACACTAGTGATAACAAAAAGGCACATCAAGTGCTACTTGGGTTCAAAGCTGAACCGCCACTTTTACCTATCTATCACTTAATGTCACACCTATACAGAAAAAAAAAAAGTTCGGCTCCGCATTTTTAAAAGTACAAGTACATATCATAGATAAATATATTGCTCAGAATTTTTTAAACATATATAAATAACATAGCTTGTATAAAAAACAAGTAAAACGAAGTTTACATTCAAGCAACAATCATAAAACTTAAACTGAAGATAATAACAAGTTGTACATTCATAGCCAAACTGGATGAACAGCTTCTTGCCCACAAACTCTCCCGAAAGGATTTCTTAGATATATTCGGTGTTGGCATACATTGTGATTCGAACCATTGACCAATCACTCCGCTACTTTCCTGTGATATAACACAAATTTCGGCAGTGCTACCATTTCTAGTTGCATTTGCGATAATTGATACAGGAATATCTGCTGATCGTACCGCATATCCGAAATATTTTTCATAAAATATTTCATTGTTCTTGTTTCGCACATATACTGCAAATTCTGAAATATCTTTTGTTGAGGTAACATACCACTTAACTGTTATGTTGTCGCCTTGGCTGAAATAAAAATTATAGATAGGTTAAGCAGACATTACGTATACATAGGTAAATACTAACACTACTGAGTTTCTGAAACGTATGTCTGGCAGAACGTCATATATTTCTCCGTTATAGTTGGCATTGTCTTCGGAATTGCAATTCAAATACTCATCCGAGATTAAACTTAAGGTTTTGTTAAACAAATGAGCCGGTTCAAAACATGTTATACCCAAGTTTTCTTCTGTTAAATTTGTCATTGACGAATAATAGTGTTTTAGGGGTCGTACAGCACAATTACAATGCAAAGGATTTCCCTGGTAAAGTACCTCTGAACCATTCTTCATTGCCCACAAAAGACTTATGGGAAATGTTTGCAACTTATTGTCCCGCAAATCCAATTTCTTAAATTTCAGCCTTTTTAACATTTTATCAAATGGAATTCGATAAATTTGATTGCTTCGCATATTAAGCGTGCTTAAATTTGCTGGTAGGTCAACGAAGTTTTCCTCCGACGATAGATCAGTTAAACTGTTGAAGGACATGTCGAGGTTTTGTAAAGAAGTCAGGTTTCCTAAAACGCCTGTGTAAAGTAAATAAAAGAACGTGATAAATATTTTTTTCTTATGTTGTATCGGCATCTATAAAGGAAATCGAACGCGGACCTTTGTAAAAAAACGCGGAATATAATTTAACCGTCCATGTATCTTGTGACCAGATATTTCAAAACCAATCAAATTAAAACCCTTAGAATTGTTGCCACTTGAGATATGTACGGGAGAAAACAAATTAACCAATGCTGGTCCGGGGCAGCAATACATGGAACTAGCGCTTATCTTGCCCTGAGTCGACTTCACATGTTATATTGAAAATACTCGTACTGTAATAGTTTGATTAGAAGTGTCAACAAACTAGCCGAAACAAATAATCATGTTTTATGAAATAATAATCAAACTGAAAAACTGGCAAAAACGAATTTATGTTTTAAGTTTGTTTTGGATGTTTACCTTTCCTAATGTCGTTGATATGGTTATGCGAAAGATTTAGTTTGATAAGTTTCTTAGTTCCAAAAGTAATGTCATACGTAAGAACTGGCATTGAATTATAGCTAAGATCCAGTTCTCGCAAGTTGTATGGTATATACTGATTAGACGGAAATGTTTTCTTTGTGACGAAACTGATTTTGTTGTTACTCAAGTTTAGCTGAAACCAAAGCAATTAATATCATTATTGTCAAAGAAATACAACCAGAATAACAAAAAAAAAAAAAAAAACCTTTTCCAAACTGAGAAGGTCATCTAAGATTCCATTCGTCTTGTTATCGAGTTTGGTCAAATGGTTTTGAGACAAATCCAATGTTCGCAGAGATGGGAGTCCCCTAAACGTTTCCGTGGGAATGTTGTCCAGTGCATTTGATGAAAGATTTAACAGTAGTAACTGTAGAAGGCCTTCAAATGCACGTTTGCTGCAATTAAATAATGTTACAATATATTCGTTAATGTTTCTGCTATACAATTTACCTAATCTCCTTCACGCCGTTCTTATGCAAGTTTAAATGGAATAAAACTGGTAATTTTCCAAAAGCACTCTTATCCAAACTCGTAATGCCGTTTTCCTTTAAATTATTCATATTGCTATTGAGCAATTTTGAGTTGTTTTGTTTTAATACTAACCTCCAGATGTAAGTACTGTAGAGTTGACATCCTGGCTAGGCTTTCCGTAGGAGGACGAGTTATATTGTTCTTATTTAGAAATAATCTCTGTAATACCAATAAACCTGTAAAGCTATCTGATTCGAGTGAATCGCCGAGATCATTTCCACTTAGATCTAAATACAGCAGAGAATTCATAACTGGCCAGGTTCCGGCCGGCAATGAATTAACTTTATTGTGTGGCATGCGAAGTTCGTTCAATGATATTGGAATTTGGAAAAGCTTTTCCAAATAATTATTGCCAAGGTCAAGCTGTCGAAGGCTAGTTAATTTAGCTAAGGCTCCGCGAACAATAAGAGTCAAATTATTGTAACTTAAATCCAATTCCAGCAGTGTTGGCATTGTCCCAAACATAGAAGTTTTAACTTGCTCTAAGCTGTTGTGACTTAAATTTAAACTTCTTAAAGAAAATAGCATTTGGAATACCCCGTTTGCTATGACTGTTATATTGTTGTAAGCCAAGTCTATAGTATGCAGTTCGTAGAGTTTTGGGAATGTATTTTTGGGGATCTTCTCAATGTTGTTATTTGAAACATTCAAAATTTTCAACCCGGTCATGTTTTGCAAAGGAATCTGAAATTCAAAATTTAACCTTTAATTGGGGAATGGTGTAAAGAAACAACAAACCTGTGACAAATCTATAAAATAGTTATGAGAAAGTTGAAGCTCCGTTGCGAAAGTGGTTTCATCAAACGTATTCCTAGCGAAGTCCGTCATACGATTGTTCGATAGGTCCAGAACTGTTATATTGACGCAATTCTCAAATGCCATACTCTCGATTGATTCAATCGCATTGTAAGATATATTTATTTTGCACTGATAAATGTCTTTAAATGAATGCTTTTCAATTAGAGTGATATTATTCTCTGCCACATCCAGAATCTGTAAATAAATATTTAAACTTTATACTTTTAAAGCATGATTTACAGATTTCCTCAATCATTTACTCTGCGTGTAGCCTATGCACTGTGAAACTACAAATCGCTTGAGTGAACATAACAAATTGTATGTACTTTTCTGATGGCAATAATGTTTTGTTCCATACTCTTTGAGCCGGTTTGAGTTTCTGACACTGAAGCGTTATAGACTTCGATGTCTGATGTAAAAAGACACCCGACGAATTAACCGTACGAAAATATTGTTGAAGAAGCGGAGTTATATGCCTCATTTATTCTCAATGGTTATTTAGCAAAAGTGCAGGAACTTAGGCTGTAACATTTTATTTTTTTATACTGTTTAGTTAAAATAATGTGAAGCCTGTATGAGGTATTGGGTTGCTTTCCAAGACGACAACAGCTACAAAGATACGCACACCCCATAACCCTACGGTTCCAGGCATGTCACAAAAGTTAAAAGGAGATGGATCTGAAAGCACGTTTTGAGGTTCTTCTATGGTCAGATTCTGTAAGGCGAAACTATCAAACGTTTACAAGCAAATTTCTTCGTGCACACGGAAACGTTTGATCGTTTCGCCTAACGGAATGCCGACCCCGGTTTTCAGTAAATAATTTGGCTAGTTACTAACAGATTTATCAACTTCCAAGCTATTTATCTTCAGAGCTGAGAGTACATTTGCGATAGAATGTTAGTGAAATCGCCTCACTGTAAGTATTCCTTATGATGAATTTCGCGGTTTGATTGCTCGTTTTATTGCAATGAAAGTAGTAAACTTAAGTATTGTACAAGTTAATAAAAGAGCATATGGATGCATTGAAGTTGGCTTACCTCTACATAGTTAAGCTGCGAGAACATCTGAAACTCAATTTTCTTTAACAAATTCCGGGCTAAATCAATAGTACCAATTCGAGTCATTGATCCAAAAGTTCCTCTTCCAACATCAGAAATTTGATTATCATTCAAATAAAGTCGCCTGTTGTTTAAGTATTACAAGTATTACAAAAGTATAAACGACGTTATTTCAACAATTACCTTAAAAAACGCATTCCTCTAAAACTATTTGCGTCCAAACGCTGTATCATATTGAACGAAAGGTTAAGAACCTTAAGTACAGAGTTTCGTGCAAAAGTTCCGCTAAAATCAAGGAACTACTTTTTAAATAATTTTTTATATATAAATATTTTGTTTTCTTACCGCGGCAGGTCAACGATAGCATTATTCGAGACATTGCACCAGCTCAGCTTTGTCAGGTCGGATACGTGCTGAGATTCCAATTTCGTTATATTGTTAAAACTAATGTCCAGTGACTCAACGTCTCTCAAGTTCTTGAATTGATTTTTCTTCAAAACTTCGATGCGATTTCCATGCAGGTCTAGGGTTTTAAGTTTTCTAAGAGGCTAAATTTGAAATTTGATGTAAATGTACTCATGCATTCATTTGAAAAATATCAACCATATCAACAATAGATTGTAACCCTTTGCCAATTTATTAACCACGGTATACAAAATTATCTAACAACCGGCAGTGTATTATGAATATGGCTGTACATCATTATTTTAATATTTAACTATAACCTTTTTATCCGCATTCCCTTGGGGTTAAACAAGCATACATAATTATGCAGAATTCATTATTGTGTCATATGATATTTTACTATGGGATATAATTTATAAGTATTCAAAACAGTTCATATTATGTTATATGTACCTGAAAAGACTCGATTGGTATTTCCTCTAAATGGCCATCAGTAAGGCGTACAACTTCTAGGTGATTCGAAACCTCCTTTCCAAAAAAAATGTCTTTTTCTAATGTCTTCATATTGTGACCTTTAATATTGAGGAGCGTAAGCTTACTGAGAACCTATTAATTTGTTTTGTTAAATTCTATCTTTGTGATTGTATTGCGAATCGGTTATTGTGACTTACCCCAAATGCTTCTGTAGGAAATGAGTTAAGATTGCTATTTATTATGTGGAGCTCCTTTAAGGTTTTATTGATGCCGTGAAATGTGTACTCTTCAATTGTTTTCAATGGGACTTCATTTATAATTAGCCTCTGTGCATAGATTTTGGCAAACACAGGGCCATATAAACGAGCTGAAAATTGTGACGTTAGACTAAAGCATTAGTTACTCGGACACCCTAAAGTCTATACAATGAATGGGGTTTAACATCATTCAGCATAATGCCACAAAATTAACACTACACCATCAAAGGAGTACGAAGGGGTGGTGAGGTGGCCAAAGATAGTTATTTAAATGGATACATTTTGAAAGCTTTTCTATCATCGGAAATTAAAATAAGTAAGCAGACTTGATACTTTTACACCTACATTGCTTATGTGTATATAGTTTTTAGGGTGTGGGTACACAGATGCAATTAAAGTCAGCCCCTGCCACCAGCATCAATTACTACAGAATACCAGTGGCTGCTCCGATAAAGAAAGTCTTGGAAGTCTACACACGTTAAGATAACAGCAGTAAGCAAGAAGCGCGTAGTGGAAATTGTAAAGGCTAGAAAATGTTACTAATAATCTTTTTGTAACAATAAAGCAACTTTTTTTCTTTAAATATGTAATGCAATTGAAACTGGCACTCTTAGCACAAGATAGACCATTTCAAAAAATGAAATAAAAACAACAAATTTGTTTTCACAGTATATCTTATCAACTGTGTGATTTTTTAAATTAAACATTTGTATTCAACTGCTGTTGTTAATCTCTATTTAATTAAACTTGAGAATGTCACCATTGTGCTAGACTCTTGAATAAGAATTGTTGTATAATATTGTAAAATCGTAATTTGAAATGAAATAAACAAAAGAAAACACGACATCTGTAAAATTTAATGGGATATAATTATGCGCTCGTCGCATTGGCTTAGTGGTTAGTGTGTTGGACAACTAAACGAGGGGACCCAGGTTCGAATTTAAGACCCAAATTCGTCTGACCAACATCCGAGAGCATAATTGTCTTGAAAGAGATTCTCGTTTGGACTCGGCATACAAGTGTAGATCATTCGTTCCAAAAATGAAAAACTCACACAAAACGAATGGCTGTGAAAAGCTACACCTAGGGTCCCTACCGTATGCAGCATCGTATATCAGATCAGAGTTATAATATCTAAACGGTTAAGATTTTTTATTCCCGTATTATTTGTTTATATACATTATTTTTCCAATAAACTTCTTTTGACAGTTAGGTAATTTATTGAAGAATCCAATTTTGATGAGTATACAATAAAATGCATTTTATAAAACACAGATGTACTAAAAACGTTCGCGAGCGTTAAAAGCCCAAAATCAAATATTGCTTAATCTCCTAATATGAATTTAATAGCGAGTACTACTTCCTGAAACTGCAGGTGGCGCAAAAGAGTCTTAAATAGTACAGTAAAACCTTTGACTATACTAATTGCAATTTCAACTTGTGAATTAAATATGTAATTGTTTTTTCGTGTCAGTCAAGTAAATATGACGCATTTTAACCCTGAATACAGGCTGTGATTAACCTTGTGGTATGAATAGCGGCGTTGTCTTGCTGGGAAGTCCACTCGTGTCCTAGGTTCGTTAATATTATTTTTTTTTTTTAATTTTGAATTGCCATCAATTTGCCAAGAAACTTTAATTATGAGAATAAGAGCTCCTGTACATTTGTAAGATAAGAAATTCAGCTTTCAAGGTCTTTCGTCTCCCGTAATATCTAACAAAATAGGAAATGGATAAATTGCAGAGGACTGCAGAACTCTGTATCTTATAAACATTCTTTTTTTTGCAAACAACCGAACCACAGGTTAGAATGAGCTTTACACTGTTTACAAGCAGTGTACTATTTTTTGTGTTGAAATTGAATGTGAATTTAAGACGAATGAGTTTTAGATTGTTGGTTTTTATCTTGTTATCAACCGTAAAACCCTATGCAAAATTTTTATCTGGATTCGATTTAAAGGGGTTTCCAATCCCACTGCTCTTAGCTTTAACCAATAAATAAAAACAGGACAAACATCAAGCTATTTACAGACGAGCTTAACCAAAAACAGTGGCTTAAGTGATAAAATGTAACTTGATGTATTTGCTGTAAATTTCTTGCCTGCCTCCTAAACAGTTCTTAGAAACAGCTAATTTCCAAAATAATTGTGACAAAAAAAAGTACAATTTGAATCACTTACCAATATTTCCTTTATATATACTGAGATCGGCAATTGGGATGTTCAGTGCTCCTAGATTTTGAAGAGCTACTGATAATGTTGCGAGATTCACATTTTCACATCTAATAAATATTCCATCGTCTGAGCCTCTTTCACATATACATGGGTATATTAATTGCTCCCTGAAAGAGTTACAATTACAAAGAAGAACTACAAATACTTTTAAAAAAAAAGTACTTACTTCTCTGGACACTTATGTTTTGGTTCTTCATGATAAACAGAAAAAGCAAACCCAACTTCTATTAAAAGAACGCACCCGATTAGAGCCGCCTTTTTGGCATTATTAGACTTCCAATGGGCCATTGTTTGGTATTTATACTAAACAACAATTAAGATAAACAAATAAAAACTAAAGAACAAGTTTAGAGAAAACACTGACGTCAATGCATTCAACTTTCAGGTTCGAGTTCTCTGTTGGACTCTTTTGTATGTACATTACATTCTTATTAATTTCTACTCTTTAACATCGGATTTTGTTAAAAATAGACATTGTTAATAAATATTTAAATAAAAATATAGAATAGAGATTGGAACTCGACTTTTTTATTTATGCAAAATATTTCAATATTTAAAGACTTTGAATGACTAATCGACAATCGTGTCTTTGCACGAAACTTCTCAAATTACGAAAACTTACCTTATTTTGGGTTATTGCTTTATGATAATTGCTCTCAGGTGCTTAACATTTTTGTAGATTAGTTTAATTTAGATACCAATATAATATTAAATAGCTACTTGTTTAGTCAAAATTTGTATTATCACCTTTCCAGCTGAGCTTAATGACGAAACGATTTCATTCCCAACTAATTCCAATCAAACAGGTTGATAGGTACGTTTGATTTATTGATATGGTAGAAGAGATGAGGGAATTCTACCAAGGCATTGCCATCCTATAACTATTCCTTTTTTTTGTAAGCAAAAACAACAAACAATACGACCGTAGCAACAAACTACATAGGTACATAAAAACATGAATAGCTGCAAGCTGCAACTTCAAGACTACCGCCATCCGCATTTCGCTAATCAGCACTTATGCAACAATATGGGAAAATACGGAGGTATTATGGTACCTACATTTAAGAAATCAAGCAGTTGTATCACGGTCGATCAAAGGGATGCACAAAGCACAATACTAATGTGGTATTCGATTGGGCGCTCTCAGAGCACATTTTTTGCCTTAAGAGCAATTTTTATATTCGTTTGGTACAAAAAAAAAGCGATCTTCTTCAGATTTCAGAGTACTTTTGCGAATCTAGATATTTTCTCAGATTTACCAAAACAAGTGCATTTGAGTTTGACAACTGGTGGAGTTCGCTTACAAATTTGCGTGAACTTTTTCTACAGCAAAGAAAGGCATTGCATCGGGTGAATCTATTTTCGTAAATTATTTGTGTACAAATATTTAGAAATCAATCGGGACGGAAATTTCGAATGTTTTAATATAAAATTTAACCAGTGAATGGAAAGCGCAAGGAAAAGTGTCGAAGACTACACATATTCAAGTCGCACGAATAATAACACAAAAAAGAGCAAAAGCGTTTTTATGTTCGATTAGGCACACGAAATCTGAAATCTAAGGGCAAATCTGAAGAAGCCCAAACGAATACCACATAAATAGTTGTTAGTTCAACTGAAAAATACATACGAGGTATATATCAGAGACAATACTGAGACCCCCAACTCGCAATCCTCTTGCCGCTGGCCCCCTCAGTTTTTTTTTGAATTCGCCATTTTGTTTTCCTATCGGTGTTATGTCAGTTTAGAATCCGTGTGAGCTTCAACAAAAAAAGCAAAACAAAACAAATGAGGTGAATTTCTTTTGACAGAAGTCGAGTGACAACTGTCAAAATATGGAAAACAAATTGTATTTTTCCTCCAACAAATTTAAATAATGTAAGTTTTCACGTATTTTAAGTGTTTAAATTAATAATGAAATACATTTATCTTACAGCTAAGGAAGAAGCCGACGTTGAGGTGTTCGCTAACCTTACCAAATATAATGGATCGCACTGGAGACAACGATGAATATCAATCGGAATCGATATAAGTAAGCCATACTATTCAATGAATTTGTCTCACTATATATATTTAATTATTAGATATTTCTTCATGGTTTGTTAAATCACAAGCTCCCACTCAAGATCATGCTAGAGAAGCCCTTGATTTGTCCACGATGCAGGAGAACACACGTCATCAAGAGTGTATGGCCAAAGCCAAGGAATACGAAACACATATTGAACAGGCGAAAGTTGAACACAAGCGTTTCGATCACGAAGAGCGTAGGAAGACCCTTATTGTAAGTTGGATTTGAATTAATATGAACCTGACGACGAATTGCTAATCATTTGTATCCACTTCTAGGAAGAGACCAAGCAACAATAGTATCGTGCCCAATATCAAGACCAATTGGCAAGGCGTCGCTATGAGGATCAATTGTCGCAGCAGCAACGTATCCAGGAGGACAATTTCAAAAAGTAAGAATATTGTAAAAGTTGTGTGAATTGATTCTTTAAACGGTAACACTTACTAGGCAAGAGGAAAGTGTCGCACTCTAAGAGGCAATGCGCCGGCAAACCATCGAACACGAGATCGAAATGAAGGAGAAAAACCGTCTTAAACTACTCGAGCACGAGATGAGAACAAAAGCCAGTGTTGACAGGGAGAATCGTGACATCAACAAGAACAGATTCGTTTAAAGGCACTGCTGCTTGTCTGCCAAGGGAGCAACTGGGCGTCACAACTATTTACAAAGTCTTCGATTAGGCCAACACCAGTAATCGTAGGTTGTTGTTGTTCCAAAACATTTTATTATAATGTATTGAATATAAAATAATTTACATGTAAAACTATCAGTACGTGTTATAAATATGAAAGATAAAACGATCTGCACTCTTTTCTGTTGGAGCCATGTGTGCACTCCAGCCATGGAAACATTTTGTGAAGCGCTTCGACTCCTTGTTCTTCAGAATGAGGAAAAGTTTGCGCGCACTTTCTGGTTGTTTGATAGATGTTGTGTTGATTACCTGGAATAAATGTTAATTAATGCATATTTGTGTAAACTGAAAGAGTTTCTGTAGTCGGCTGTGTGACTTACTTGTGCGGTTTTCTAGTCCAATTTAATTTCGACTTCACTGCATATGAAGCCGAGCCAGAGGAATACTTGTTCGCCGTTGTCCAGTATCTTGATGTCGCCGTCGGCTAAATCGTCTTTTCGGCGACGGTGATGCAGCCCTTTTCTTTGGAGCATAGGAAAAGTCGGATGAAACTCACGTATCAGGGATGGTTTTCCCTCGAAATCCAGTTTGTTGTCAATCAAATACAGACGGCGTAGGTTCATCAGCTTGAAGATTGATGATGGTAGAGCTTTCAGCTGGTTGTGCGACACATACAAGATCTCCAGCTTTTGCCAAAACTCGACCACGGATTATAGTTCGCTTATTTCATTATCGCTCAAGTTGAGACCAGGTTGAGACGTTTCAAGTTGGACAAGTTGTACAGGCAATCGGTACCTGGCAGCGAATTTCGCGAAAAAAAAACAGTTCGGATAAGTTAGACTAGTTGTCAGTGTCAGTGTCAGATTTCAACCGTGGTGAGCTGTGACTGTGTTCAGAAGTACAGCTTTTTTAGGAGAAGTTCAACTCAAATTTGGTGAATAAGTATACTCAGTACATTTTCATATTAATTTTTTCATAACATTCCGTATTTCTATTCAACCAGAGTACTCATTCACCATTATTGTTCCATTATAATACCAAAACATACGCCTTATAAGTAATATAAATGTAGACTTGGAAATACGAGACACATGTTATGGTCACCTGTAATACAAATGGATTGGTTATCGGTGGGACATGTAATTAGGCATGTTTGACGAGACTTACCCTACCACAGGTATCCATTAAGGATCCACACGCAGCATTAATTATGTAGCCTGAAATGGAAAGCAATTTATAAGTATAGGTACCTAAAATAAAATAAATAAAAGAAACTACTTACAAAGAGAAATACGCGTCCTTAGGTTTTTGCTGGTGGAAAATAAACAAAAAATGTATTGGCTGACAGAAAGGCATTTGTCAGCGACTTTCAGGTGTTGACTTTGACAGTTCGGAACAAGGGCCTGTTCACAATACTAGGGGAAGTTCAGGTAGGCATAATAACTTTCGCGTAGCAAGGGTTAGAACCTAAGACTCAAATGATGAGAGGAGCGGGATTTTTGAATAGTTGGCGGGTTCTGATTGGCAATCCCGCGATCGGATGTTAGGTGAATCTCTCTGGTAGCGGGTGTCCAAGATTGTTGTTGCCTATACTTCGGACGAGGGTCTGTTGCTTAGGATGGAGGAGACACTCGGCATAGTGCATAAAGTCGTCGGTAGGACCAAATCCTAGCGTTTATCGAAAAATACAAAATTTTGTTGAGCGTCTGTTTAAAAGAACAAAAAAAAAAAAAAAACCCATAGTAATTACATCACAAGAGTTTAAATAAAGACAAAGTCCGAAACAGAAACAGTGACGACAAAAGTTAAAAACAAAAGTTAACGAAAATAAAACAGTGAAACAGAAACAGTGACAAACAAACAAAAAAAAAAAAAATTATAGACGTAAAAAAATAAAAGTGGCTGAAGTGCGGTCTTAATTTGGAAGACCTGAAATTTAATCCGTGAGTCTAGATCTAAGTGTATGTAAAGGTAGTTAGACATAAATATAAATGAAATTCTTTTTTTTGCATAGGTATAAATCGCCTCAACGAAAGGTCATTTGGCGGTCATCGACCATCCATCTCATACAAATAGGTGGTCGTGGCCGCCAACGTTTTATTGGATTGGCAACTAAACACGCCACCAACCATATTATAAGTTGTGCCATTGGTTTACTGTGGATGCGTAAACCACCACCCTTCTATTGGTGCAATAGTACCATTGGCACGAGGAAAAGTACGGCAGCAGCGTGCAAGTGCGTTTGAACGCAAACCATTTTTTTAGTTGTTCGCTGCAAAAAAAAAAGAAAAAGAAAAAAAGGAAACCAATTTAAATTCTGTAGTATTAAGTCCCTTAAGTTAAGCGTGAAATTTTTGTTGATTAATTCTTTTTTTTTATCTTACAATTATAGTTTTTTTTTTGTTTTTGCTGTAATTCTCATGGGTGCACCAAGAACAATTTGGGGATAGAGTTGACGTTTGTAGTTTTTGTTGTTGTTGTGTAGGTGGATTTTTTTTTGTTGGTGGAATGACAATTGGTTTAGTTCCCACATTTTTTTTTGCTTTTTCTCATGCACCCCTATCGAAACCTATACCGAGCTCGATCTAGGTACCAATTCGGCAGATTGTAGGGGCTTAGAAAGCATCGGGTGGGGACAAAATTAAGTTAGGAAACCCATAAAAAGAAAAGGAGAAAGAAAGTTATCCCCTACAGTAAAAAGTAAAGTCCGAGTTCCCAAAGCGTTCAGAAATAAGTTTGTTAGCGCCTTCATTCATAATTTTTTTGTTTAATTTTTTTTGTTTATATTTTCTTGCCTTATGAATTTGCTTGTAATGTTATAACACACAAATTTAAATAAACAGTACACTCACGCTCAGTCAGGATGAAAATTTTGGTGTTTTTTCCTTTTTGTGACACATGAGCCCATAATGTCTCGTTGAGTTTTAAATTTACAGGGGGTGGAGTAAGGTGAGCTACATCTTCTTTCGGCGGATGACTTGATCTGGATGGACACACACTTCAACGGGGAAGTCTTAGGCCATGGATTTCCAGGTAGGGTGGGTATTGACCGCGCTCAAAACATCAACGAGCGCTTCTCAAAGTGGTAACCGTCCGTCCGATGTCTGTACAAGTAAAAATATTTCTTTTTGGCATGATTTATGTTTTTTCGTAGGTTCGGTTGAGTGAGTGGGCAAGATCCACCCCATATCCGGCGAGTATAGTCGAGCATCGCAAGCATGCCGCGTCCCTCGCACTCAGCTATCCCTCCCTTTCTATTTCCTTTCCCTTCCTTAGGTACCATCCACATCCTCATCTCCTGTCACTCTATCACTCCTAGCGCCCTCTAATCATCCCCTATCAGCCTATTACAAATGGCGCCCAACGTCTGTTTGTCCTTGTCTTCAGTCCTTTATGTTGTATAAGTCCACAAATGTTTTCGTCGTCAACACCAGGGAACCCATAAGTCTTCACTTGAGAAGTCTCTGACATGTCAGATGAATTGCGATGAGTTCCTTGACGTTGACAACAAAAACAATTGGAACTCTGTTTATGTTGCGTCTTTTCTACTTCTATCTCTTTCAAACCACCATTTTTACTTTTCTATCACAAATTTCAATTTTCACTTTCATTTTGTATCGTAATTTTAGTTCATGTGTACAGTGGCCCTGTTCGATGAGAGTCATCGTAACTGGCAGCATTGTCACATCCTTTAGGTTCTACTTAGTGTGTTGTTGTCTTCTTCTCCAAGTCTTCCAGCAAAGTCCCTAGGATAGACTGGAATTGCGGGAGCAGAGGAAAACAACAGTGTGTCCTTGTTTATTCATGTATGCAATTTACCACTTTGAGAAAAAAAAATAAACATGAGAGTTTTAGTCCGTCTGCAGTCTTAGATATTTTTTTGTCCAAAACAGTTCAAGTCATCGCCAACAAATACCGCCGAAGACAGCTTCCTGAAACACCCCCAACACAATACATGCAAACACAAACCTAAATTGATTTTTGAAGGTCGTTTATTGCTTCGTTTATTACTTCGATAATACTACATCTACACTCACATAACTCCCAGCAAGGCATGTACTTAAACATAATTTTTTTCTGTAGTTGTTTCGTATCCTACGTCACTTAATAGTTACGAATACAACATTGCAATTTTCAAATTTCCAACTATACTTATAGCAACACACATACCTTCATTATTATATACCCTATTGTTTATACATATATTATACATACATTATATTCATTTCTATAACACATCTATACTAAATAATTTTTTTTCCAGCTTATGTTTATTATACCCTATATTCATTTACTCATATTTATTTCCCCAAATACATATACTACTTAGTTATAGAGATATACACATACACATCCTTACTTAGCAGATACTTAAAATATTAAAATAAACTCACGAGTAGGTCTTCGTTAATTCGCGTCTGTCTTCGTATCCGTGTAGAAAATTGTTCATCTTCATTTAGTCCATTCTTTCCCGTAGTGTTTAGAGTTGTAGTCTTCCGTAAAGCCAATTATGAGTTCAGCTGAAAAAGAAAAGGAAATAAGGAAATTAAGAAGAGAAAGTTTGTTTATTGAAAATAGAATGATCACTAGGTCCAATTCACAACAAAAAAAATCATCGACAGGTACAATGCCGAGAGTACAGCATACTCCAGTAGGTAGCGGGAGACCACCTCAAGACCCTTCCATTGGCAACACAGTCCTTCCCTCAACCGATCAGAATTGGAACCGTGTCATCGGCCCGGATTCAAACCTAGCTCCTCACAGCAATAATTTCGGCAACCTAGGTGCAGTGCCAAAACTACGACGCACACCACTGCCTAGTAGGGAAGAAGCCCAAGTAGTTCTCAACAGCAATGTTAATGTAGAACAGGACATTCCAACACCTGACTTTTCCCAGAGTCGTTCCACTAGTGCCGATTCCATTCCAGCACCGCCATACAGCGAAATTAGCAATTTAGGCGCAGTAGGGGGCAGGTCGCAAAACACCAGTGCAGGAACCTTAGTAGGACTTAGCGAAAGGCAACAACCAACAGTAGGCCAGCCAAACAGCGGACAGCCCAAACCAGAAATACCGTCTGACTTGAAGGCTTATGTCAACTTGGCTTTGGTCAATGCTTTCTCGTCGCTGAAAGAGTCTTTGAAGGGAGAAATCTCCGAAGACTTAAAAACGGAGATGAGAAATAGTTTCTTAGGTTTCACAAGCGAAATAAATCACCTCTTTCGTCAGAATGCTCAAGTAGAAGCCGATAGGCCTTCCGTTCCACCTCAGCCGGTAGTTCCAAACCAACCTATAGTCCAACCGCAGCCTTCAGTCCTACACCAGCAACCACCTGTTGTTCCGCCACAACCAGTCCGCCACGATCGTTCGCAGCTGGACGCAGCCGCAAGGACATTTGTTCCTGTAGGGGGGCATAGTAGACAAAACAATAATTATTGTAGGTCAAATCAAGGATATAGTCAACAAAATACTTACGCTCAAGTTCCTTCTCAGCATGGTCGAAATCCTCCTGGCGGATACCATTACAGCCCACCGCTTCACTCCATTCCAACTGGTCCTCGTCAAGTTGGTGGAGGCTCCATCAAGATTGACAAGTGGGGTCTCAGCTTCGATGGCAAATCTGAGAGTCTTGATGTCGAAGACTTTATATTCCGACTCGAGACACTTCAAAGTCAGTACGACTGCCCATGGTCCGAAATCATGAGAGACTTTCATCTCTTTGTTGTAGGTGCGGCTCATGAATGGTATTGGCAATACCAGCGCTCTAATTATCGTCCAGATTGGCCAACGCTTCGAGACGCATTGAAGCGACAGTTTCGAAATTCGAAATCCGATTTCGAAATCATTCGGGACATACTGGATCGTAGGCAGGGCATCGGGGAGACAAGCGACGATTATTTCACTGCCATACAAAAGTTGAGATCTCAGCTTCGAGTTCAGATGCCAGAAGTTGACTTGGTGCGTATCCTCAAGCGTAACCTCAGTGACCGGATTGGGAAGTTGGTCTACCCAATGAACATTTTCACATTGGAACAATTAAAAGATGTATGTAGAGATGCGGAGAATGCCTTTCCGCATAGAGAACCACCAAAACCGCATCGCCAACAACCTAGGTTCATGGTCAATGAGATCGACTACGGTGAAGATCCTTATCAGCAGGAGGAGCAGTTTGCGGCAATGCAATACCACAATGTTCGTCCGAATCCTCCACGGAGACAGGGTGATCAGCGAAATTGGATTTGCTGGAACTGTAGGGCTGAAGGTCACAACTTCATGGATTGTCCGTCCGCAGTACGTAACATATTCTGTTACAGATGCGGACAAGAAGGTGTAATAACACCAAAGTGTAGGCGTTGTAACCCGGAAAACCGGTCGATGAACGTGATGTCGGCGGGGGAGTCACGTTCGACTCAAACCCCGGAATAAAAACCATAAAAACAACTAGGGATTGTCACTCCCAGGTAGAACTAGGAGAGAGGCAGCCCTCATTAGAGGAAGGTACAAACAAGATAACGATCTTGAAAAGAGAAGAAAATAGATGTTTAGATACGCATAGAAATTTATTAGATATTAAGCCACTTCACGTTAGAATTAGGGATTACAACTTAGCAAAAGATAGGATTTTTAGAGAGAACAATCAGAGTGTATCAAAACAAATCATAAAAACAAGAAAACGGTATCAGATACGGAAAGGAATCAGGAAAGCAGTGGCGTCTACACAAATAAACACCGCGGCTGACCCTAGACCCTATGCAAAAATTAAAATACTAGATAAGGAAGTATATGGCTTATTAGATAGTGGAGCCAGCATTAGTATACTAGGCAAAGACTGCATGCAGCTCATAGAATCGTTGAACCTACCAATTGCAAAGACAACTTCTAATGTCAAAACTGCGGATGGGAAAACTCAGCAAATAGTAGGGAAGATTCAAGTGCCGGTGACCTATAAAGAACAAAAACACTTAATTACTTTTTATGTAGTGCCAAACTTAGACCAAGAACTATACCTGGGGGTTGATTTTTGGAAAGCGTTCCAAATAGCTCCACAAGTCATTAGCGCTATTAGCGCACCCGAGCCAACCAAACCAAATGTTCCGGATGATGAACGAGCTTACGTCTGAACAATCGTCCGCGCTGGAGACAGTCAAGGAGAGGTTCCTATGTTTCACCAGGCATGGTTTAGGGAAAACACAGGTTGAAGAGCACATCATCGATACCGGAGATGCGGCTCCAGTCAAGCAGCGACACTACCCTGTGTCTCCAGCGATACAAGCTCTGTTATATGAAGAGATCGACCGAATGTTGAGGCTTGGAGTTATTGAGGAGAGTGAGAGCCCGTGGTGTTCGCCAATGGTTCTTATACGGAAACCAGGCAAAAACCGTGCTTGCTTAGACTCAAGGGCACTGAACACACTGACCAAAAAGGACGCTTACCCTCTCCCCCATATCGACGGGCTTCTCAGTCGGCTACCAGACACCTATTTCATTAGTAGCGTCGATCTCAAGGACGCATTTTGGCAGATACCGCTGGAGAGGCAGAGTAGGGAGAAAACTGCGTTTGCTGTGCCGGGAAGACCCTTGTACCAATTCAGAGTCATGCCCTTTGGGTTGTGTAACGCAGCCCAAAGGATGTGTCGCTTGATGGACAAGGTGATTCCCGCCAGATTGAGAGACCGCGTCTTCGTCTATCTGGATGATCTGCTCGTCATAGCCCCAGATTTCGAGACCCACATTGCACTGCTGGACGAGGTTGCTGAGTGCCTAAGGAAAGCCAATCTCACCATCAACGTGAACAAGTCCAAGTTTTGCTTCAAAGAACTGAAGTACTTGGGGTTCATCGTTGGTGGTGGGAAATTGAAAACCGATCCTGAGAAGGTCAAGGCTATCTCGGAATTCCCGCTTCCAAAAAGCCAAAAACAGGTACGCCGGTTCCTCGGTCTAGCAGGTTGGTACAGAAGGTTTATTAGGGACTTCTCAACCTTGACTGCTCCCATCACCGACACCCTGAAAAAGAAAAACGAAAAGTTTACAATGACCAATGAAGCACTCGAGGCCTTTGAGAAGCTCAAAAGCGCACTAACAACTGCGCCGGTACTCATCCACCCGGACTTTGCAAAAAGGTTCTATATTCAGTGTGACGCCTCTGAATCCGGAATTGGCGCAGTCTTGTTCCAAAAGAACGAAAAGGAAGAAGAATCACCAATCTCGTACTTTTCGCAAAAGCTGAACTCGGCCCAAAAAAATTATAGCGTCACCGAAAAAGAATGCATGGCTGCGGTAATGGCCATCCAAAAATTTCGCCCATATGTGGAGGGGATGGACTTCACAGTCATAACCGATCATTCCAGTTTACGGTGGCTCATGAGTCTTAAAGATCTGAGCGGGAGATTAGCACGTTGGAGTCTCAAGCTGCAGGCTTTCACGTTCAATATTGAACACCGAAAAGGCTCGTTAAATGTAGTACCTGATACGTTGTCCCGAATTTATGTTGAAAGTGTCGATGTCCAACATGTTGTGCCGTTAATTGATTTGGATTCGGAGGAGTTTCAGTCTGAAGAATATATCAGCTTAGTAACAACGATAAAGGAGCATCCAGAAGAACTTCCGGATCTAAAAGTCGACGATAATTTCGTGTACAAGCGGTCCCTGCCACCAGCAGGGGATGAAACAGTCGAGCATACATGGAGGCTTTGGGTTCCTTCCGGTCTGACTGAGCAGCTGATTGCCAAAGCTCATGACCCACCCAATGTAGCTCACGGTGGTATATCAAAGACACTACACAGGATTCGGCAGTACTTCTACTGGCCAAATATGACAGTGCAAATTCGCGATTACGTGTCCAACTGTTCTGTATGTAAACAGTGTAAGTCGTCAAACCAGGTACTACGTCCCCCAATTAAAAACAACTTCAACACTAGTCGTCCGTTCGAAAAAATTTATATCGATTTTCTTGGTCTCTATCCCCGCTCGAAATCTGGTAATTGTTACGTCTTTGTTGTCCTTGATCATTTGTCTAAGTTTGTATTGTTGAAAGCTTTCAGAAATGCTAGTACGGTAAATGTCGTGAAATTCCTTCAGAATGATGTATTTAACGTGTTTGGTGTACCACATGTCATACATTCAGACAACGGAAAACAATTCCTCTCAAAAGATTTTCAAAATCTGTTGCAGAAACTGGGAATACGTCACTTTAAGACGGCATACTATTCGCCGCAGTCAAATGCCTCTGAGAGAGTTAATAGGACTTTGCTAGCCGCCATACGCTCATATATTAAAGATGACCAGCGTAACTGGGATCTACATCTAAGCGATATAGCATGTGCACTGCGAAGCTCCGTCCATACAACAACTGGTGTGTCACCATACTTCGCTCTGTTTGGAGCTAACATGATAACGCATGGGAGCAGCTATGCACTGTCACGAAAACTGAATGCGGTAGAGGACAGCGAACTCCTAACACTCCCTCGACAAAACCGGCTACAATGTCTACGCGACAAAATAAGAGACAATATAGCAAAGGCAAATGAAAAATCAGCAAAAAAATATAACATCCGGACGCGCAACGTACGTTTCATGCCCGGGCAAGAGGTTTTCCGAAAAAATTTTGTCCTTAGCGACACTTCAAAGTACCTAGCCGCGAAACTCTGTCCGAAATATGTTAAGTGTAGAGTAGTTAAAGCCATTGGGAACAGCATGTACGAATTGGAAAACCTAGCGGGTAAAAGAATAGGTATATTCCATGCTAAGGACATTAAACAATGAAAGTTTAGAATACCTGATGTACCTTTTCGATTAAACTGTGATATACATGTCACGACTGATCTGTGTGGTTGCTTTCCTGTAGTGTATAGATTATCTTAGTTATTAGTTATTCACTTATTTTGTTATGTATGGTCTATGGGTAATTTATATAGTTAATGTAAGGTATATTCCGTATGTATTTACTTATGTATTGATGTTAATTTATTAACGTATAGTCAGAAAACTTATGTATATTTGGTAGTCTATTTATTTATTTATTATTTAGATGTAAGTATGTGTTATTTAATTTCAGTGGTGTATCTAGCTAATTATTTATTAACCTATTTATTCAATTATAAATTAACCTATCTACTAACCTATTTATTAAATTATTAACTAACTAACTACTAACCTATTTATAAAATTATGAATTTACCTATTTATTAACCTATTTATTCACCTAGTCATTTATTTATTTATTTATTTGTTTGTTTATTTATTTGCGGTACACGCATGTAGGCACATGTGTTAGTCTATTTATTATTTATATTAGTTATCTGCTATTTATCCATTTATGTATGTTCATATTTATGTTAATTTATTATTCATACATAGTCTATGCAATGGTGTTTATACACGTATCAGACACTACATGGGTGGGTAAAAGCACAAGTCAGTAAAAGTACTCACGTAACACTTTAACCCGGCTAACATAAAGTGGGTTCTTCACCACTGCTCTTCCCTTATTCCAAGTGGATGACCTTTGTCACTGTCTTTGTCGTTGATCTTCTCTGCCAAATCCAGAGTTTTGTTATGGTCACCTGTAATACAAATGGATTGGTTATCGGTGGGACATGTAATTAGGCATGTTTGACGAGACTTACCCTACCACAGGTATCCATTAAGGATCCACACGCAGCATTAATTATGTAGCCTGAAATGGAAAACAATTTATAAGTATAGGTACCTAAAATAAAATAAATAAAAGAAACTACTTACAAAGAGAAATACGCGTCCTTAGGTTTTTGCTGGTGGAAAATAAACAAAAAATGTATTGGCTGACAGAAAGGCATTTGTCAGCGACTTTCAGGTGTTGACTTTGACAGTTCGGAACAAGGGCCTGTTCACAATACTAGGGGAAGTTCAGGTAGGCATAATAACTTTCGCGTAGCAAGGGTTAGAACCTAAGACTCAAATGATGAGAGGAGCGGGATTTTTGAATAGTTGGCGGGTTCTGATTGGCAATCCCGCGATCGGATGTTAGGTGAATCTCTCTGGTAGCGGGTGTCCAAGATTGTTGTTGCCTATACTTCGGACGAGGGTCTGTTGCTTAGGATGGAGGAGACACTCGGCATAGTGCATAAAGTCGTCGGTAGGACCAAATCCTAGCGTTTATCGAAAAATAAAAAATTTTGTTGAGCGTCTGTTTAAAAGAACAAAAAAAAAAAAAAAACCCATAGTAATTACATCACAAGAGTTTAAATAAAGACAAAGTCCGAAACAGAAACAGTGACGACAAAAGTTAAAAACAAAAGTTAACGAAAATAAAACAGTGAAACAGAAACAGTGACAAACAAACAAAAAAAAAAAAAATTATAGACGTAAAAAAATAAAAGTGGCTGAAGTGCGGTCTTAATTTGGAAGACCTGAAATTTAATCCGTGAGTCTAGATCTAAGTGTATGTAAAGGTAGTTAGACATAAATATAAATGAAATTCTTTTTTTTGCATAGGTATAAATCGCCTCAACGAAAGGTCATTTGGCGGTCATCGACCATCCATCTCATACAAATAGGTGGTCGTGGCCGCCAACGTTTTATTGGATTGGCAACTAAACACGCCACCAACCATATTATAAGTTGTGCCATTGGTTTACTGTGGATGCGTAAACCACCACCCTTCTATTGGTGCAATAGTACCATTGGCACGAGGAAAAGTACGGCAGCAGCGTGCAAGTGCGTTTGAACGCAAACCATTTTTTTAGTTGTTCGCTGCAAAAAAAAAAGAAAAAGAAAAAAAGGAAACCAATTTAAATTCTGTAGTATTAAGTCCCTTAAGTTAAGCGTGAAATTTTTGTTGATTAATTCTTTTTTTTTATCTTACAATTATAGTTTTTTTTTTGTTTTTGCTGTAATTCTCATGGGTGCACCAAGAACAATTTGGGGATAGAGTTGACGTTTGTAGTTTTTGTTGTTGTTGTGTAGGTGGATTTTTTTTTGTTGGTGGAATGACAATTGGTTTAGTTCCGACATTTTTTTTTGCTTTTTCTCATGCACCCCTATCGAAACCTATACCGAGCTCGATCTAGGTAGCAATTCGGCAGATTGTAGGGGCTTAGAAAGCATCGGGTGGGGACAAAATTAAGTTAGGAAACCCATAAAAAGAAAAGGAGAAAGAAAGTTATCCCCTACAGTAAAAAGTAAAGTCCGAGTTCCCAAAGCGTTCAGAAATAAGTTTGTTAGCGCCTTCATTCATAATTTTTTTGTTTAATTTTTTTTGTTTATATTTTCTTGCCTTATGAATTTGCTTGTAATGTTATAACACACAAATTTAAATAAACAGTACACTCACGCTCAGTCAGGATGAAAATTTTGGTGTTTTTTCCTTTTTGTGACACATGAGCCCATAATGTCTCGTTGAGTTTTAAATTTACAGGGGGTGGAGTAAGGTGAGCTACATCTTCTTTCGGCGGATGACTTGATCTGGATGGACACACACTTCAACGGGGAAGTCTTAGGCCATGGATTTCCAGGTAGGGTGGGTATTGACCGCGCTCAAAACATCAACGAGCGCTTCTCAAAGTGGTAACCGTCCGTCCGATGTCTGTACAAGTAAAAATATTTCTTTTTGGCATGATTTATGTTTTGTCGTAGGTTCGGTTGAGTGAGTGGGCAAGATCCACCCCATATCCGGCGAGTATAGTCGAGCATCGCAAGCATGCCGCGTCCCTCGCACTCAGCTATCCCTCCCTTTCTATTTCCTTTCCCTTCCTTAGGTCCCATCCACATCCTCATCTCCTGTCACTCTATCACTCCTAGCGCCCTCTAATCATCCCCTATCAGCCTATTACACACAAAAAAATAAAACAAATACACATACGTATACTTTATTTTAAATTATATTTAGACTAACGGAGGAACTCTTAATTTATACTTAATAACAGCAACGATATTAATCTTGGTATTTATAAATTATAACTAAACTCCAGAAGCATACTAAGCGACGTATGTGATAAGTATATTCTACTCGATTTATGTTAAATGCCTTACAAATGTTCGCTAAAAATGTTTTAATTTGTTTATTATTCTACAGAATTGCTCATCTTTCTTTTATTTCACATAAATATACAATTATTTTTTGAAATTAATCTCTCTCCACACAAAATTTAGTTGTGACAATTATTTTCAAATTTAACGGATAATAATTTACGAACGCAGCCAGCAACTTTGCCCACACCGGAAGCCAGTTTGGAAGCAGCGGAAGTTGTGCTCTTTTTTTGAGCGTGTGTTGGTGACCCGGAATTTTTGAAGTTTCGTGACATTTGTCAATGCGAATTTCTATGTATCAATACTAGCGCAAAAAAACGTCACAAGCCCATGGTAATATAGCTTGTAGGCAAGTAACGGAAAATCGGCCGGAGTTGGGGGTCTCAGTATTGTCTCTGCTGAGAAGTGTCAGCTGATTTCCACACATGTTAAAAACCCTGCAAAACCCTGAAAACTCGGATACTATATCGAACGCAAAATATGTTGCCCTGAAGTCTGCCAGTTTTTGAATTTGAAAAATATTTAACCTTTGGTGAACGAAGTATTATCTTCACTCAATTTTTTGTTTATTGTTAAAAATGAATGAACTCAAATCTTTTGAATACCAAATTTATTTGTATTTACCTTTATCACGATAAACAAGTGAATGACAGCAAGCGAAATGACAGCGCAAGTCAGCACTGATTTCTTGCCCCGACAAATTAACTGGGGTCAGTTCAGGGCACAACTAGGGCGCGAGTTAAGTATCCATAGCAAAACATATTGAGAAAAAAGATAACATTATTTGTATTCAATGATATCTTTAGTCTCTAGTACAGTCTTGCACACAACGCTACAATGATAACATATGTAAAAGAGATAATATCGTTTGTATACAATGTTGGAATATTATCTCTTCTTCATTATCAAGCAAGACGATTGTACGCTTGGGTCTCCTTGTAGATAGATAAGAAAAGTATATAAATACGACTGTATGATGAATTTATCAACAGTCTTATTGTAACTACATAGTAGCCTTAAGCTCCTTTTAGAATTAGTAAAAAGTATTTCAATAATAAAGGACATAGTTCCAAATAAATATTGTTTAATTTTAAAAGTAAGAAACAAGTGTTTTAATTGGCGATCCTGCCAGGAGGTTAAATATACTTTTTAACTTCAATCGAGCGGACCTCGGGAACAAGTAGTGAAATCTAGTATAAACAGAACACTCGCGTTACCGGTTACAAGAATTACCTAGCATAGCAGGTACAAATATAGCTTCTTCGTACGAAGCAGCAAAGCAATTCAGTGAAAGTGTATATGTGGAGAAAAAAAACACACAAATTCGACGACAACAGACACGAGTTCAAAATGGAACAACTCGCAGTATTAATGGCAAGATTAGAAGCTTTAGAAACCAGGAGCAACACAGTAACACAAACCCTAGAGCACACACGCACAGAGAATGCAAGGTTAGCAGCAATAATAACTAACCAAAATCAAATAAACACTAATTTAGAAACAAAACTAAATGAAGTAAAATCTGGATTAGGCATAGTACCAAACATACCTGTGCTAGAGGAAATAAGAACCACATATACAGATGGTAGTGAAATACAGTTAGACGCATTTAAAAGCCTACCTATTTTCAACGGCGATCAATCAAATTATCGGTCGTGGCGCGAAGAAGCATCCAGATTAATGGACAGCATTAAAAACTTCAAAACACACAGTAAGTACGCAGCAGCATTGACTATAGTGAAAAGTAAAATACAGGGTGCAGCCGCGAATGTGTTAACTAATTATAACACAATTTTTAATTTTGAGGCGATACGTAACAGATTAGATTATACGTACTCTAATCAAGAACCTCTATACGTGCTACAAGACATGATGAAAGCCATCACGCAAAAAAGAAGCACACTGTCTGAATACCACGACGAGATAAATAAAAATCTCAATTTAATAATATCAAAAATCACTATGTCAGGTGATCCGCCGAATATAATCGACAGACTAATTAAAAATGCTAACGACGACGCAGTTCGTATATTCATTGATGGTATGAGTGACAACTTTACAAGAGGATCATTATATTCAGCTACAATAAATGATCTAGAACACGCATTCGCAATTGCTCGCAGAATAGAACATGATAATGTGCACAGGCATTTACATCTCACTCAGGATAAGCACCACAAAAATATGCCACATGAACGCAGAAACGAAAGAAGACCAAATTATTCGAGCCAAACAACGAATTATCAACCCCAGAAGCAATACGATAATATGCAGCAACACAATCAAGGACCACAGCCGATGGAGATAAACTCGAGACAAATTGTACATGCACAGCGACAAAATTGGAATCAATACAAACCCGATGTATATAATCCACCAGCGAAACGTGAACACAGCGGGAGTTTCAACACACACAACAGACCGCAACGATCTTATCAGCAGAACTTCAAGCAGCAGAGAGTAAATAACTCCCGACAACAACGCAGAGACGATGTCAGCAGTACATATGCAGAAGCAGATGAAACGGAATGTATGGTAAATAATAACATAAGAATAGATCATTTAAACTAGTAGACGGGTTGCCCTGCTTAAATTTAACTAGTACTATTTCTAAGAAAATTTATAAAATTCTTATTGATACTGGTGCAACCCATAATTACATTAATAGAAAATGCGATTCTAGCAAAAAAATTAAAATTAAACCTATAAAAATAAAAACAATGCATGGTTATTCTATGGTAGATACAAAGAAAGTAGTTAGGATATTAAAGAAAAATATAACATTTTTTGAATTAGAGGATATTCAGTCTTTTGATATGATATTAGGATATGAAGGACTTAAAGTTCTAAACGCGGAAATAAATTTCAGTAATATGACTCTAACTACCATAAGCAGTGTCGAATCTATTCAGAAAATTAATTACATAATTGGGGAAAATAATATTTATAAAGCAGACATAGATAGACTGATGAAGATTAATAACAGCATAGGACCGTTACCCTTTACAGATACTATAGAAGCAAGCATTAGGACGACCAATGATAATCCGGTTTATGTTAAACAATATCCATATCCCATAGCAGATAACGAATTCGTAAACAAAGAAATACAGAAACTCTTACATGACGATATAATAGAAAAAAGCCATAGTCCTTATAACAGTCCCATATGGACAGTACCTAAAAAAGGTTTGGACGAAAAAGGAAAACCAAAACGGCGCATGGTTGTTGATTTCCAAAAACTTAACGCTCACACTGTAACAGACAGATACCCCATTCCGGATGTCAACATGACAATTCAAAATTTAGGTAAAGCCAAGTACTTTACAACATTAGATTTGGAGTCAGGTTTCCACCAAATTAAAATCAAAACAGATGATAAAGAAAAAACAGCTTTTGCTATAAATGGCGCAAAATATCATTTTAAACGAATGCCTTTCGGGCTCAAAAATGCACCAAGCATATTTCAGAGATGCGTGGACGACATTTTGAGAGACTTTGTAGGTAAATTCGTACACGTTTACATTGATGACGTATTGATATATTCTTCATCTGAGGAAGAACATATACAGCACATAAGTCAAGTATTCGACGTACTCAATAAAGCCACATTAAAAATATCTGATGAGAAAAGTAAGTTTTTTCAAGAAGAAGTAGAATACTTAGGTCACATAATCAGACATGGTAGAATCACTACGAACCCTGAGAAAATAGCAGCTATAGAAAATTTTCCAGTCCCACAAACGGTAAAGGATTTGAGAGGATTTTTAGGTCCTACAGGTTACTATCGTAAGTTTATAAAAGGATACGCAAGCATAGCCAAGCCCCTGACATTATATTTACGAGGAGATAACGGTAAAGTAAACAAAAAACAAAGTAAAAATATTAAGTTAAATCTGAATGATTCAGCATTAGAAGCGATTAGAATTTTAAAAAATTATTTGAAAGAACAAGTCGAACTTTTTCAACCGGATTATAGTAAACCATTCGAGCTTACTACTGATGCATCCAACATAGCTATTGGAGCCGTACTAAGTCAGAATAAGCAACCTATACACTTCTTGTCAAGAACACTGAGTAAGACAGAAGAGAACTATAGCACAAACGAGAAAGAGCTATTAGCGATCATATGGTCCTTACAAAAACTCAGAAACTACATATATGGTATAGCAGACTTAACCATATATACCGATCACCAGAGCCTTATATATTCTGTATCAGAAAAAAATCCCAACACAAAGCTGAAACGTTGGAAGGGAATCATTGAAGACTTTGGAGCAAAATTAGTTTATAAACCAGGAAACCTAAATCTTGTAGCTGACGCATTATCACGTCAACGCATAAATACTTCTACCATAGAAACAGCACATTCAGCTGAAAGTTCTTCTAATGATATAATAAAAACTGTGAATCAGCCTTTTAATGCATACACTGCACAGTTCGAACTTATTGAAGATATAACAAATAATATCGAAACACAAATCTATTTTAGTAACAAAATAAGACTCATAATAAAGTTTAAGGACAAAGACTCTTTACTAAGGCAGATGAAAGAAGTTATACAACCCCAAAAGATTGTAGCTTTGCATACGAAATTTGAAAACATATACAAATATGGTGAAAACATAAAAAAAGAATTCCCACTAGTAAGATTTATATTCACACCAAGAAAACTTCAAGACGTGACAAATTTGGAGGAACAACTAAAACTTGTAAGGGTAACTCACGAAAGAGCACACCGAGGGTTACGTAACAATATACAAGAAATCTCAGAGAAATATTACTGGCCCGATCTAAATAAACAAGCAAAGAGTTTCAACAGAAAATGCATAGCATGTCTATTTGGAAAATATGAAAGAAAACCTATCAGAGAACCTCTGAATAATTCAGAAATACCAACACATGTGGGAACACACATTCATATGGACATATACTTCAACGACAAGTATACTTTCCTTGTAACAGTAGATAAGTATTCTAAATATACAATCCTTCGGGAAATCGAAACTCGAAACAGACTGTACGACGTTATGGAAGAGGTCTTATCTAATTATTTCCCAAAATGTGAACGACTCATGACAGATAACGAGAAGGGATTCAAAACAGAAATGGTGAACCAAATGTGTTTGAAATACAACATAACTAAAGTAGAAACTCCAGTATACAGATCGACAGCGAACGGTCAGGTAGAACGTGTAAACGGTACAATAACTGAACTGTCTAGAATATTCACAATTCAGAATAAAACAAGACTTATCGAAGAAATATTTAGAACAGTGCGTGAATTAAATAATTCTATACACTCAGTTACCGGTTTGAAACCTAGAGACATTTTCTTTAATCAAAATAAATATAGCAATAGTGAAATTATAATAAATAAACTAAACTCAGCATCCAAAAAAGTGATCGAACGTCTAAATAAAGGAACTCGACACAGAGAGTATAAAAAAGGAGATAAGATAATGGTAAGAATCACAGGTCTTAGAAAGAAATCTAACGCCAGATACATAACAAGAATAGTAGAAGAAGATAAAGGAGACACTGTAATCTCTAAAGAAGGAATAAAAATTCACAAGGATAACATAAAGAATTATCATTTTTCAGATGACGAAAATATTAATATTCCTAACATTACTAGGAATTGTACAGAGTCAAGAAGGGCAAGGAAACGTTCAAATAACTGAGTTACTAAACAAGAAGTTTATACTTACGCAAACAGATGACGTGTATTTATTCAAAGAACAAACTTATTTGTTACATGCCACCAACCTGACTTCGATATTTCAACCTTACGTAAATATCGTAACTAGTAAATATCAACCTACACAAGAAGAAAAAATTTGGTTGAGTAAAATTAAGAATTTAGCAGACCAATTACAAGAACATACTAGGCATACTAGATCAATTAACTTTTTAGGAACAGCTTTCAAATATGTGTTTGGTAATCCTGACCATTATGACTTAGTTAACATAGAAACGAGTATAAATAATCTCATAGAAAACAATAATAAACAAAAAACTATAAATTCTAGATTTGAACAAATTTTGCAACAATTCGAAGGTCAGAGCCTTAAAGAACATTTAGTAATAGAACAAGTGTACGAACAATTATTATTATTGACCAGAACAATTAATGCAGCAAAAAATAATGAATATTTATCAGAAAGCCTAGACTTAGATGACATTAAAAATATTATTCAACATGAAATAATTCAAGTACCCATAATAAATATACTTGAGTACTCTAAAATATTATTAGCTAGAACTGATGAATTCTTCATCACAATATATAAATATCCAGTTCTAATTAAATCATGTAAATTGTATAAAGTAACACCTTTAAATTCAAAACATGGAAAAATCATTACAGATAAAACAATTGCCTTATGTAACCAAACTTATTTAAGAACAAGAAATTGTCAAAATCATCTAAGTAAAAACATTTGTGAAATTAACTTTGAAGAAGAAAATTGTCTTATTCCACTTTTAAAGAATATAACTTCAAAATGCAACATTAAACAAGAATACGATTACGACTTAGAAATTGAATCCGGTGTTATGTTATTAAGCGGTAAGCATAAGTTAAATAATCAAACAATTAATGGTATAAACTTAGTTACTTATGAAAATACTATAAATCTAGACGATAAAATATACAAAAACATGCATAAGCAAATTAAAGAAGTTATATTAAGAAATCATAATTCAGAGTCTTACATCGACCAAATAATTAAAGAAGATACAATGTACAAATTCGATAACATAGATACTTTAAAAAAACTAATTATTCCTTTTGAAGAAAAACCGATATTATCAACTATATACACAATTGTAACACTGATTGTTATTCTAGCATTTACGTACGTAATGATAAAAACTATACAATGTATAACAGATCGTCAAAAACAAAAAAAGATTGACGCATATAACAAAGCTTATGAAAGAGAAATGTTAAAAATAGCGTCGAAAAATCGGGACGATTTCGTTTAACAAGGGGGGGAGTTAAGTATCCATAGCAAAACATATTGAGAAAAAAGATAACATTATTTGTATTCAATGATATCTTTAGTCTCTAGTACAGTCTTGCACACAACGCTACAATGATAACATATGTAAAAGAGATAATATCGTTTGTATACAATGTTGGAATATTATCTCTTCTTCATTATCAAGCAAGACGATTGTACGCTTGGGTCTCCTTGTAGATAGATAAGAAAAGTATATAAATACGACTGTATGATGAATTTATCAACAGTCTTATTGTAACTACATAGTAGCCTTAAGCTCCTTTTAGAATTAGTAAAAAGTATTTCAATAATAAAGGACATAGTTCCAAATAAATATTGTTTAATTTTAAAAGTAAGAAACAAGTGTTTTAATTCGCGCTAAAAGTCATTTCAAACACAGCTTTTCATTACCAGGGCGAGTTCAGTGCTCTATCGAACACGTTAGGGTTAAACCAGTGCGCACTAGGGCCCACGTCAAACAAACCTGTTATGGGAATGTTCTGCATTTTGAATATTCTTTAGCAATTCATTAATGCGATATCTGGTGGCAAAGAAAGGAAACCTATCAGACGGACAGGAATCTGTCATCGGTAAGCGGTACTTGTTTTTTTGTAAAGGTAATTCATTTATTTTATAAGTGACAAACTATTTTAATTGATATAAAAGCCTTGTCGATCTAAAGTTCATGTATTGTTTATGAAAAATAAAATAACCCCTGGTCCATAAAATATGTTTGAATCGTTTAAAAGTGGAATGCAAAATTTGTGTTGGTTTCGTGTAAACAATTTCATTTTTTTTTTGTTGAAAATACTCTTTTTTTAATTGTTTGAGGTTCTTTTAATTGTTGTTAATATTCTATTTATTGTGAAGCATTATCTCAAATACCAAGGGCGCACCGCCCTTACCGAGATTTATCTCAGACTTTCTCGATAATCATATGCGATATTGCAGATTATTTAAGCGGCATATAACGCTCCATTCGCGAAGGGGAAGAGCTCGCCAAGGCTGGTTGGGTCTATATTAAAAGTGTGATACCAGACTCAGCAAACATTGATGTAACAGGTCTTTTATTAGTGCATCCTCGATGACTTCAAAACCCCACGAAATAAAACTAAGATGTCTTACAAAGTCTTGGATATTTGGATTTCTACTTACTCGTGCAAAGCTGGTGAAGTAAGAAAATGCAAGCACATCGCAGCATGTCTCTAACATATTAACTGGTTCGATTTAAGAGGAATCGAGAGTTTAATGTGGTATTCGTTTGGGATTCTTCAGATTTGCCCTCAGATTTCAGATTTCGTGTGCCTAATCGAACATAACGCTCTTGCTCTTTTTTTGTGTTGATATTCGTGCGACTGTAATATGTGTAGTCTTCGACACTTTTCTATGCGCTTTCGATTCACTGGTTAAATTTTGTATAAAACATTCGAAATTTCCGTCCCGATTGATTTCTAAATGTTTGCACACAAATAATTTACGAAAATAGATTCACCCGATGCAATGCCTTTCTTTGCTGTAGAACAAAATCACGCAAATGTAAACAAACTCCACCAAATGTCAAACTCAAATGCACTTGTATTGGTAAATCTGAAGCAAATCTGAGAAAATATCTAGATTCGCAAAAGTGCTCTGAAATCTGAAAAAGATTGCTTTTTTTTGTACCAAACGAACATAAAAATTGCTCTGAGGGCAAAAAAAGTGCTCTGAGAGCGCCCAAACGAATACCACATTAATCATTCATTTCTGGCACTGGGGTACACCACAATGAGACGCTCGATTCAACACGTTTTCTCTATTTTCCATTACTGTAAACTATTTAGAAATTTATTTGTATGTTTTTAACTAACAACTGTAATTATTTTCCACAATATTAAAATATTTAATCTCGGCTAGCTTCTTTTACGTATATTTTTTCGCTGATCTGTCAAACTTGTATATCTTGTAGGGTTCAAATTATAGCCGCTAGGGTACACACTCCATTTCTCAATAGCCTAGGAATTTGCGTTTGGTTTCTTAACCATGGTTAATAAATGGTTTCGATGTGATGTTGAGAATAGAACAGAAAGTCTGTCTGCAGGGATAAAGTAATATGAACTGTCATAGTGTGATTTAAATCTTGAAAAGAGGTGAAAACTATAATCCCATTACCACTCAAACGTAATAGCAATCAGAGACAATACTCTGTCTCTGTATTGTCTCTGATAGCAATAGTAATCCGAAAACGTCCATATCAACAGCGCATGCCTTTTAAATAAGATAAATAGGTACCTACTACAATTCGTGTACAGATTATCCAGCTTCAAGACAACGAAAATACAATTCGCCGCATGATTAAAAATACGTCTGTTCCCTTACTTTCTGGTTCAATTTTGGCAATATGTCACATTTCTCTTATTGCGAGAGAATTCGCTCACAGAAATGAAACATAACCAAAAAGAAAAGGAACGCGTTGAACCACAAATTTGAAAAATGTGATTTTTTTCTAGGCGGGAATATTCAAATATCAGTAGAACAAAGCACAAATTGATTTTTAAGACCAATATTTAATTTGCTTTTATTACAGCAATCAAAAAGTTCAATTCTTTTGCTTCTTAGATCTATATTAATCCTATGCAAGCACAAAATATAAATGAAAACAAATAAAGTCAGTTACAAATAAGCATTTGAACGATTTGACAACCATCTGTCAGCAATAATAGTTGGTTATTGCCAAAGAAATTTCTTGGGCTAATATTTGCAGGTTTTTTATGGAGGGGAAATGTTTTGTTCTCTCTTTTTGGCTCTCTTCTGCCCATCTTTTGCGTAAGGGAACGAAGTTTGACTATATTTGGCTAATGTGTTCGACTGCATTATCGTTAGGGAATAGACCTAATATTTACAACAAAAAATAAATGCGGTCAAATGTGACATCTATAAGAAAGTCTGACAGCTGTCTGAATAGATGTATGTATCTTGGTTTTGACTGATCGGTCACAACTTACATAGGTATGAATTGCATTCCTTCCTACACCTTTATTGCTGTAATGAAAGACCTGTTTTTTACCCAATTACCAGGGACAGGGAGTCCATGTGTGACCCTATTAAAAAGAGAACATTTCCGTCCTAAAAATATTGAAAAAGAGAACATTAGAAATAACAATAGAACGAACAAAAGGAATACACTCACAAAAACTTAAAAAAAAAAAATAGTAAAATAAACAATTCATAATTAAAATGTAAATGTGTATCAGTCCGTATTGTTTATATCAAAAAAAAAAATATTTGAAAATAAAAATAGAAACCTTATAAAATATATATGTTATAGATAGTGCAAAAAAAATCGAAACGAAAACAAGAACGAGTAGTGTCATATCTACACTCATTTTTATCACATGAAATCGTGTTGAAAAGCCAGCTTCGTGTAAGAGAGACCAAATGTGTATTACGAAAGAGGGTAGCAATTGTTTGCAAAGCAACCAAAAATTTTCAAGCGAATTTATTTTCAGAACTTAGACGACAAAATGTTAAAATTCATTTGGAAGGATCATTATACATACCTTATAATTGAAAAAGTGAACAATGCAGAATGCATGTGGAGCCCTAAGAACATTTTGTAAATTTGTTGAAGAAATTAGATCTATTCGTGTACTTTCTCGAGGCATACACTAATGTCGTTTTCCATTGGGCAAAAAGTAGCGTTCGGAAGAGTCCGGAATCGAAAAAATCACTTCTGAAACCGTTCCATTGGCATAAGAAATACTCTTCTGGTGATTCTGGGGAGAGAATTTCGCTTCTCGATTTGAAGTCAGAATCCACTCAAGAAGCACACACAAGTGTACCTAGTTTATGTATTTTATACAAGTCGGCTGACAGCTGCCGTAGATTATTTTTTGGCATTTCACCAAACATAGAAAATTGAACGAAACTCTCTCAGAGGGCTGAAAAAGTACCTCACAGTTCATACCTACGTCGCGTCGATAGACCTCGAGCTACTTTGAGTTTGAGCCACTTTCATCTTTGCAACATATGAAACGTTCTAGAACATTCGACCACCACAAATTTTTTTTTATTGTCACATATTTTCTTTTTCTTTGCAATTGCATTTTAAGACATTTTGAATTTTTTTCTTGTCAACTTTTTGCATTTGACATATTTATCAGTACTTGCCCGTCGAAATTATCTGAGCGATTGCGATCGATTTATATCGATTATGTTCGATTTAAACAGCGTACGCGAATGAACCTATTAATACAGAATTCAATCAAAGCGACGGGAGGCAAATGTCATATCATTTTGAAATGTCAAAGAAAAAAGCTGCCAGCAGCTTAAAAATGTAAATTGAATACATTTTCAATGCATTTTTTTTCATCTCTACGTTATTTAGGTTGGTGTGCACGCACTCAAGGTAAGATTAAACTTTATGCCATGTGGTAATAATTTCTGACAGTTGACAGTTCTCCTGTTAAAATATGGTCACACAATGTAATGGGCATATCTCATATGCTCTAATGACCTGAATGCCATATGTGACCAGGCTGATTTTGACAGATTAAAATGCCCAAATAGCATATAGCCTTATATGCTCATATTGAAATATCGTTATGGCAATGATGGCATTTTTGATGAACACGAATTATTTTGTTTTCATCGTTGTTTGAGTTCGTGGAATTGTGATTTATTTTCATTTTTGCTCTCTTTTTGGTAATAAATAACAAATGACTTAAATGACCATCAATGCAAATATGACCATATTGGTAATTTTGGTCAGATAGTCTAATACTATGTTCCCACCAACCGAAATAGCGAGGTTTCGTAAAATCTTTCCAAATTATTGACGTGTCGAAATCTCGGGATTTCAGCGAAATCTAGTCGAAATCCCTCTGAGTTCATCCGCCCGTGAGAGGTTATCAAACCGAACAAGCCTACAGCATGAGCTTTGGTTTATTTTGTGTTCATTTGTTTATTGTGTACGTCAAAATAATAAACGCCAAAACAATACAAAAAATAAAAAAATCATAATAAACAAGTTTATACTTTATATAAAGTTTTTTGTACATTTAGCATTGTAATGAATTGACTTCTTTGTACTGCGAAATCACCTATAATTGCTGAAATTATTTCCTTAGTTTGGTCAATTCCTCTTTCCAAAACTATTATTTTGCGTCAACAAACAGCTGATTGCCAGCCACTTCATAATTGACAGCTTATGACTTTTGAAATCAATTGAACACGGTGGGAATGACTTACGAGGTTTCAGTAAAAATTCATCGAAATCCCGCGATTTCAGTTTGGTGGGAACATGGTAATCTGGTCATTTGCCTTTTGGCTTTCATACGCATAATTCCAAAAAAATGTAGTGTCATACGGGCTTTAAATAGATACGATGTGCACCCCACCAATAACTGACTGGCACAATCTCTTTGATTGAGTAATTTACATAGGTACTTCATGAAATTAAACACCAATAAAAGATATTTTCATTGCCACTATAATTATTGGTGCGTTTCGTTTTGTTTATTTCCGCTTGCAGTTTTTAGAAACATTCACCTGAACGAACTACATAATTCACTTACTGAATACGGCTTTTATTCGCTAAACACAGCCATTGGCTTATCCACACCGGCGATATGGCAGGGAGAAATACTGACTTCGCCCGTTTTCAATTGGAATGGCTTACCTAGCCAATAAGTGAACGTTTTACTCACACAGTTCTGCATCATTTTTAAACTCTCGTGTACGTACACAACCAGCTTTAAAAGTGTTGAGCATTTTTTTATTTGAGGGAGAACGCGATTTTCATTCTAGTGTTTTTGGTGATAAAGAGGCTCGCCATATTTTGTTTTGCGTTGAATTCAATATTATCAGTTGTGATTTATATTCAAAATAAACAAATGATGAGTGAATATCAAACAGTAACTGCAGACGCATTAAATGCGGCACATTTGGAATTACAAGGAAATCCGGCTGCCTTGAGGCGGCCCTTTGATCCGACAGCTCATGATTTGGAAAGTACATTTCGATTAACCCGCTTCGCCGATCTCAAAGGAAGAGGGTGCAAAGTTCCACAGGAGGTGTTGGGAAAACTTGTGTCTTCCTTGCAGCAGGACTATTCAGTACAAGACAATGAATCCCAGTTCATGCACATGGCAATACCTCGGATCGGAATTGGCCTTGACTGCTCCGTAATTCCACTTCGACATGGCGGTTTATGTCTTGTTCAGACAACAGACTTCTTTTACCCAATTGTTGACGATCCTTATATGATGGGTAAGATTGCATGTGCAAATGTACTAAGTGACCTCTATGCCATGGGAGTGACTGAGTGTGACAACATGCTAATGCTACTGGCAGTCAGTACTAAGATGACCGAAAAGGAGAGGGATGTTGTTATACCTTTGATCATGAGAGGATTTAAGGACTCTGCCTTAGATGCTGGTACTACTGTTACCGGTGGACAGAGTGTAGTTAATCCATGGTGCACTATCGGTGGCGTGGCTTCTACAATATGTCAGCCAAACGAGTACATTGTTCCAGATAACGCTGTAGTTGGAGATGTTCTGGTTCTTACCAAACCTCTTGGTACCCAGGTTGCCGTTAATGCTCATCAGTGGTTGGATCAACCGGAGAGATGGAATCGTATTAAATTGGTTGTTTCAGAGGAGGATGTGCGAAAAGCATACCATAGGGCCATGAGCTCAATGTCGAGACTAAATCGCACCGCCGCTCGTCTAATGCACAAGTACAACGCACACGGATCAACAGATATAACTGGATTCGGTCTTTTGGGACACGCTCAAACGTTGGCATCTCACCAAAAGAAGGATGTTTCCTTTGTAATTCATAATTTACCAGTAATAGCGAAAATGGCTGCGGTGGCGAAGGCATGTGGTAACATGTTCCAACTGCTACAGGGTCATTCTGCAGAAACGTCGGGAGGGTTGCTAATTTGTTTGCCGCGCGAACAAGCTGCTGCCTATTGTAAAGACATCGAAAAGCAAGAAGGATATCAAGCATGGATCATCGGAATTGTTGAGAAGGGCAACAAAAGTGCTAGAATTATCGACAAACCCCGAGTTATCGAGGTTCCCGCAAAGGATTGAATTATCTTTATGTTTCTTTTATTAATTTTCTCTACTACCATGTTAACAATAAAATATTTTCAATAGAATTTACAATTTATTTTTCTTGTAATTACTGATAAATAAATAAATGAATGAAAATATTGCTTCTCCAACAGCTTGTGATTTCGATTCCTAGGACTTGCGTTCACGTTCTTATATCCATAAAAAAATTATTTCTCTGCGTTTCGCTGCTGATTTAACCTTATTGATTTAGACTGCGACTAACCAAAAATGCTTCTTTAAGACCTTGATTGATTTATTACTATAGGTTGTAATCAATCCCAGCAAAGAAACAAGTACGATTGATGGTGTCATTCACTACCGGCGACATAGATAGATTTTGTTCATAACTGCAGCTTTTCCCGGGGTATTCTTCTCAATGTTCCCTGTAATGTTGGTTTCGATATAGGTACTTATGATGACAATAAATTCTGGCTCATGTAAATAATATATTCAAATACCTCCAAATACCAATTGCTTATTCAGCGTTGTAGCTATTGGTAAATACGCACCTTGGCTGCAACAAGGTACTGATCCGAGGCTATGAATACTGTGGTTGACCATTTGGTGATCAGGAGGCACAAAGGTCCACTTGTAAATATTGAGATGAGGTAACTGTGTGCCTGGACGTAGTCTCGTCCTGCAGCGAAGTCAATAAGCCCAAGACTGTAAGCAAACGTTGTGTTGTGAAAGCCAATCTGAAAATGTCCTCATTTGCTATCTCCGCGTTACAATCACCCAATACAGTTTGAACGTAATGTTTAGGACATTGCTCGTAGGTTTTGTCGAGGAGCTCGTAGAAACACTCTTTGGTGATGCCGTCCTTGTCTTCGGTGTGATCATGAGAGTATAAATAACGCTTATGTTGGTAATTTAGCCTTGATGCGGATTGTCTTTTTGAGTATCGATCACAGCACAGAAAAGTAGTTGAATCTTCAGGTCACAATTACAAGAATTATATCCTACTTGACATTTTCGAGATTCACACTACGTTTTTATCCTTAGTAGAAGTGACATGACAGCAGTAGCTTATGCTAGAATCTTTCTGGTGATGTTGGAAATTTCTAGTAAATTGCAAACTAAATGTCGAGAAACACAACATTTGTTTGGTGGACTGCATTGGATTGGATTCAGCGATTTATCATGATAAGCATAGCGAAGCCCAACGTTTGCTTTCGCATTAGTGCTACCGCTGCACTTAGACATTCTGATTCATCTAATATCCACTGAATTTGTTAGCGTCAAATGGCAGCGGCAGCTTCACAGTGGACTAGTGAAACAGCAAGGCTTGGTTAGGTTAGTTAAGTGGGTTGTCGTCTTGGTGAGACAGGGTAAAACTGTACACTCTAGACTTTGATAAATGTAGATCGTCTATAAGAAACCTACCCATGGCGACCCAACCCATGGCATTTATAAATTTAAGCAGGTTATTTCTAGACTGGTCGGTAAATTGTTCTAAGTCCTCGAAAAATATCTTTTAAGGGTTCTCTTTGTGATGTGGCAGAGTACTGGGCAATGGCATACAAAGTGTGGAGTGTCCTCATGCACCTCCTCGTCACCGTACCTACCTTCTTTATAGGTCATCTTTGCTTTCTCATTTAATTAGTATAATATTTCAGCGTATTATTATAGTTATATTCACATTCACATATGAGTAGCTACTTTTGCAGGAATCGATTATAGATGCTAGTCCATTATTATAAATAATAATATTTATGAAAATTTTTACTGTCTCTTCCATGTCCATTGCATGTTTAAGAAGATTCAAAAGGACATAATGTCCATCCAGCATCGAGAAGAAATGTCCATGGACATTAGGTCTATTTAACACGGAAATTAAAAACTTTCCATATCACATATCATACTGAGACCCGCAACCCACAATCCTATTGCCGTTGGGCCCCTAATATTTTTTTCAAATTCCGACATTTGTATTCCTATCGGTGTTATGTGAATTATATGCCGTTTTCCATTGGGACATAAAAAGCAGTTTCAGAGCAGTTTTCCTAAGCGAGAATTGGGCATTAATTCTGGCGCTTGTCAGAATTTCCGGCGATAGGTCCTCACATTCTTGAAGGATATTCTTTTTGAGGATTTCAAGATGCGGATGCCTGTTGACATAGTCTTGTCACACCAAAAAAAACCCACAAAAATAGATCTGGAATGGTTCAATCAGGGGATCTTGCCGACCAGTGCAAATTGCCTTAACTAGAGATTATAGACAACCCGGAGATGCAGCCCTTATAATTTCGGTTGTGGCTTGTGCAGTATGGGTGGTTCCTCCATCTTGTTGGTACCACATGCTCTCCAGTCCTAATTTATACAAATTTTTCCAAGTTCTTTATTAGCACATAGGTATAGCGTTTCATGTCTTGTTGACCTGCATTTTGCATCTGTTTACTTCACAAATGTCAAAATGAAATGGATTATTATTGGAATTATATTTACAAAAATTATAAGTATTATATTATTATAAATATTATATTTTATTACAGGGTGATGACTGTTGCGGCACCTTTTAGAAAGGCCAATCGCACAACGTTAGGGACACGGCCTAGTGTTGGAGAAAAATCGGGAACAGGAAAATATCTCGAGCGTGAAATTAAAAGCACAACCTGTTTTGATGGAATTCAAAGTAAGAAGAAGGTTTTATTATAAATGTCAAAGTGACATAATGACAGCGTAAACTACAGGGTATACAATGTTGTGAGAATAGTGTTACCATACAAGAGGGAAATAGATTCTCACTTATTTTCTACACCCCCACTAGAAACTATTTCTCAAGTCCCATGGACTTAGCACAAAAAAATGTCTTTTCTGCTGGCAGCCCCTTCGTCATAATGTCAGCCACCATTTCCAAAGTTTTCACGTAGCTTAGCTTGATCCGCTCCTCGTTGATCACACTGCGAACAAAATGATGTCTTACATCAATGTGTTTTGTCCTAGCATGTTAAGCATTCGTAGATGATAGACAAATAGCACTCTGGTTGTCGCAGGATAAGTAAATCTGTTCCTGCATCTCCTTTATAAGTTCCTTCTGCAAGCCCAAAAGCCACAGCGCTTCTTGTACAGCCAAACTAAGCGCCATGTACTCTGCCTCAGTAGTCGATAAAGCAACGGTAGGTTGTTTTCGGGAGCACCATGATATCGCACCCCCTTGCATTGTATAAACGTATCCCGTAACAGATTTTCGATCGTCGACATCACCAGCATAGTCGGCGTCACAGTATCCGCTTATGATCGTATTTTTCCTCACATATCTTGAGTAACACAGCCTCCAGTCTGCAGTACCTTTCAGATAGCGTAGAATCCTTTTTGCTGCTATCCAATGGGCCTTCCCTGGATTTTGGTTGAATCTGCTTAAGTGATTGACAGCATAACTGATGTCTGGTCGTGACACCTGAGCAGCAAATAGCAAGCTACCAATCAGTTCTTGATATGGAACTCTCCACATCTCTTCCTGTTCAGTTTGTGACTTGGGAGACATGGTTTTACTTAACCTTTGGTTGTTATCCATTGGCGTAGAGCATTCGTTGCAATTGGTCAATCCAAATTTATCAACCATTTCGTGGATATATTTCTCCTGATCTATCCAAATAATACCTTTTGCTCTGTCTCTTCGTAAACGTAGCCCCAGAAATGAGTTAGCAGCACCAATATCCTTCATGTGAAATTGTTTCATCATGTTCGATTTTAAACGACGTTTCAACTCGGGATGATTGTCTATGATTAATAAATCGTCCACATAAACGGCAACTGCGATAAATTTACAATCGATGTGTTGGAAATAAATGCATGGATCCAACTCGGACTGCTTCAATCCAAAGTCTTTCAAGGCAGTATCCAGTTTTAAGTTTCAAGTTCTTGATGACTGCTTCAAGCCGTAAATGGATTTCTTTAACCGAAGCGTTTTATTTCCATTTCCAAAACCTTCTGGTTGCGTGATATAAATTTCCTCTTGAAGATCTCCCTGCAGAAATGCAGTAATTGCATCCATCTGCTCAACATCCAAATTGTTCCGAGCAGCTAAGGCTAAAAGAAAACGAATAGATTCGTACCGTACAACCGGGGAAAAAGTCTCTTCGTAGTCAATTCCTTTTCGCTGGTTACACCCCTTGGCAACTAGCCGAGCCTTGTAGTGGCACACATTGTTTGTATCCACCTTTGTTTTAAACACCCACTTTGTGTTCAGCGTCTTTTTTCCCGGTGGTAATTCAGCTTCCTCCCATGTTCCATTCGCTTGCAAGGCCGCATATTCGTTGTTAATGGCTTCTCTCCACCGCTCAGCATCATCTCGTGAAATCGCTTCTACATAAGTTGTCGGATCACAATTTGTTTTCTTACTCGCCTTATATGTCACGTAATCATCATATTTTTTAGGCTTTATTGCTCTCTCCGATCTTTTTACGCTTTCAGATGCTACGGGCTCTTCCAAAGTTGAGGGAACGTAATCATCGTCAGAATAAAATGACTCACCTGACTCCGAAGTATATTCGTCAGAATTTTCTTCAGCAATAACAGCAACATTTTCGTCTGACACAGCAGTAACAGCAACATCTTCCTCTTTCGCATCAACAACAGCATCCTTTTCATTTGCAGCAACAATAACAGCACTAACGTCATTCTCAGCAGCAACACCATGGCTATGAACAGTTCTGTCGTCGATATCAACAACTGTTTCCCCCACTGAGCTCTCTAAGTAGGAAGAAAACTTGTTATTTGTATTTCCTTTAACACATACCTGTCCAAAAGGCTGATTTTCCAGGCAAATAACATCACGACTGACTATTAGTCTCTTCTTCTTAGGTTCGTAAACTCTATAGGCCTTTGAGTTCTCACAATAACCGAGCAGTATACAAAGCATTGATTTGGGATCTAGTTTTTTTCCTTTTTTGGCTTGGTATATGCATCATTGCCGTTAATCCAAACACTCGAATGTGACTCACATCTGGTTTCTTGTTCGTCCAAATCTCCTCCGGCGTTTTAAAGTCTCCTAGAACTCTTGTCGGCGTACGGTTTACTAGGTATGCGGCATACAAAACCGCCTCGGCCCAAAAACCTTTCTCTAACGCTGCATCCGATAACATAGTACGAACCTTTTCCATTAAGGTGCGGTTCATCCTCTCAGCCTTGCCATTCTGTTGTGGTGTGTACGGAACCGTTGTTTGGTGTTGAATTCCATAGCTGCTTAGTAACCTTAGAAAATCATGGTTGCAGTACTCACTGCCGTTGTCTGTTCGTAGAGTTTTTACTTTTCGATCTGTTTCATTCTCCACTCTATTTTTAAACTCGATGAATTTTTCTTTCACTTCCGTTTTTGATTTAAGGATATAAACGAAAACCTTGTGTGAAAAATCATCCAAAAAAACCAAGAAATATCGTGCGCCACCAAGAGATGATTGCTCAATTGGTCCGCACAGATCCGAATGTACCAATTCTAAAAACTCTCTGGACGTATTTTCAGATGCTTTAAAAGGCTTTCGAGAATGTTTGCCTTCTAAACATTTAACGCAATGTATCTCATTAGGATCAGCAAAGTCAATACCCGTGACAGCTCCACTCTTCATTTTGACCAATGTGTTTTGACTTGGATGACCGAGTCGACGATGCCATAGCTCATACGACAACCTTTTGTCCACCAACATATTGACTGCGTCTGTTTGTATTGGCGTTCCAGTGTTTAATTTATATAGCTTACCGTTTACCTGACTTCCAGTAGCGATTACTCTTTTGTGTTTATCCGAAATAATGCATTTGTCGGCTTTAAATACGATTGTGTAGCCGTGTTTTGTCATCTGGCAAACCGACAAAAGATTTGCACACAAATTTGGAATATAAATCACATTACCAATCGTTACCGTCAGAGGCTCATCTTTCACCAAAAATTGCATTTCGACGTCACCTCTAGCTTTGACATCCAAGTTAAAACTATCTGCAACTGTGACTTCTTCTTCGTTGACCGGACACACATTTCGCAACCAATCTCTGCGATTTGTCATGTGTTCTGAAGCTCCTGAGTCGATAAACCATTCTGTACTGTGAGCCTTGCTCGTCCTCGCTACGAACGATGTGAACAGTACTACATTTCGCTGCTTACTTCTTCCATCCGTTGTTTGACCTTTATTGGGACAATTTCTGGCAATGTGCCCACGCACTTTACATTCGAAACACTTAGGTCCTAATGCGCGGCGTTGATTGCCTTTCTTCACTGCTCCTTTGCCACCACTATATAAAACGACAGCATTTGCGCCACCACCAGACCAACTATCATCATCCTTGATGTCCTGAAGTAATTTGGTTTTTATTGCGTCCGCTGAAATCTGTACACCAGAGCTTTCCAGTCCCATAATCATGGGTTTATAATTATCGCCTAATCCTGCCAGCAATAATGTACCAACCCATTCATCGGAGACATTCATACCGATTGCGCTCAGTTTATGTGCTGTAGAAATTACTTTGTTGACGTATGTTTCGACGGAATCGCAATCCTTTAAACTTGTTGTTATTAACGTTTTTAATAATCCAACACGCCTGGTTAATCCATTATCTGCAAACGCGGCTGCCAGCTTATCCCATACCTCTTTTGCCGTTTTCGCTTCCTTGACATGAATGTAATTGATCGGTTCGATGAGAAGAATCAGTTTGGATTTCGCCTTCAAAATCTTCTTCACATCAGTCTCAACTCCTGACACGCATGTCCACAGATCCTCATGTTGAAGGAAGTTCTCCACAGCAAATTTCCAGTCTTCATAATTTTCACGTCCCTTTAGTTTCTCGATTGCCGGTATCGATGAAGTCGCCATAACCTCAATTTGTAATCCAAGAAAATCTGAGAAATCCGTCTGTGAAATTTCTGGAAAATTATATAGGTGTGATGCGCAGATTAATCCGTATTTTCCTGGGCGAGTCTGGGCCCATAACCTGTTGGAGAAAAATCGGGAACAGGAAAATATCTCGAGCGTGAAATTAAAAGCACAACCTGTTTTGATGGAATTCAAAGTAAGAAGAAGGTTTTATTATAAATGTCAAAGTGACATAATGACAGCGTAAACTACAGGGTATACAATGTTGTGAGAATAGTGTTACCATACAAGAGGGAAATAGATTCTCACTTATTTTCTACACCTAGGCCCTAGTTATAGCCATTCGTTTGCATCTCAGAATTCAATTCGAGAAAATGACTGTGGACAACACCACCATGCACACACCAGTTGGTGTCCAATACAAATCAGGTGCGCAAAAATATTGTAAATTCCGTTTGGCTTTGTTTATAGCGCAAAATATCTTTTCAGTTCAATGTCATGGTCGCGCCGAATTTGTATGGCAACATTATTGACAACATCGCATCGGGTCTCGTTGGCGGTGCTGCTGTCGTCTGCGGAGCTTCCTACTCATCCGAAGCAGTCTTCTTTGAGTCTCTAAGTTTTAGCGTTGGTGTCCATTCGCTCTACATGTCCCAGCCAACTTAAGCGACTGATGCGTACTTTTCTGACCAGGTCGATGTCGCTGTACAGCTCGTAGAGTTCGCTGTACTACTTCGGAGCATCTCGCATTATTTTGTAGGAACTCGTCAAATTGGGCCTAATTAAACTTGATTTAAAATAAAAAAAGAACAACTGTTTTTGCGGATAATAATATGTAATTTTATTATTAGTTTTCTAATATATATCTTGCATCAGTTACATATACACATTTTCATTGCATGCGTTGAAAAAGCATCTGTGAATTGGATACACTTTTTTTTTATTGTGATGCAACAAATTGAAGAGGACTTGATTGTACAGAACTGTTGTTATCGGTGACCTGTTTAGTGGATAAGGTGAAATTGTAGACCCAAACGTCGTATTTAGACACCTGCCGCTAGTGGCTATCGATATCTTCGCCACGCTGTATAACAATGCGCTGAAAAATGCATATTATCCGGAGCAGTGGAAAATAGCGGTGGTACACCCTATCCCGAAAAAGGATAAAGATAGGACAAACCCTGCTACTCGACCGTTATTCGAAGAAGTCGTCAATAGAACTCTTTTAAGATGGGTGAACGACTTTAGAGCCGGGCATGACACTATTCATGCCGCGCCGAAACTGGTTTCCGACATTCAGTGGAATAAAAGTAAGAAGCAATGCACGGGTGCCTGCCTGGTCGACTTTGAGAAGGCCTTCGATACCGTATGGTTGGAGGGGCTCTTCTGACCAGATTGGGCATTCAAAAACCTTTGCTATATATGATTTATGACATGCTTATGGGAAAGAAGTTCGTTGTCAATGCTGGCAACGTGACTTCGAGCAGGGTTTTCGAAATTTAAAACGGCTTATAACAGGGAGCAGTGAATTCTCCGATCTGGTGGGTTCCCTCAGACATTCTATAACGTAAGCAGACGATTTAGTGGCGTACAGGTCAGGACCAAAAATCGAGGTCATCAACATCCTTCTGCAGCGTGAGTTCAAGCAAATTAAGAGGTATTGCGATGATTGGAAGTTGAAAATCACAAAAATCGGAAACAATCCTGTTCAGAACTCCATTGGTTCTGTACGACGGGTACACGGCCAATGCTCAGTCGAAGCGATCGCTCACCACCCTGATTATAGATAATTTAGGTTTTAAGTAATATTTAAATAATGAAAAATATTAAGCATTCAAGTTTTCTAAAGTTTCTGGGAATTCAAAAAACAAAACAAATTATAGATTGATAGATTTAAGGCCGAAAGGCAATAAATTAAAGGATATTTTTAAGTTTAGAGCGCTCACTAACAGCTAGAATAAGATAAATGTTAGTTTGCAATATTCAGCAAAACACGAAATAACGATAATTCATACAGATATTGTCGGAGTAAGTTTTAGGAAAACAGAAATTTGTATAGATACTGTACTATACGTAGAAACTGAAAAGAAAAAACAGACGTCTTTTATGATGAACGATTGAATTTATTGGGTATTTTACATACATACATATATATAATATAAGACAAGATTTACAATATAATTGATAATAAATACAAATGAATGCAACGATTTATTATTGTACATACGTGTAGACTCTATCTATGGTTAAACGAACAAAGTTAACTAGAACTAGTTAAAATTACATGTGGCATATGTATATGTGGTTACTGTATGTAGCATCGATATTCAAATTAGTTTATCTGGGAATAAATTGGAAATTTAGGGACATATTTTATAAGCTGTCAATAATAACTTGTATACCATTTCCGAAGTGAGCGAGCTTAGGGCATCTTCCACCGTTGGTTTATGCCTATCATATTTCGGTCTGCTTATGGGCGAAAAGTTATCTAAAAGGTTGTGTTTTTATTAAATAAAAAACAAAATATTTACTTCATACCGAAGTCTCCACTGGAACTTGAGTCTGTAAAACTCGGTGTACCTTCGGTCCATGTCGGGGTGGAGCCTTCTCCTGACGCTGGCGGAGTCCATGCTAGTCCACCACGAGAAGAATATTGACTACTGAGTGATGTATCAACCGCCAAATATGTCTCTAAGTGTACTTCAGAAACGCTGGAATATACATATTCAATTTATTACATTATAAACAAGCAATAACGATTATTTTAAAAAAAAAAAAAAGAAGTTTAGTACAACATAATTTTTTGCAAATCATTCTATATCAAAATTATATATGTATATGTATTTTCAGACCTTGAAACTTCGTACCATATATAAAATCTTTATAAATATTTAAGTATTACCCTCTCAAGTTTACAAAAAAATAACCATAGGAACAGAGAACTTGTCAAAACGAATCAAAAGAGTCCAAACTCGATTTGGTTGCGTCATTCTAGCCCCAGCATCAGATCATGGATATCATCTAGGATCGGAGTCCCTGTAAAGTCGAATTAAATCGAATGTGTATAAAAATTGGTGCAGGGAGGTCACTTCTTGCGCAATAACTTTACAAGGGAAACCACTTCACCTCGAGAGGGAAATAATTTAACATTTTTTATGTGAAGTTGTTTCCGACTTCACACCAAGATTTGGCAAAAGGTAAGGATGGCTGATGAATTCACCCGAAAAGAGACCCTCTAAACTGCGCCCACATAAAGGTCGGAAACATTCTCACCGAGACCTTTGATGTCTAAAAAGGGAATGAAATTGAGAATGAGATTGAAGGTGAGGCTGAGTCTGAACCTGTGGAAAAAGCTTTAGAGTAGACTAAGTGCGCTTCGATTAATTTGAGAAATGTCTTAACTTTGAGCATGAATATTCGTTGTAGGCTCACAATGAAGTTCTGCCAATAAAACGTAACCAAAACACACAAATTATAAATTAATCCAGCCGAAATACGAGGAAGTGCTTACAAACGTTTCATCAGGTGCCGAATTACCGCATCCGTCTGCGTCTTATTTAGTATGTAAGTACCGATGTAATTCTAATCCACAGAGAGTAAACTCGCGAGAAGAATCACTATACGAATCCGGATGCCTTTCATTTTTGGACGTTTCAGCCCTTAGCCGCGATTCGGTGACAGGTTTATTCTACGCTCCAGCAAATCAAAAAGCAACACTAATGGTCCACTCAAATTATTAGTAGCAAAAATAACCAAAACTCCATTATAGCTTGCCATCATCATTTTCCAGTGAAGAAACAGATAAAATTCTTTTTCATATTCAATTTCGAGTTAGTCCTGTATAACGACGTATAGCGGCTTACGTTATTTCGGCGAGATGTCGGAAGGATATAATCGATGGGCACACTGTAGTCATCCCCAGTCTCATCTCTTCAAGGAGTTGTTTGAAGATTACAGGCGGGGTAGGACTTTCTACGAGACGTAGAAGAATTGCACACGCAGACAAAATGTCACACGCACAAGAAAGCATCAATTAGGCCCATTAGCATGACCGGCATAGAGAGTACTTGGCCCTCTTGGAAAAAGCCCTAAGTTGGAATTTGGGTTTTTGCGGGATTCAAACCTGGGAACCCTCGCTTAGTAGTCCAACACACTAACCACTAAGCCACTGCGCCTACTTTTGACTTTATTGCACTTAAAATATGTTTAGTTAATAATTCAGCTGACTGTTTCTTAAAAATTGATCACCCAAGTACAATGCAAAAACGCAAATGAAAGAACAGATCCATATTAAATATGGCTTATTTTCCAATCAGTCTGACGTTTATGTTGACACCTGATGACGCACGAGGAATACATGTGTTACTTGTCATTGTCAGTTACATGGGTGTGCGAAAAAATGTTGGACATCGTTTAAAACTCCATATTAAAGTTACGAATTGACATTTTATTATCTTTTTATTTTTCCCATATTTCGTTCTTAAAGAGGGAGTTTATCCTTTTTTCCTTTCATGAAATTTTTCATTAAAATGCCCGTCAAAAATGGGAATTCGCCACGAACTCTGGCTGAATTAACAAACGTTTTATCCTCAACTTGTTAGATAGCTAGGTATTTCACGACATTGTTTTTTTGATATGTCACTCCATTGTAGGTACTAAGGTTGCGAATTATAATTAAATTTGTTGATTAAATTAAATAAAATCAAAAATCTTCACGTAAATCTTAAAGTCGTTCAACTCCACACTTTCCAACAAGCCTGAACAAATAAACAAAATCTAATTGTCAGAAAATCGTTAATGTTAATATTGGGAAAGCCGTGTTTATCTCGGGCATTAGCTAAATAAATGCAATTCAATTCAACTTATTCTTTATTCAGTATGTACATATGAAAAGTGAATTTACAAAATTATACAAATAATTTTACATATAGATAATACATAAGAATAGTTAGTGACATCTACATTTCAAAAAAAAAAAATTGAGATGATGTCACATTTGTATATCTTTAACATTGAGTGGGGTGTACAAAGGTGTAGATAAAAAGAAAAAGGTTATAGTTAAGATTTAAAGAGAAAGAGAAAATTACAGCAATTTTAGAGGGAAAAAAGGCAATAACAAAAAGTTTCTAGGATAGCTTCATAATTTATTACATAAATATAGATTAAGCAGGTGGGCAATTTTTTTTTGTTTTATGCAGTGTAGCACAACAGGGTTTTAATTTCCTGATGGTTGAAACCAAGGAGCCAAGTTTTGGATTGTTTTGTAAACATGCGGAAATTTCGTATGGACCGAATTGCCAAAGGTAACCATTTTCATAGTGTGAGAAGAGCAAAACTTTCTAAGACGAAAGAAACAACGAGTAGACAAAAGAAGATATTTTTTCAAAATAGAAATGTGCGTGGAACAGTTCAAATTTTTGTCTATAGGAACACCAAGATACTTAAAACTATCAACACTTTCAATTATAAAACAGGAATGACTGCAATCCGCGTTTCTATTGAAGGATGGACCAGTTTGGAAACTGCAAACGTTGTTCAACAGAATATGACTTGAACAATCATGGGAATGAAAAACTATATCTGAGTCGGGGAACTCCTGTCCAGTTAAACTGAAATACATCAGTTTAGTTTTGCTACTTACAGTAAGCCTATTTTCAGCAAACCAGCACCTCAGTAAAAATACATCATGGTTTAAGTTCGATATTAGATCCAAGGGTCTGACTGAACAGTAAGCAATACCAAGGTCATCGGCAAAGGCTTTAGTTTTGCCTAAGAATGGAAGTGAAAATAAGGAATTTATATATATTAGAAATAAGATTGGGCCAAGTACAGAGCCTTGGGGCACTCCCAGGTTATTTGTTTTAGGACTGCTTATATTGCTTCCAACTTTTACTCGTTGAATCCTATTTTTAAGATAGGACGCAAACCAATTGTAGATAAAACCTCTGAATCCGGCCTTATGTAATTTATCGAGGAGAATTACATGGTCAACCATATCAAATGCCTTAGTAATGTCGACAAAAGGGCCAGAGCAGAAGTCCAGTAGAGCATCCTCAGTGAAATGGCCAGTCCGAAAACCGAACTGTATGGGACTAAAAAAATTCAAATGATTGAGATAGGCTAAAACTCTCGTTTTAACTACTTTTTCAAAAACTTTGGAAATAGAAGACAACAAATAAATTGGTCTATAATTGGATGTGTGAGTCTTATTACCCTTTTTGAATAATGGAACTACTATTGCACATTTCAAATTCTGGCTTTACGTCATTTTCAAGAGGAGTGTTGTCCTATCATCTGAAATCAGAGTATTGAAAATTTAAATAAACGCGAATTTTAATACCCTGGGCCTAACTCATAATCATTCTTAACCTTCACACAAAATATTTTGTGAGTCACAATGGGTAATCTTAAATGGTAAATGTTGCTATTGTGAGTTGTGAATAATTTTTGTATTATTTCCAAGTCACACTTTGGAAATGTGTTCATTTCGTATGACGACAAAATAAATGTGCCGGCATCACAAAAATTAAAAAAGCAAGTAGGAAGCCATAAAACACAAACGTAGTTGTGTTTATAAAAGTATTTCTTGCAGTTTTTTCTACCCTGCATCCGAAAAGAACCTGAATGGTTTTCTCGATATTTTATTTTTGTTTTGTTGAAAGGTTGAGTGGACGGGCAAATGCAACCAAATCTCAATACCATCCCTTTTAAACTCTTTGAATATTATTGTTCGCTGAGAATTTGACACTTGGAAAGACGTAGCGGTAAACGTACCTAGCTGTTAAAATTGTCAACACCTAGCAAAACACGATAAAGAATAAAATATCGAACTTTTGGAGGAAACAGATGGTTTATGTGAGAATTCATTGAGGAGAAAAGCAACTTTCCTGTAGAATTCAGTCGGTTTCTCATTTATTTTAAGTTTAAGTAATAAGTAATAACATTCTCCAAACCTAGCACGGTTTTGTTGTTTGTCATGTTGAGCAAAAGTTTAGTTCAGGTTAGAGTTTTTCGTATTTTTCTTTCGCCCTGTACATTTTTAAAGTATTTATTATGATGAGGAGAATGAAACTTATATCATTCGAAAGGTTCTGTGCCATAGATTTACACAAACAAAAAATCGTAGGTAGGTATATGTCGCCTTTAAGACTGGTAAAATTAAGCTAAGAATTCCCCATACAAAATGCTTATCAGTTAATACAACCCATTTTGTCGACATTTAATTTTTCGCCGCCATATTGCCATAGTAACAACGTATTCAAATATCTATCATCTTTGACTAGAACCTATTTTCGATGGAATCCTACCCCAAAAAGTAAGCAACTGTATACGTAATAATTTTAATTCAGGGGCCCAATGACTGCGATTATTGACGGGTGGTTTTCAATGATGTTACTATGGAAACGAACATTTTTCGTCATTTTTGCAATAAATTTTCATAATGAAGTATTAAATGTTAGTCATCTCATGAGTAAAACTGACTTTCAAACGCGGGCAAATGTTTTCGGTATCCTGGATGTCGATTGTTATGGTACGTTTTTTAGTATTACATATAAAAGGTAGGGTCGATTTTCGATAAAAGCGAAACTATTAAATAAATAAATAGTGGACGAGATAGGTTTGTTTGATAGGCTTTGCGCGTGGTCGCCCAAAATACAATGCCCGGTAATGATATCAGCAACAATCGAGATACTGGGTTTGTTGAGTCGCAGAAGCTCCTTGGATCTTTTTGTATGCAGTGTGGACCAAGTAAGCCTGACAACGTCGCAATATCCTATAGATGTTTCCACGAAAACGACTTCCAATCGTTGGGTTGTTGAAACAAACACAACTTTTGCAATATTCAGCAAATTCAGCAGATCAGTTGATGTCACAACTCACAACTTAAAATCATTTTCCACACAGAGCGAAAAATGACTACATAAAATCAATAAGATTGACTTATTGGACTGTTTTACTACGCATGTAAATAAGTTTCGTGAGATCAAATGCGATGCAAAAAGAGAATGATAAACAAACCCAAACTAATAAAACTCTAAGTTTAAAAGATGGTGATGCTATCATAACTAATCCCACTGAAGTAGCTAATAAATTCAATGATTATTTCGCCTCCGTTGGTAGTAAAGTGACTGATAGTGGTTCTCAACGTACTTATTGCGAGTGTTTATCTAAGGATGTGTCTTCCTCTCAAAGCTTCTTTTTTGATCCCATAACATCTTTTGAACTTTATAAAATCATATGTTCTCTAAAAAAATCGAATTCATCTACAACAGATAGTCTTTCAAACAACTTCGTTAAAAAAATAGCTTTCAACATTTGTGATATCTTATGCCTTATTTTTAATAAGAGCATTTTTAATTAAAAAAAACCGAAGTAATTCCTTTGTTTAAGAAGGGTGATAAAACTTCAATAAATAATTATAGACCTATTTTCCTACTTTCGGTATTTTCGAAATTTTTTGAAAAAGTAGTAAAAAACAGAATGATACAATTTTTAGATAAAACCAAATTTTTTAGTGAATGCCAATTTGGATTTCGTTTTAGTTATTCAACAGAAGGTGCCCTTTTAAACTTCTGCACTAATATATACAATGGCATTAATAACAGGAAATTAATTGCGGCTTTCTTTATCGATATAACAAAAGCCTTTGATACTGTCGATCATAAAATACTTTTGGACAAATTGTACAATTATGGTTTTAGAGGCGTAATGCATAAGTGGTTCCGCTCATCCCTATCTGCTAGAGAACAAAGGGCTAAAATTAATGGGCATTTCAGCTCTACAAGTAACATCAAGGTTCTGGTCCAATATTATTTTTAATATTTATTAACTCACTTTTTTTTACAAAAATACCGTAGCAAAGTTAATGCGTTCGCTGATGACATGGCATGTGCTTTTCACAGCGACTCTGCTTTGGATCTGTCAGCAGATATGAATCATGACCTGGAAATCCTAAGCCATTGGTTCAAAATGCATAAATTGGTAATAAGTGACAAAACCCAAATTATGTTTTTTAATGTATCTGGTACGGAGTTAGACTATGGATCTTTCTTTTTTCACTGTGCTAGTTGTGAGAAATATAATCACAGTAAAGAAATTTGTAGCTCGGAAGCGAATCCACTGTAATTTTTTGAGGAACGCTCATGCTCTGATAAATGCTTTAATATTGAGTGCGTCAAGTCATTCAAGTACCTTGGGGTTCAGCTTGATTGGAAGATGGGTTGGTCTGTTCATACGGATGCTTTTAAGAAGTATCTAATGGCTGCCACAAGGCAAATATACTTTTTAAAAGGTTATTGCTCACGAGAACTTCTTAAGTGTATTTATTATGGTTTAGTGCACTCTAAGCTTGAATATGGCATAGTTTCATGGGATGGAACACACAACAATAAAATGAATCCACTTTTGATTTCTCAAAAACACATTATTCGTCTTATCTGTAATAAAAGTCGTCAACATGATAGTTTAATATTTTTTAGAAGCGTCATAGTCCTACCTCTGAAGCATTTATATTTCTATAAAGTATTAAAGATTTCGCCAGATTTGGTTATCTTTTGAACCGATGTTCTTCTAGCTATAACCCTAGAGTTAACAATCAACATCTTGCTAAAGTACCACATCTCAATTTACAAGTCTTGAAACCAATATGGACCTTCGGGCTCCAATTGTGGGCATGCACATGCCGAACAAATTTACAAAAAATTCAAGTCTGCCAAAATAAAGTACTAAGGAACGTAGTTAATGCACCTTGGTACATAGACAACGCTGAGATCTAAATATTGAAATAGTTGGAGATGAAGTTAAAAAAGTTGCCCAAAGGCACAGAAGTAGGCTTCTCAACCATGTTACAGAACTATTAAATACTGACAATGTAATCAGAGGATTGAGGCGGGTAGGACCCCTTGATCTATAAGAGTAAGCCAAGGCCAAGAGATTAGGTAATATCTTCAAACAAAAAAGTTTCGAACTACGACAACCGGCGGATTCTTCTTCTGAATTTTTCAAATAATTTAAAAATAAATTGCCGATTAGTCGAACAACTAGGTGCAATCCCATTCGCGATGACGAAAGTCAGTCCCTTCCGGGAGGTTTTTTAGAGGTTGTTCGAGTCCCTCACTATTGCAGAAGCGTCCCTCGCGTACTTGCTCTGCAATGTCTTTCGTTGATTTTTCCTTCCCGCGAACCCCCAAACAAAACAAAAAAAAAAAATTAAAACTAAACTATTTAATTCAAATCTTCTCAAATCTATAAGCTTTCTCTTTAAAATTTTAGGGAGATATCACATTAATTTTACAAGGCACTTTCACATTACATGATATATTAATGTATATGAACTGGTAAGTACCAATACATATGTATTTTAATGCACTCAATGTTAATAAAGATATATAAAAATATTTCAAACCACAGATTGACATCGGTTTCGAAACAATTCATCCCAAGAAAGGAAATTTCCTTTTCCAAAATGCTATTGTATTTCTAAGAGGAAATTAAAGAAATGCTAAAATGTTTGTATAGAAAGACGGAATTTCAAGCGGTAATCTTTTTTAAAAGTTAAATCGAAACATTTAATCATTACATAATAAAATTGTTTCCTGGATTCTTAAGACTGCTTCACGTCTCTCCAGCTGCATTCAATGCTTCAACTTATTCGCTTCCAGAAAGGATACATGGAACAAATAAAGATGCCTTTCTTTACAATGAAGGAAAACCTGAAGTCAAGAATTGTCGGTTGGAGACCAGAAATTCGAGGAATTCTAAATACAACATTTTTATAAGATCTTTTTTTTTAGATTATTTTTATATTTATATTTATTTGGTAAACTTATTACCAAATAAATGTTTAATAAGTTTTCCATATATTTTCGATAAGTTGTCCCTATTGCAGCCAAAAGGTTTTCAGATACTTTTCAATTAGTTTTCGTATTGTTTCAAGATGCCGTCACATCAATATTGAATAAGATGTCTTATTTAAAATACGTGGCTTTCAGAGAATTCACCAACATTTTAAGAAGATTTTCTCTATTGTTTTAACACGACTTTCTTCTTGAATGAAAACCATAGAGAAATCGTATAACTTTCCTTCTATTTTATGTGGTGGTTTTCGCTCTGTGTACCTATTATTTACGATCGAAATTTTTAACCAAAGTAGTTCACACAGAAGTTTCACGACTAGTGTCTCATAGCTGATTGACAGGTCAAACAGCCCATTATATTTACCAACATAAACTGCTTCTTTCTATTACTTCATGAAGTAGATGTAGGTGAATCAACTGATTTAGTAGTTGAACTGGTAAACATTAAGTTGGGTAAATTAAATATACCTACATAATGTACCAAAAGAGGAAGTAATTTCTGATTTGAATCTAAAGGGTCCGCAATCTAACTTTTTTTTTTTCAACTAGTGCTTATTTCGCGAATGGTAACACTTAGCTCATGTCTGATTTGACAGATAATAATTAGTCTTATCCTCCCGCTGAACGAATATGGTTGTGCATACGCTTGAACAACGCTGGGAAATATTGCCACATTGCTTTGAAAATCGACTTAGAGAAGATGCCGATTTTGCCAAAAAAATCATATTTTCAGATGAAGCTCATTTTCATCTTGGCGGGTATGTAAACAAGCAAAATTGTCACATTTGGGACACCCGCACGCATACATTGAAAAGCCCATATACCCAAAACGAGTCACTGTTTGGTGCGGAATTCGGTCCAGAGGCATAATTGGGCCATTTTTCTTCGAAAATGAGCAAGGAGTGGCCGTTACAGTCAATGGCGATCGTTATCGGGCCATGTTGAACGAATTTTGTTCACAAAAATTGAAGAGGAGGATATTGGCAACATTTGGTTTCAACAGGACGTCGCTACGTGCCACACAGCCGAAGCTACACTCGATGTTTTGCGCCCTGTTTTTGAAGATCGCACTATCAGCCGCAGAGCTGATGTCGTTTGGCCACCTCGGAGCTGTGATTTGACACCGTTCGACTATTATTTGTGGGGTGCCGTGAAAGATAAGTGTTACGCCGACAAGCCAGAGACAATTGACGCTTTAAAGGACAATATTCGTGAAGCCATTGCTGAAATACAGCTGCACACAATCGATAATGTGCTTAAAAATTTGACCGATCGTGTAGGCTACTGCATGGCCAGCCGAGGCAGCCATTTGAATAAAATTATTTTTCATTATTAACCGGAAGGATTGTACTTTAAAAAAAGAAATTTGAGAAAATATTCAGTAGTTTTTTTTTTATAGCATTTTCAAAAAAAAAAGTTATTTGGCGGACCCTGTGTTTTACGTACACGCATTTTCGGCCATGGACAAACCATATTAGGCGTTTTTCTTTTTTAGTTCAGAGCAGAACCTGAACTGTTATACAAAAAGTTCGTGTTTCTTTTTCAGCCCAGACCCATCAGAGGTCAAATTTGTGTTTCTCTTTCTGTTCAGAGCATGATCAAGCGCGCTCTATGAGCTCAGAATAAATTCACTGAGCAGCCTGAGGAAAAGCCGATTACAAATGTACAACCACACTTCCAGTCACATTTGACAAACAAAAAACAGGAAAAACAAAAAAGAAAAACGCCTATTGAGGCACCCAACTCGCAATCCTCTTGCCGTTGGCCACCTATATGAAGTTGTCCTCTCAATTTTTTTTTTCAAATTCCTCCATTTTGCTTACCTAACTTTGTAATGTCAATTAGAAACCGTGTGACATGCAAAAACAAACATGAAATATAAAACAGATGGTGCCCACAGCGGCCAACCCTGGGGAAATGTGATAGAGTTCGGGAATACTACATTTTTCCTGAATGCCATTGGTTAGTTATTAATTATAATAATATTGATAAAAGGCGAATAATTTGATCTGTTTTGATACTAAAACTATCTACGGGATATGTTTTACATAAAAGAAACATGTTTTTACAAACATTTTTACGTATTTCCGCCTTTTCGATGTCATTTCCATCTGATGAAAGTTTGGTCAAAATGTTTTTATTTTCATACAACCATCAACCATTCTGCAAATGTGCACTTATTCCTAATGAGCGCTGTCAGCACCTTTGCTCACAGCGGAAGTGGCATATGCAATTATGCAACTGCGTTGGTGAGCCGGAATCATTTTTGAAGTTACTTGGCATTTGCCAATAGGAATTTCTATTTAACATTACTAACGCACTTAGCATTTGCCACCCCATAAAAATATAGCTTGTAGCCAAGTAACGGAAAATTGGCCGAATTTGGGGTCTCAGTATTGTCTCTGTATTATACCTACAACAAATCATAAACAAATCCATAGAACTTAATTTACTCACCTAATTGCATCTTCCCTCGTTGAGGTTCTCAATATGGATCCACCGGTGTTCGATTTGCGATCGCTCTTTCTTCGCCCGGAGCTCTGTTTCTGTAAGCTTTCTTCAGAAATTTCATCAAAAGCAGGGGGAGGTGTCGAGCAACAAGAAGGTGTAGTGCCTAGCAATACATGAAATGAATGTTATGTAAGGTATAGTAATTGAACTATTTATTTGTGATCTTGGAATATCTAAGAACTTAAATAAAGTGAATTCGTTAAAAAAGCGAAAACAATAAAATCTACTTGATAGGTTAAGTCAGACAAATGAGTTTTAAGCGGTTTTTGAATCATAATAAATAAATTAGTTTGCGACACTGTGTGATGATTCATATGATGTGGCCGCTGGAAACTGTAGATATGTTATCGTAGTTTCTGTTATGCAACTCAAAACGCTGCCGGGCTCTGATAAAGTTTGAATTAGGGCTCTTCGAACAATTCGTTAAACTTGGACGTTTATTGGAGCCGTAACTCTCGATCGTTACCGATGGTGCATTCGTATTTTTGATTTGTTTTGGTGAAATTTTTTTACTTTCACTAGGAGCATCTCTAGACGCGTTCTCAGTTGGTTGGAGTTTGGGCTTTTGCCGTTTGGGCCGCTGGTTATTTTCAATTTCCCTTTTCACTTCAATGAATGCGTGCATAGTTTGCAGGATATTTTCTTCCTGACCATCTTCGTCTGCCAACGCCATATCTGCGTATTGTATGTACTTTTCTCTATCGTGTTTCTTTTTTGTAGTATGCAGTTTTCTTTGCGGCTGCAGTTGAGGAGTTGAATTTTCCGACTGGATCGGTGGAAAACTTCTGACAATCGATCCGACCGTCGACATGTAGCTATGCGACATGATACTGTTGCGCTTTCTGAATAGATCTAATTGGTTAATAGGTTGATGTTGGGCTATGGACCTGGCGCTTTCGCTGGGGGCTACTGATGTCGGAGCGATATTGGGTCTGGGCACGGATTTACTAGGCTGGTCTTCATCGAGTTCAAAAAGGTCGTGTAACTCCAACCAATCTCTAACGTTACTGGGGGAGCGCCGCTCGCCAAATTTAGGGATTGGCGCCTGCAGCTGGTCTATTTTTTGGGATTTTTTAGTATAATTTGACATAGGTCTACCTGTTGATGAAGCTCGTTGCTGTGGTAATATCGACTGTTCCTCGAACACTGAGGTGGCTTTCGGTTGACGCGATTGCTCTCCTTTTTTATTGCGTGGAGAGCCCCTCGGTGGCACTGGCGGTGGTACTTTCGGTTTACTAGTACTTTTTTGTTTAGTTTGAGGCCCGCTCGATACAGAGACCATTGTAGTGGTTTTATTCTGAAAAGGTGGCTTTGATGGTTGCGTACCAGACAGTTGAGAAAGGCCAGCATTGTTAGTAGCTGCTTATTCGACACAAATTCCAAAATGTTGACGATATTCGCACGTGGCAAGCATGTAAGGAAATATCAGTGGATTTGAATTAACTGCTTAAGCATATTGAATATTATAATAAAATATATAAAAATAAATAGTGATAATTAGACATTTGCCAAAAAAATGGAACTAACATTGAACTGGGGAAGTAGCAGTGGTACATTACATAGGTTCGGTCCATACCTAGGCCAGTACTGAATACTGGGTCATGCACTTTGAGACCAAGAAGAAAGACGAAGAGGTGCAATAACAAATTTAAATGAGATTGCAATTTTTACAGATGCACACCAGTAAAATTTCCCAAATTCTTGGATATGAATTCTGTTTCTAGTGACAGATATATTCAAAGACAGCGCGGTCCCTTTTTGCAATATTTTAAGTGTGAAGCATTTCAAGCTATTTAAGATTAAAAGGTTCGTTCGGGTACTTTTTTGCATACGTAAAATTATTAAAGATTTGCTAAGAAACTGTGCGAATGCGACCAAGTACTGAGGAAATTTTAATTTTTCGTAATTTTCTACTCGTCGAATTTCGACTTACTGAAAAATTAAAACTGCCAACTAAGTGACAGGTCAATAGTTTGACTATTAAAACTCTATTTATTTTCGTCTTCAACGATGTCGGAGGAAGTAGTTGAAATAGAATGTTGTCCTAGAACATATTAGCTCATTCAAAATGGTAAGTTGTATAGGTATTTAGCTTACAAAAAATTCAATTTCAACTTATTTTGTAGATGCTACATTTAAAGAGAACCTTGTCAAATGTCGAAATGACATTTTTTAACCTTTTTGCAAGAAAACCGGTCAGGTACTTCTCTTGAAAATGAGAGATTTCTCTCTCGATTTTTGAGATTTGACATTTTTAATTTTTCTACGCTGAAAGTACATGAACGAACCTTAATGCTTCCTGAATAAGAAACCATCGGTAAAACTTAAACAATTTTTTTTTTTGACAGAGAATCTTGATCAACTTTAATTATTATTATTATTTTTTTTTTTTTTTTCAAGAAATCAACTTTCGGAATTTTTAAAAAGCTATAGGTGCGTCTCGTGACATTAAAAATTTATTTTTTTTGCAGAAAAAGGAAAGACAATATTGAATAATATTGAAATTTCAGAGCAAACAAAGAAATCTTTGAATGGCTTTGCTCCTGAAAATAAAAAAAAAATTGCTGATTGCTTCAAGAAATTACAACAACTTCTTGAAACAAAGTATGTTAAATTATTTACAAGGTGACAATTCGTTTCCATGCCGAGTCCATGGTTTTTCGGACCTAAGCGAACAATCAAAGAAGATTACAATACCGACGAATTACGCAGAAGCGGCTTCGGGAGCAAGGAACACTTTACTCTATGAGTGTGATGAAAAATATAATCTTTTCAACTCCTTCATGAGCTTAGAAGTAGTTGTTTAACGACAATTAACTAAGTTTCAATACAATCTTATTAGAGGTTCTGCAAATAAATCATAATAAAAATAATCGTATGTACTTAAACTATGCAGCTATTACAGAATAAGAAAAAATGTTATCCATGATCATAATCGTATCAGTCAGAAACGCGTCTTAATTATTTTACCTATGGTATAATATGCCCACAAACTGTACATAAAGTTTTAATATACAGCCCTGAAACTATATCTGAAGCTATTTTTCCGATTGTGCAGCTCGGCGAAGAAGCCCAAGAATAAGTTTTTCAAGACCATTTTCGATTCAGCAAAGTATGGAAGATGTGTTTCATATAACTTTGGTTTCATCTGAGCGATTATAAGTGGTTTGAGAAAACTAAGCCCTAAGACTGAAGGTAACGCCTTTGAACATATTTCCAGGGGAACCGGCCCTTTTAATTATTGTACAAAACTGCCAAATGTTGGCGTAGTGGGTCAGTGGTTATAATGTGATCGGTTATACTACGAGCGAGGGGGTTTTAATTTCAGGTCGTTCCCTACGGTTCACCCAAGACACTTTTTAGATACAGACAAAAAAATATGCGCACAAAAAACCACATTGAAAATTTGGGCCAAAATATTTTCGATACTTTCATATGATTTCAGTCAGGTGCAAAATGTAATTTTAGAATAAAATGCTAAGACTTTAATCCTATTACATACCCACTTATTCAGCAGCTTTAAGATAACCTAAAAGACTGCTAAAATGTCTCGATTTAACGTTTTGAACCTTTGAACATATCAGTGCGGTACAATTGTTCGACTTTCCCATCCTTCGTTTCAACGAAATGAAAAAACACATATTACCAAAGGATTCTACCACTATGACTCCCTCTCTCCCTCCTACGAATGTCTGACATCCGAGATTATAACTATCTTGAATAGTTTCTTAATTCGGTCTTAGTTCTTAACTAGGCGTAGGTACTCAGATTTGTGAAAATGTGACGCCCCTTTGTTCAATTTTGGCTAAACGACAACTAGCCCTTTCTTTGTTCAAATACATTACGGTTGGTTTAGAGGCAAAGTTTTCAAAAGGTTTATGAAACATTTAGCAATGAAGCTAAGGCTTATCAGCAATAATTAAATCATTAACAAAACATAAATAAAATTGGAAAAAAATCTTATATTTGTGTGGCACAATAATCAAAGGAATTTTTTTTTTTTGGTAACAAAATAAATACTTACATCGGGACTCTGATTCACTTTCAATTGACTTTTGTATAACCCGGGATAAGCTTTTTCTCTTCGATGGGGAATGTTTGAGCGCTGAAATTGTACACCATATTTTAATTAATGCATTTGGCAGTAAAGCGTACGAATACTGTTCACTCAATACTAAAGCCTGATCAGTATGTGTGCAGCTGTTCAAACAAAAACGGTAAATAATTGATTGAAATAATAATTTGTAAAGAATAAATAAACCGTTCAGATTGAAAGCATGCAAAATGTTTCCCAGGTTAATAAATTGAAGAACCTTAATAAGACTTTGCTCCGAAAGGATGTTCGTCATTAAAATTACATATTATATAAACAAAATATTGTAAAAGACGCACATACAATTATTTGCAATTAGTAAATATCTGTTTTTAAGGTGATTTTACCTATGTAACTGGATACCAAGGTACGGAACTTTCTATGGTTTCCCTTAATTTCTGGGAGATCCACTTTGCAATAAAACGGAAAAAAAACTTCATTATTATGAGCAGGTTACATGGGTGAGATAGCACTTCTAAATGGAGTTCACTCTGCATTTCAACTAGCGCATTGGTTATTTGATTTATCTAGGTACTTACGCGAGGGAATTTTTCTAAACACTTGCTTAGCCATAAAATTTTGAAAGCGTTGCGCATAAAAGGACGGACGGCAAACAGATACGGTTTCCTATAAAACGGAAAAGTACATCAATATAAAAGTATTTGAATATAACTTTTCACTCACTCCGTCATGTATTATGGCTTTAAAAGTGTGCTCTAGCTTCTTTTTCAAACGGTAGGATTGCAAAATATCAATTATTCCGATAAACAAAAGTAGTCGTTCGCCCTTTTCACTTCTTGCGGGAATCCCACCAGGCCTATAATGAGCAACAGTAAGGGTAAAACTTTGCACGTGTACGTAATGGGGAAATTGAATAACATACGGGACATCGTCTTCATCATCAATTGGTTCGCTTTCTGCTTGGATGCTTTCCATGGCTGTAGAATGAGCTACTAACCGCTGCCTGTTAACAGATCTGTACAACAGACTATTTTAGAGCGTACTAGGTGTATTTGAAGAAGCGAAAACGTAATATATCAAGTAGTACCTGTTGCGATTTAGGGCGTAGTTCTCACGTTCACGTCCCTCCATGGCAATGCATTGATCAGCTTCGGGAGCATCTTCTAAATCGGAGTCTTCTGCTCTGGAAAGGTTGGCTTTAACGTTTGACTTTCGGGCACTCTGTTTTTCCTTGGAAGATAGATCTAAATTGTGAACGCCAACCAGCAGTGAATAGTCCATTATTTTGAACGATTCCAAAACAGTGCAATCACGCTGGATTGTCTTAATCAGTGCATTATAAGTGTCCGCCTCGAGCAGTATTCCGTTTGGATGATGCTCCATGAAGTCTAAGTCCTTAAAGGTAGGTGACGATTTGCCTCGCTCAGCCTTCGATGCTTTTCTCTTGTACGTTGAACCTTTCAAATCATATTTTAGATGCATTTTTACGAACGATGGTAATAAATTATTCATAACGACCAAGCGAACATTTTTACTATTACACTGAAAGCAGTATAAGCCAAAGAATTTCGGCAATAAGGTTCTTGGATTTTGATTTAAGTTCATATAATATCTGCGAAATTTGTTGTTACATTATCTATCTACCATCTATAAATAAATGACTTGCAAATATACCCTGGTAATAATTTTTGGAGGAATTCCCCCTCCTTGTGTTGAACCGTTTTGATTATAAATTCATCATCATCAGTTAGGTAGAATATTGAACCTGATGCACCTGGATTTGATAATTCTCTTAAGGGGGACGAACACATGGACATCTAAAGAAAGTAATATCTACATTACAATTTAACTAAAGTTGTTACTGCATTAAAAGCCACGGCCCGCACTAATCTTTTTTTTTTACAGACACAAACTTATAATGGGTGAAAGCCATTACCATGAAATCATCTGGTTGGATTCCAAATAAATCTCGAAAGTAACGAAAAGCTATCGGAGCGTAAATTTTAAATCTAAATTCGCTGTAATGGTGTGCGGGTGTTAAGCTAGAGCCTTCAGGGGGGAATGATATGCTCTCGATCTCCCAAAAGTCCATCATAAGAAGATCCCGTTTTGGCTTTGACGCAAGGCTTCCGACCTGTAAAGAATATTTTTCTTAATACATTTAAATAAGTCAAAGGCACTGAGTTTATAACTGTATGCTGTATTCCCAGCTGAATAGAGCCCATAATCTGCGAAGTTTGGATTTTTTTGTACGTTATTTCGCCGCCTTCTCCGACTCGTCGGTGGCCGATTTTACGTTCCTTATCGATCTTCCCATATTTTGCGCTATGTGCTCGTTGGCCCTAAAATAAATCTCAATTTAGTGCATAACAATTTTGGCCTCGTAAATATTTTTTACCTCAGGTGTTGACAGTTGCCCCAAACGATCTAAGGAAGGCAATAAATGTTTTTTTTTTATTATTGCGTATTCAATTATACAATTAAACGAAAACCAACCCATAAAAAAAACAGAAAATGTGTAACTGTAGTGGGACAGCTATCCAGAGCCTTAATTTGTCTATACCCATACAGATAATACATAATAAATCAATCGCGGTGGCACTGCGTGACAATATGTCCGTAATCCGAACATTGAGAATAAGAAAAGTAAGTTATGGGGTTTCACTTTGTAAGTGAAAAGATCGAGGTTAAAAAAAACACACCTATTGTTCCGAGTTTGGCCCTATTTTTTTTAAGTTCGAACTCAGTAAAGAAAAGTAAAGTAGGATTTTTAGCTCGCAATTACAACAACTACTGCGAGTCCTCGAAGTGTCAAGTAGACCGTAATTGTTGTAATTGCGGGCAGAAAATCCTGCTTTTCTTTGCTTTGCCGAGAACGAAGCTCCAAAAAATACGCCTTATTTCATAGAAATAGAATAGAAAGGGCTCATAGTTTAATCTGAGAGCATCAGATCTTATAATCGGGAAAAATAAATCGAATTTTTTTCGAACTTAACAAATGCATGCATTTTATGTACCATTTACAGATTGAAAATGATGCTAAAACTAAAATAAAAATAGCCTTAAAATCGACGAAAAACAATTTTTTTTCTACAATAAAACTTGAATGTACAAAATCTCTTTTAATAAAAATGCAAAAACCGTAAGTTGACTTTTCTCTGATTAAAATCATGAGATGGATTTGTGCTAGATATTTAAAAAAAAAAAAAAATAAAAAAAAAATGATTATATTAAGGTATTTGGAATTGTGACGAAATTATATCAAGTTTTCCATTTTCCAACAATTCCATAAACTATAAAAACTTTAAAACTGAGCTGCGATATGAGCGCCGTGTAACAAAAGGGTACTAAAAATGTCGAACACAGTCACCCTCACTTAAAAAATGGCCTCCCGATTGACATCAATTTCCTGCATAGGATTTACTATGAATGCGTGCGGCAGGAATTCCTATGCAGGTCAGGCAGCTTGTAGGCAAATGTACCGTTTCTGCTCTCAGTTCACCCTCTGGTTTAGATCCTCTTTGATATCGAGCGTGACATTGATCATGTCCTCATCCAATGATGCATTCATATGACCGATAATGACTGGTGAAAACTATTGTAAAGGGTAATAAGTCAACGAAGTATATGATTCACGTTGGGACGGTCGTACAGATTTATCAACAATCAATTTGTTTTTGAATAAAAAATAGATAAAATTAATAAAACTTGTTTGTTTTTCGTGTTTTCAATTTATCCCAGGAGTGCATGCGACGAATACTGATAAATTTTGCCCTGAACGACTAGCGTGCTTTCGGTTTTTCAACCATGGTTAATATTGTTGTGATTGGCATAGACAGCGTATAGAACTTTAAATTCGAAATTATTCTTTATGTGTGTGGATAGTAGTCTAACGAATGTGTGTATACAATTAAATTGAAATTTTTTTAAAAATTGTTCAATGCAGAAACGTTGTTAGGAAATAGAAACATTTTTGGCAAACTTTTATCAGATATTTAATAAAAATTCAGACATGAAATCAAAATTAAGGATATCGAAAAGAGGTAAGTACATATTATCCATGTTTGTCCTATTTTGTTTTTAGTATGTATCATTTATTACAATTTTATGAATTATTCACTTATTAAGTACCAAAACAATATTGCTTAAAACCAATTACTTAATTCACTTTATTACTCTGCATTTATTTTAAAATCAACTGTATCCCCCTATTCTAAAACCTGCCCTTTTTTTATATGCTCCTCCATCTCTTATTCCGGCTGGTTCTAGAATTGGCTTAGTGGGGAATTACACTTATTTGACAGCTTTCAGTCTCCAATTGGAAGTGGAACTTGTTTGGTGACTAATGGGTTGTTTTCACTTCACCATTTTCAGGTTCCACGATTCATTCCACGCCACAGTATTATCTAACCAGTAGTATTCAGTAATGCTAGAATCTGGTATTCCCGAACTCTATCAAAATCCTATACGGTTGGCAACATTTTTTTTTTGTCTGTTTGTGCATGTCACACGGATTCTTCTAATTGACATTACACCCATAGGAAACCAAAATGTCGGAATTTGAACCAAAATTGAGGAGGCCAGCGGCAAGAGGATTGCGAGTTTGGGGTCTCATTAGATCTGTTCCGTTAGTTTCTGGTTCAATATTGGCAATATGACACATTTTTCCCTTCCGGATTTCCCTATTCTTTTTCGTTCATCGGACCTCGAATTAAATGATTCAATCGAGGCTATTTATATTGGTCACTGGGCAATGACGTGGCACTCAGTTCCAACGTAGTTATAAACCTAATCCTAGTTAAATTATCCTAGTACAGATATAATTATAAGATTAAAATAGTATTTATACATAAATAATAATAGACATAAATTATAAACTAAAGATAAATTCATTGGATAAAACCCTATTATAAGTGAAAAGAACATATCAACACGGTTTTACTTTTTTTGGCAAAACAGAACACGCCAAGGTAAGACCCAACTAAGAATAGTGCTTCTCAGATGGAACAACAACAGCACAACAATGTGTCCATTGGTCATTCGACTTGGTCATTATTTTTTCTCTTGGTCACATGGTCCTTTTTTATTACTTTTGGTGATTTCTTACGAAATAAAAAAAGACGTTCGACTTCAATTTTAATGCAACCTATAACGTACGTCTTTTCGTCTGATTGTTCTGTGTTTACAAATATTTCGGACTTCGATTACTTCGGTCATTTATAGCTGCAGTTGGTCATTTTATTTCCAATTTTGGACACAAACTTTATTTCCAAGTGGCAACCGTGATTGTGCATCCATTTTTTTTACGTGCGAAAAATGTATGTTTTATTGGTTTTTGTCTGATGTTTATGAACATTCATAGACTACTTAAGCAGGCCTACACAGTGCACATCACATGCAACAAAGAAGAAAAACTATTGCACTAGCACAGATTTTCGACGTTTATGAAAACACTCACAACCAAAACGAAAGGGAACGCGATGAACCACAAATTTGAAAAATGTGAATTTTTTCTAGGCGGGAATATTCAAATATCAGTAAAACAAACAACAAATGTACCTATATTTAAGAGGAATAGTTTAATTGCTTTTATTTCAGATACAAACAAATTCGCTTCTTTTGCTTCTTAAATCTTTTCTTATGCTATACATGTACAACATATGATTGAAATCAAATGTAAAGTCAGTTCAAAATTGGAAATAAAACTGTAGCTTACAATTACCAAAATAATATAAGTCCGAAATATTTTTGAACATAGAACAATCAATTCATGACATTTTTTCAACATATTCTTCATATTAAAAGATCACATATCGTAATAAAAATGACAATGTGGTCAAGAGGAAAAATAATGACCAAATTTGATCAAAAATGACGAATGTAGCAACCACACGTCTTTCTCCGACTTGGCTTATAATTTTCCCCACTCATACAAAAAATAAACGTTTGGTTGTCCAAATTAAATCGACATCTCACATAAATGTAGTTATTTATACAAATAAAAAAAATAACGGCGAAAACTTTTGAATTTATATGTTTTTCTAATATTTTGTGATAAAAAAGAAGAGTTTATCAATTTAAATGTATGCAGCTTGCTTCTTTTCAGATAGCTCAGAGGGCGGTTGAATTAGATTAATATTGAGGTCGCGATGGGAATGAAATATGAGACTCAATCGTAACAATATTAACCATGGTTGAGAAGCTGAGCGCCAGTTAAATAAAATGTAAATTTTTTGAATTTACATAGACTGTAGCTAGTAGTTTGTTTTTGTTTAAGTATCGTATTTCCGTTAGTATTGCAATGGCAAAACCTATCATACAAAAGTACTCTATTTACTATTTCTACAACCGTCCCGTCGTTTGAAATGGGATATTATGACCAAATAGCAATGATACTATTTACATTTGTATCGTTTCAGTGTGCTGGCGAGTCTCGCGAACACATTGTACGACCAAGCATCAATACATGGACAAAGATAAACTGCTTATGGTGGGTTTTATAGCATCGTCAGACGTTATTTCTTGAGAAATGAGGATGTTAACCGACTTTATGTGCCAAAGATCGACAATGTAGATATATCCGAGCTGCGTTTCCAACAAGACGGCACTACATACCATATAAGTTGCGAAGGAAAAATTTGGTGACTGGGGTCACTGAGGGCGTTCATCAATTGGAGGCCGCAACAGGCCACTCGATTATTTTATCTGGGGCTACGTCAAGTCCTTTGTCTGCGCTTACAAGTCAACCACTTTGGACGAGCTCGAGGCCAACATTCGAGACGCTACGGCCGGAATAGTTCAACACTTCCGAACTGTTTCGATTTTGAAGAAATTACTGGGTAAGAGGTCTTACATGAAATCTACTCACTAAATAACACAAGATCACGTGGGAACGCTTCAAAAAATTGCTCCTAATATCTTTTCAATTTAAGTATTTTTAGTTGTGTTTTTCCTGAACATCTGAAATGTTACCATTTTTTAAAAAGCAAAATCGAAAAGAAAAGAACAATATATACCCATTTCCCTGCTATTTACTAAATAAATAGTTATCTATTTAATTAAAATCTAGTTGAATACATTTTTTGTGTTCGGAGTTTAAACACTCAGGGGGGCCCTACTCTCTATTTCGTTCCGAAAGTCAATCCTATTTGAAATTGCTTTTAAGTTGGTACTCTGTAATACTTTCGGAATTCTAAATCGGAGTAGTAGTATATTTCATTCAGCTTTCGAAATAGAGAGTAGATACAAAACGTTCATTTTAGAAAAATGTTACTTTCGAAACGAGATACAGAGTAGGGCCACAGTTTTCCGTCTTCACGTTTTTAAGAATAAAATAAAGGGCTGATATGCATTACCTATCTATTTTTTTATAACAAATTGAAATAACAAAGTTCTGCAACAGCTTATCGGAAACTAAAAACCTACTTTCAATTCAATTTTTTTTTTAAAAGGTTTAATGCCCTGAGGGATATCGATTTGAATGACCAGACCTACTTATGTACAAGTCTAAAAAAAAATCTTGGATTCCCTTAAACTAGACATTTTGTATCCGCTTTATCTGTATAATTTTTTAACAACATTTTCAATAACTATGAACGAAGCAATGCATTAAGAAATGAAATGTGTCATATTCTCTTCATAATTCTTAAAGAGATCATTCAAATAAGTTTCTATACATGAATTCCACACAGAAAAACTCACTTAAGGGCGAGAGTATTTGACAGCGAATTCATTGAAAAAATTCGGTGGCTCTTTTCTTCGTGTGTATTGATTGGAACTTTTGTTATGAGAAAATCGAGGTGACTTAATAATTGCTATAACATTTTTCTGCGTTTTTTCCATACATTCTAAGGGTCATAATTTTGTTTACCAAATAATATTTTAATTTAATTACCTTCTTTTTCACAACTGGGGCTATCCGCGTTTTTTGGGTTGGAAATCGACGATGACTCCATGTCAATTGAATTTATTCCGTCAACTGACTCCATATTTGCAACTTTATATGCTTTAGATAATAGCTAAACTTCACTTAAGTCATAATTTTTAGAAATAAAGAACAACTTAACTAAATCAGTTACATGGAAATGAAAGTATATCCAACGAGTCCGTTACTTAACCAACCTAAACTGAAATAAGAGGACTATATCGAGTACATCGCCATGGGAGATGGTTGTATATTTGAGTCCTACTCCAACTCATTTATGTATATACAAATATTACTCATTTCATTCTCCTCATACCGAAGTACTACCCTCACTAAGAACTAGTCATGCTCAGTGTATTTTAAATACACGGAGCAGAATCGAAAAATGAAATCAACCCTTAAAATTGAAATTTGAATTAATTTTGACATTTGTAATGCTATGTCGATAATACAGTGTGGGTGTGTTTTATTTGTCTAATAGATCTGCTTAGTGGCACTGAGTTCCACAGGAAAGAACTCAATTCTAGGTAGTTACGTACACGTTTTTACGTTCCATGAGTAGAAATACTGTCTAATAGTTATTGTTCTATACAATACTTGATTCATGAAGCTGTAGGTCCTAGCACAGACAATAAGTATTTATTGTCTGTGGTACTAGGTTCATTCGGGTACTTTTTTGAAACGTAAAATTATTCAAAATTTACTAAGAAACTGTGCGAATGCGACCACGTACTGAGAAAATTGAAAAAATGAGAGAGAGAAATCAATTTTTTCGTAATTTTCTACTCTCCTAATTTCGACTTACTGAAAAATGAAAAATGAAAACTGACAACTAAATTACAGCTCAAAAGTTTGACAAGTTTTATTATTATTATGTGAAAGGGGTTATTGAACTGAGACCTTTGGTCTATTGTACCCCCTCCTTACGCCTCAGAGAGGTATGTTCCCTCATAAGAGGTCACTCACAGTATGATTCCTCTCGGAACCATTTTAGAGGTTCTTGGACCCTTCTTTCTCCTTGGCGGATGAAATCTGTCCTATAGCACTCTCTCCAGTCCAGTTTCCTTTAAGAATCTAAGGATGAGAGCTGGCTCCAGTGACAGTATTTCCTCATCAGATAGTTGGTACTTGCCCAAGTATTTCAATCTTTTGTGGGTCAGTGCCCCACAAGATCCCAGCAAGTGTTCTGGGATTTCACTGGACTCATTGCAGAATCTGCAGAGACCTTCTTCAAATATACCCAGTTTCCTAAGGTGTTCCTTGAGTCTACAGTGCCCCGTTAGGAAGCACGTTAGGATACGGAGGTTATTTTTGCTCATGCTAATGCAAGCTTGGAATCTTTTCTGGTTGTATTGACCAAGAAGTTTCTTAGCCTGCCTCATGCCCTGAGTGCTATGCCAGGTTCTAGCCCTGTTTTCTTTCTCTAGTTTCCTAAATTCTTCTTTGAGGGTGTGATCCCCTATTCCGCAGAATGATTCAGGACCTATGAAAGTTTCTGATGCTCCCTTTCTTGCTAGGGAGTCGGCCATTTCATTCCCCTCTATTCCTACGTGGCCAGGCACCCAGCAGAGGGTTGTTTTGTTTCTCCTACCAAGTTCATTAAGTTTCTGTAGGCATTCCCATGCAAGTTTGGACACATCTGTCTATGGCATAGATTTCAGCCTGAAAGATGCTGGTACTTTTTTCCATTGATTCAGAATATTTGGTTCCAGGCCCAAAAACTCCCGCTCCAGTTCCCTCGTCAGTTCTCGACCCATGTGTGTACCACTTTGTTGTGTGATTGCTCAGTCTGTGAATTGTGGATTCATTGCTCCAGTTCTTTTTTTTGCTCAGCTTAGTAACAAAGTTCTTTTGGAAATCAAATCTTTTGATGATATCGTCTCTAGGAAAGGCCAATAGTTGTTGTTTTTTGAGTAGTACGTCAAACTGTCTCAGTGTGATGCACTTTCCTCTTCCTATTCCCTCCTTGGCCATTCTTAGGATCGTTTTACTTGCACATTCCTCAACCACGAGGTGCAACGGAGTTAGTTCCAATAACACCTCCATAGCTGCGGTTGGACAAGTTCTCATGGCTCCTGTAATACAGAGGCATGCCAGCCTTTGCACTTTATTTAGTGTCTTCCTTGTGGTGGATAGACTGGTTCTTTTTGCCCATGCAATCGCTCCATATGTGATCATTGGTCTCACAATAGCGATATACATCCATCTGAGGATGGTCGGGCTACATCCAAAGGATTTGCCAGCTAAGCTCCTGCAAATCATTAAGGCCCGCGTTGCTCTCCTGGTTATCTCTTCTGTGTGTTTTTTCCAGACGAGTTTGCTGTCCAGGTTTAGTCCCAGATATTTAACTTCATTGACCGATGTCAGTGTTGTACCCGATAACCTTATCGGCCTCAGTCGTTCAAGTTTTCTTTTCCTCGTGAACGGTACTATTGCTGTTTTTGCCGGATTTAGGCTAAGCCCAGCCGTTACGCACCAATCTCGAGTTGTTTCGAGCCCCCTTTGTATAATGTCACATAGGGTTCCCTCAAATTTACCCCTGGCAATAACTACTATGTCATCAGCATATGCTTGACATTTATTGCCCTGGTTCGTCAATTTCTCAAGTAATTCGTCAATTGTTAAGACTCCACATTAGGGGGGGGGGATAAAACTCCTCCTTGCGGACAGCTTGTTGCTGTGTTAACCTTGATAATAACTTCTGATGTGTGAGTCTCTGCTGATCTTGTGCTCAGGAGTTCGTACATCCAGCTCGATACTGTGTTATTTACTCCTTTTCTATCAAGAGCTCGTATAATTGCATCATGCGATGTGTTATCGAATGCTCCCTCGATGTCCAAGAAGGCACACAATACTATCTCTTTCGCTTCAAGAGCATTTTCAATAATCTCAGTTAGCAGATGCAGAGCAGTCTCCGTAGATCTGCCCGCTCTGTAGGCATGCTGACGATGATGAAGAGGCGATACACTTAGTACATCTTCTCTAAGGTAGTTGTCCACAGCCTTTTCCAACGTTTTAAGAAGAAACGTAGTGAGGCTGATTGGTGTATAGGACTTCGGTAGACTTGGGTCCTTTTTTCCCACTTTCGGAATGAACACTACCTTCGCTCGTCTCCACTGGTTTGGTATGTAGCCCAGTGCCAGACTGCTTTTAAAAGTTCTTGCCAAATGTGGAAGCAATTTACCCTGCCCTTTTCGTAGTAGGACTGGCGTAATTCCATCCACCCCCGGTGATTTAAACGGCTGAAAGGAGTCAATTGCCCATTTAAGTCGCGCTCTGGAGAAAATTTGGGTTGCTATTTTCCAATCCTCTTTCCGAGGTCTTTGAATATTGGTCATGTTCCTATTTTCTGTGCTCGGATGACTACCAGGAAAATGAGTTTCTACTCGTAATAGAAGTCGTGCCCTCTGTTGCTCATTTTCTGTAAAGCTGCCATCCGGTTATCTGAGAGACATCGATATTCCTTCTGTTTTTGCAAGTGCCTTATGCACTCTGGCCGCAACAGGGGTATGCACAATTGTCTCACAGAATTTCCTAAAGCTTTCCCGTTTTGCTTTCCTTATTTCCTTGTTGTATGAAGTCAGTGCCATGCTGTAGCTCTGCCAGTCTCCAGTACGTTTCGCTGTGTTAAACAGTTTACGCGTTTTCGCCCGAAGTCTTGACAGATTGTTGCTCCACCATGGAACCTTATTCTTCTCTGCACTTCTACTCATTGGGCAGCTAGTTTCGAACGCACCTGTGATGGCTGATGTTATGCCCTCTACTATGTGTTCCAATTCTAAATGATGAGCTGGAGCTCTCCTAGTATGTACCTGCTCTAAATTATTCTCAAGGGACGATTCAAAGAGATCCCAGTTTGTCGTTCTTGGGTTTCTAACTGGGTTACTTGTGATACGAGTGTTGTCTAAATCAAAGGTTATGATCCGATGATCAGACATAGATGGCTCACTAGATACTCTCCAGTCCCTAACAAATCTACTCATACTATGGCTGCCTAGTTTGAGGTCTAGTACCTGTTGCCTAGCTCGAGTAACAAAGGTGGGGATATTACCTACATTATAAATATCAATAGAAGAGCTTAAAACGAATTCTAATAATGACTCACCTCTAGTATTAGTGTCGGTACTCTCCCAAATAAAACTTAATTTTTTGTTAATAAGAATGCAAGCCCTGGGGTTGCGTACACGAGTGTCCCAAATTACCTTTGCATTCTGACATGCGAGTCCTGAATGAGTACAATGCCCAGTCCATTGTTTGTGGACATCCGTGCTATTACGGCTGATGCCGCTATAGCATGGTGGATGTTTGCCTGGGCCATTTTTAGTGTGGGGGAGATCTTTGTTTGCGTGGGGCTATTGCCCCATCCTCCTCCCGAAGTAGGATGTCCTCGTCCATCTCAACAACCGTCGTGTCATGTTCCTCATCAGAGAGCGAGCTCTCTTCTTCCTTGGCTCCTCAGGTGCACAGCCCTTTTCAAGGGAGCGAAGGTACCATCTAGTGCCTGTACCGCTCAGCCCCCTCCGAAGACGGTCGTTCTTACCACCAGGCTGGCCCGGTGGTGGCATCGGTGGGCATAGGCGCCCTTTGCTTTTAGCCACAGCTGCTGCAGGTTGTGTAGGTTCAGGTATACGAGCTTGGCTCGTTGCCGTCTCCGTACTTCCCACTACAGCCTTGGCCAAAGGTTGAGAGGCTAGAGCTTGGCTCCCGCTTGTTTTTGTTTATTTTTGTTTTTTGGTTTCATGTCCCACGCGGGAAAGGGTCGTCCGCCACGTCAGAGCCTCGTATAACGTGGTAAGGCCAAAGATACTCCCTGAGGCGCCCGGTATCAGAGAGGCTCCGTAATAATACAGTCGGTTACCCCTGACTGCAAACCATATCCGATAAGCACGGGTCGCATAACTCTCTCGGATTAGTGGCAGACTTAGTTCATCAACCCTCATCACCTTTCGCCAGAAGCAACTCCACCAGTGACCGGTAAACAATAAAGCACTCCGATGGCTGGTGGTGTTGATCCCGTCAATAGGCTCACGTGAGTTGGCTTAAGCTTCCGCACCGACGTCAAGGTGACGCCATTCGCCAAGGTGTCTGCACATTTTTACTGCAGCAATCAAAATATGGGGATGGGGCAGGCTCGAGAAAAGTGTCAAAATCAGTTGCTTTTTGCTGCAGATTCAGATTGGTTTTGGCAATTTCTTAAAATGTTGTTTATTTTGCCAGCAATATAAAGGGTCCGCCATCTAACTTTTTTTTTTCAACTAGTGCTTATTTCGCGAATGGTAACACTTAGCTCATGTCTGATTTGACAGATAATTAGTTTTATCCTTCCGCTGAACGAATATGGTTGTGTATACGCTTGAGCAATGCTGGGAAATATTGCGACATTGCTTTGAAAATCATGGTAATGTTGCAGAATGTGTGCGAAAATTGCATCCGGAATTTGGAAGAAGAGACACACCGTCAGCTCCGTTAGTCGTTATCTTGTGAAAGATCGCATTATCAGCCGCAGAGCTGATCTCGTTTGGCCACCTCGGAGCTGCGATTTGACACCGTTGGACTATTATTTGTGGGGTGCCGTAAAAGATAAGTGTTACGCCGACAAGCCAGAGACAATTGACGCTTTAAAGGACAATATTCGTGAAGCCATTGCTGAAATACAGCTGCACACAATCGATAATGTGCTTTAAAATTTGACCGATCGTGCAGGCTACTGCATGGCCAGCCGAGGCAGCCATTTGAATGAAATTATTTTTCATTATTAACCGGAAGGATTGTACTTTCAAATAAAAAAAGAAATTTGAGAAAATATTCAGTAGTTTTTGTTTTTATAGCATTTTCAAAAAAAAATATTTGGCGGACCCTGTAGTTTTCATTTGCATGGAATCCTTTAAATAATAATGCTGTGAACTCTAAGGAATGTTATTGCTATTGAAAACCTTATATGTTATGTGGTAAATTTTATTGTTATTGTACTTCTATAGCTGAATAAATAGATTGCCTTATGGAAAGCTATCGACAAACCGTACTGAGACCACCAACTTCGGTCGATTTAAATTAACTTTCGAACAAGCTTTATTTTTTACGTAGGTAGTGAAAAATATTAGGTTATTGTTACATAGAAATTCGTATTGACAATCTTCAAGTTACTTCAACATACTGGTACCTAATAGGTCTGTTCTTTTACTTTTAAGCCAAAAAAATCAATCCTTTTTCGATTCGGAGCACTTTTCGCAGATCTCGATATTTTTTCAGATCTACACATACTGCCACAGTACCAATATGCTTTGCACAGCTGTTTTACGTCATTTTAAGAAGTTTGCTTTCAAGCCAAATGCACAAAGTTTCGTGAAAACCAAAATAACGAAATTCATAAATAGCCATGGATATAATTTTGCAGGAATTATTATCATCATAGTCTTCCTCGTCATCTGAAGACTACGAATCACCAAAAATACTAAACTTGTATCTACAACAGGGAAAACATTTTTGAAGTCGATATTTATGATTTTTGCAAAAACAAATGCAATTTGAGCAGCTGATACTGCTGCCAAATAACGCACTAATACATTTATAAAAGCAGATCAATTTCGTTGGGCGTTCCATGAGCAGCGTAAAATCTGAGATCTGAAAGAGATTTGTGGTGGTCCCAATGGAAAACGACATTACTTTCTTTATTTAACAACAAACTCTTTCTTGAAAGCAAAGTAACGAACACAAAACAAACAACAAACAGCTTTCAAATTTGTTTCCAATTTCAATCCACTTACTGGAAGTGGAAGCTGGAATTATTTTTAAATAATGAAAGATAAAGTGTTCACAAAATGGGCAGAGTTTGAAGGTGGAAACACATTATTGAAGACCGAGGTTACATATACAATTCTTTTTGGTCAATATTTTTTAAGAATGCTTAAAAAAATAAAAAGTCTGTGTAAATTTTTTTTTTTATTTATAAATTACTAAATAAAATTATGCAATTATTTAAAGATTAATAAATCTTGAATTACAAATTAGAAAAATATTTGAAACAAAAAAAAAGATGCCTTTTTGAAAAAAAAAAGCCTTAGCTTATGAAAAATAATGCCCAAAAGGCATGAAAAAGCCTTAAATGGCATCACTGGGTACAACAATATAAATGCAAAAAGGTTACAGCGGAGGTGTACCACATATCAGAACCATTGAGGGCGCGTCTATTCGCAAGATAGTTCGTTCCAATTTTACAAAGGTAGTATTGTAGTTCAATCTGATAGATTAATATCGACCGCATATTACCAGAGCTGAACGGCTCTGCTGAAGATAAAGCTTTCTTTTTTGGTGTTCAAATAATGTATCAAATGTTGGATGCTACACTAAGCAGGTCGATAACCAAGTAGCAGCTTTTCCCGTTAACCTTAAAGCTGATCTTTAATGAAAATGTATACCATAAAAACTAAAATATTTCATTTGTATTCATATATTTACATACATTTACAAAATAAGCACTTTTAAAAATACGGCAAAACTCTATAAATTTATTAAATAATAGTCATTTATTTTTATTTAATATTAATTTAACTAACTGCTTAGAGCTAATGATGCTATGGACATCACTATGGCTACAGTTGTCCACTTTCTTTGTATGTTGCTTGCTTTATCTGAAATGAGAAATAAACAAACTGTTTTATAAGCATGCACAGTTTTATTAAATTCGTTGTTATTAATTTAGGCAGTGAAAATGAGGCCAAATTTTTCTTTGACGCATGAGTTTTCAAATTGGGTGATATCCTTAATGTAAATGCATGTTTTTCTTTGGACATACACAGCTATAAACTATTCCGCCAGCCGGAATTATGTACTGACAGTAATAGTCAATGTAGCTCGATATTTCGCCTAAGAAGAGCGGCCTAAAGTTTTTGTATTTTCAGTCCCCTCTTAAGTAAACGTTGGTTTAGGTTCCAAAATAACAATAAAAACGCTTAGGGCGTTACTAATACTCATTCTTAACCTTTACATTAAATATTTTTTAGGTCATAATATGTAATTTTATATGGAAAATTGGTGTCATTTTGAGTTCACAATATCTAGGCTGGACAGTAAATATGGTTATTAGTAAGCGCTTAGTTTTTAAAAATCCTCAAATTTCAAATCCTAGAAATTTCTAGATTTAAGTGTTACTTTTTATAATTTTTTTGTGGGCTCATTAGCTTAGTGGTTTGTTGGACTCCTAAGCGAAGGGTCCCATGTTAAATTTCCGCAAAAACACCAGTTACATCTTAAGTTTTTTTCCGAGAGTATAACTGTCATGAAAGAGCTCCCCAATTGGCCGTTTGGACTAAGCATAAAATTGTAGATCGCTTCCATTCGTCCCAAAAAATTTTGAAAGCACAGAAAATTAATGGAAAAAAATAGTCCCAGGGTCCCTACCAAAGAGGATCCAAACTAGAGGATCAACTTAGAGCAGAAACGGTACATTTGCCTACAAGCTGCCTGTTCAGCATAGGAATTCCGAAGTACTAGTGCCTGTACAAATCAAAGGAGCGCCATTGCTGCCGCACGCATTCTAAGAAATTCTTAATCAGGCACTTGATGTCAATCGGGAGGCCAGTTTTTGGTGGAATTTTTAGTGGGGGCGACTGTGTTCGACATTGTTTGTATCCTTTAGTTAGTTATTTATTAATTATTTATCAACATCATTTACAGTAGACTGATATAATCTTTAAGTGATAACTGAAGTTGCAATTTGGAAAATTATAGTTGAAATAATACAAGAGCACACAATGAGCGCAGAATTTTGAAAAAGACAATCAAGAAACAGTTAGTATTTATTTTCATTAAAATGATCTAGTAGAATATCTAAAGATAAGCAGAATTAAGTATCTGCCATTGCCATATGCCTAAAGAGAGTGTTTTGGAAGAAATTCGCAAAACAAGATCTTCTTATATAATATTTTATTACTTTTGGGATATCGTTGACAAAGAGCATGAAAAGTAGAGGACCAACAACGGAACCCTGCAGAACACCTGCTTGTTTTCTTTCTTGGAGATAAGAGAGAATGAATTTAGCAGCAGAATCTGAAAAGCCAACAACTTGAGTTAACTATGTATTAAGTTATGATTGACTGTGTCGAAGGCTTTGGAAAAATGTAATAGCGTAAAACTGTAACTCGTTGGTCATCTAAAGCTATTCTTATGTCAACAGTGACTTTGAGCAGTGCGGTTGTACAACTGTGCAATTACCTGAAATCCGATTGATTGGACCAGAGAATATTATTCCGCTGGACAAAAACTGATATCTGGTGCACGGTTGCCACTTGAGAATAAAGTTTGTGTCCAAAATTGGAAGTAAAAATGACCAACTCTAGCTATAAATGACCAAAGTAATTCAAGTCCGAAATATTTGTAAACACAGAACAATCAGACGAAAAGAAATACGCCTTAGGTTGCATAGAAATAGAAGGCGAATGTCTTTTTTCATTTCGTAAAAAATGACAAAATGGAATAAAAAAGGACCATGTGACCAAGAGAAAAAATAATGAGCAAATTTGGTCACAAATGACCAATGTGGCAGCCGTGATCTGGTGATGAATTAGTTTCTCCATCACATTGGACAAATAAGGAAGAATAGATACAGGTCTGTACTCAGCCATAGAATTAGCTTATTTCCATGCGGTCGGGAACGTGGGATTCATAATTATGTTATTGAAAATATGAGTCATAACCGGAAGTATTAAAGGTAGTATCATTTTATCAAATACCATCAACACCAACAGCTCTGGAGTTAATTTGTAGTTTCGCCTTGACAACGTCAGTTTGCTCGATTCTGTGAAATTCAAAGGAGCTGTTCGGGGAACTACTGAGAGCCTGGTTTCATAAAGATGATGCTGATTGGATATCTGTAAATAGCCTATTGAGTTGGTTAGGATCGAGGTCCTCTTCATCCTGGACTGTCTTACGACCGCCACTCGGCTCACGCAAACTTTTTGAAAGAGTCTCACAGGGCAGATTTTTATCAAATTGCTTCTAATATCTCCTTTTGGCCTGTTTTATTTTCGATGTAAACAGTTTTCGTAAGTGATGAAAGTTATCAAAAAACTCAGGGAGCCTTGCCTAAAGCGTTTCCACAGGTTGAAGGCTGCATCACGTTTGTTCCTCAGATCATCAATCTCTTCAGTAAACCAATTATTTTGCACACATTTCACATGTTTTGTCACAATGGAAACATGTTTGTTAAATTAATACATAAATACATAACTGAGCTTTGAAAACAATGAACTTGAGCATCATGATTGGACTCAGAAAAGGTATATTGGCTGCCAGCGCTGAACACGGCGTTCACATCGCAGTTCAGACTAAAAGTTTTTATAGTTTATGAAATTGTTGAAAAATGGAATTCCTGATATAACTTCGCCACAATGCCAAATACCTTTACATAATTATCGTTTTTATTTTCAATATCTAGCAGATATTATTTGCACTTTTCTTAAAAGAGATTTTGTAACTTCGATGTTACGATGTTTTTCGTCGATATTAATGCTTTTCATTTCGAAGTCATATTGAAACAAAATGGGTATTTTAACACAGTTTGGGGAAAGCGTTTTATTTATGCTGAATATCTAAAGTAGGATTTATTTTTCATTGTTGAGTTCGAAGATAAAAAAAACAGGCCTACACTCGGAACAATATCACTTTTTGCACTTGCTTTTATTAATTAATAATTTAGAGAGGCTTACAAAAATATCAGTGGACATTTTACAATACAATTTGCAAAAGAATATTTCTATAGAAACGAAATAGAACATGCGAGCACTAAAAATTAACATAACAATTTGGATTCTTACGTTCAATTGAAAACGCAAAATCTGAAATCGGATCAAGTCGTAGAATTCAATTAAATACCACATTATATTGTCTTTTTGTTAGGAGTTTGATCATGAAAGCACTCGTTTTTACGAATTTAATCTCCGAGAATAATAATTTTTTTTTAAATCTGAATAAAATTTTAATTTTTACTGTTCCTAAGTAACATCAACATTGTTCATCCTTAATAAACCCCAGAACTCGCAATCAAATTTTGATTTTGTACAAATATGGTGCTAAAAAAAACAAGTTGAAAACACCCACCAAGTACCTAATAGAAATTTATGCAGTGCTCGGGAACATTTAAAAAAAAAACAAAAAACACTTTTGTGAAAACTTGGGTTTAACTTGCATGGTATAACCTATTTTTGGAACAACTCACAAAGGAGCTGCAAGAATTCTGGATTCAAAAGTATTTTTCATGTAAAGACAATTAAAAAAAAAACCTGATATGTGAATGGATGAACAATTTTTGGCGCCTAAGATGGATAGAGAATAAGTAAAGCTATCTAAGAAACTGAGGAACTGTGTTCCACATTTATTCCATTTACATTTTATTGTTATAAATTCATTTACAAATTGTTTGTTATTGAAAAAGTTCCACCCGACGGCCATCAATAACTCGTATTCACAGACAGAAAAAAAGAGCGTGCGAAAGAGCGCTGTAATTCAAAATTTGCGGGGAAAATCGGGTGGTTGCACGGAAGATACCCCTCTAGTTTGGATCCTCTTTGGTCCCTACGGACTTGTTGCGCAAACTATCTATTTATTTACTTTTTATTCTTTTTTTTTTTTGCTTTTATGTGTTCTATTAGAATCGGACAAAACCACAATTTGCATGGATTGAGAATTTTTAGAAATTTGTATTTAAAATTGACCGTGTCGTTGAAACACGACAATATAATGTAAACACTAACGGGTTCTTTGTCTATACAAGGGGTTCCTTAAGTGTGCGCCGCGGCCGTAGAAATTAAAGAGGGGCGCCGCGCCGTGAGTTATTCAGAAAAATATAAACTTATTTGAGCTTCGCCCTGCTTGTTAACTGGATTCAAACATTTAACTGCTATTGCAGTAACTTTTCTGCCTAAATATGTCGACAGTTTTTGTATTGCCAAATAATCGTCGTTTCAAAATACTAAGTTTGTAGGTGCGCCGCGGGCTGAAAAATATTGGGAACCATTGGTCTATAAAACTTTTTATAGTGTGAGTCCTAAGTGGTTTGATACTACACAAAATTAGCCAAATTAGCCTACCACAATGAACATTTTCACATTATTTTGTATACATTTACAATTAATTACCTTTAGTTTTATTTATCTTCCCGATCTCTAGATATTGCGTCATAGTGTAGGTTTTATTTGAATCTATACCAAAACACTTCGTATAAATTTCGATCCAAATAAGATATTTGGAACAATTTTAAATCAGTTTATTAAAATTTAATGCAAATTGAATTTAAAATGAAGGTACATATTCCATTGCGGTGGGCTTAAATACTGACTATGCAAATTTCTGCGATTCATTTTACTAAGCAGTCACTTGAATGGGATTGACAGGCACGGTGTAAAATAAAAGTAGTATATTTTACTTTACTTTACCTCCACAAAGTGAATAGTTATTTGAAATGGACAATAGAAACGCTTCAGCCAGCCTTAAGCCAATGCCTCCTTTTGCTTTCAGCTGGCGGCGTAGTTAAAAACGCTAAGAAACAAAAAGGGAACAAAGGAAACTTCAAGAAAACTTAGTCACCGGTTTATATGTAGAGAGAACAGTATTGCAAAAACAGGGCCAATCATTTACCCATTTAATGAAACAGCATTTCATCTTATTGGAAATATTGAATTGTTACAACTGCGTGAGCTGATAAAAGGAGAGATTTTTAAATGCGTATATGCCATGTGAATGAAAGAATGAATGAGTCATATAGTCTGTACAAGTGCACAAAGTATATCAGTTGATCGTTGATAAGCCTGATAACTGCTGGAGCAAACAAAGAACCAAAGTAACGAAAGTGTCTGAATTTCAGATTCAAACAGAATTATTTTTGAAATCAAACCGTCGAACTACCGACTCGGTCCCAATACAATAACCAGTAAAAGGCCAAATATTATAGCAGCGCTATCAATTAAAACCATTGAACGGCCGTTTTACTATTAGCTGAGTACGGCCTACGTAGTAACTTTTATTTATTAATCAAAACTTTAACTCCACCAACAAGTTTTTGACGTTTTAGTGCAAAAAGTCGTATACAAGCGGGGGTAATGCTCCACTATCAAATGAAAAATCATGATTTTTTCGATTTTCGAAAAGACAGGAAAAATTAAACGTTTTTTCTTATAAAACTTAACAGTTCTCGGTGTATAGAAGTGTAAACAGCATATTTGGAAACAAAGATAATTAAGGGTAACATTCCACATGGTGTCAGGAGAAAATAATAAGTATTTAATTATCCAAACAAATATAGAAATCTATTAATTGATACAGAAAACTCGTATATAGTCGAAGTCGGTTGTTTTCGAACTACGAGTATATAGTATATAGTGCTTAGCTTAAGCGATTTATGGATTTCTGTCTGTGAAAGCAGTAAGTACCTATTTTAAGAAATCTATTAATAAATGTTTCAATTTTGAAAAAACTTTCAACCACTTCTTCATAATGTCAGTGACTTGACTGCATAAGTTAATATTAAAACATTTCCGATGAATTCTTAGAAAATGCTAATAAACTAGTTTCAGCGCCATTAACTCTCGGCGAGATCTAAAAGAACAATAAATCAAAGTTAAAGCCAAGACACACACCAAATTATACCAGTTCAAATCGAACGCAATCGATATAAATCGATTGCAATCGCACGTTCTCATCAAAGATGACAGAAAAATAGAAAATTAGCAAAATAACGAGTAACGAGCAGTTTCTCTCTTGGCTTGGAACAGTTCTGAGAATCTCAACCGGCAAGTACTGATCAATATGTCAAATGCACAAAGTTGACAAGAAACGAATTGAAAATCCGTCTTAGAAATCATTTGCACACGAAATTAAAATCTGTGAAACTCTTCCAGAACGTTTCGCATGTTCCAAAAAGCTAAGTTATATATTTATTTGTGACATGTATTAGATGTCGAAGATGTAAGTGGCTCAAAGTATGTCTGTGCCTATCCACGTAGTTTGGAGTATATTTTCAGCTCTCTGAGAGGGTCTCGCTAACATTTTTGCGTTTGACGGATTATCATTGGTGCTTGGCTCGGGAAAGTATGCGAATAGACCTAATATGTGACTGCATTATTGCACACTCGTCTTCCTTGCTTTACTTTGCTGAGAAAGATGTTTAGTAAAACAGGTCTATTCCTTGTTTGGTATTCTAAGTATTCTGTTAGAATATATATGGCCGTCAACACCCATTTACAACAAAAACTTTTTTTTCAATCATTTCTAAATTAATAACTAACAAATATAGATTTGCCCGATACAAGGGGCCTTACCAATAAACATTTTTAGTTTCGACAATAAATTTTAGAAGTTCACCGTGGCTAAATTTAAAACCAAAATTTGTTAGTTCGGGGCAATGTGTCTCGATGAAATTGAAAAATTTCACGGAAACGTAAACAAGGTATCTCTCTAACAAACTTTCGTTGAAATTTAAATCGAGATTCGGAAAAAGTGCTTTCGATTTGAAAAAGATTGCTTTTCCTGTGACAATTGCTCATAATCAGCGATCCAGGGAAGAAATAGTGCTCTCTTCTGTCAATCGAATACTATGTTAGTGAATGAAATCAAACAGTTTGCACAAGCATTTTGAATGCCAAATTATTAATTATTTGTGTAACAAATATATGGATTCACATCACAAGCCTACTTGTGATTGACTTGACAACTACCTGTAGTCACGACTATACAAGTGGCCACGTAGCAGTTGGAAACTTTTAAATAAGCTACCTGCGATGCGTCGCGAGACAAAAATTCGGATCTCTTACCTGTACTTACCATAAAAAATAGTTTCTCTTCGTTTGGTGTAATTCGTACCAAGTAAGAAAAATGCACAAGTGATTGGAGTAGGTGATTCCAATTTATTCCTCGGAATTTTCGATTTCACTGTCATACTATATAGACCACTAGGATCCTGTTCCAGTTGCGTGAGCACAGATTCCAACCGTCTCATATTAAAACTATAAGGAAATAAAAATTAGTATCTGATTGCCAACATGTGATTGCATTGAAACATACAGCACAGATAACACTGGCTGTGGAAATACGTTCTGCACTGTGCAAATGACATCTACATTACTTTCTTGTACGTCTATTCTCGTCTCCAAACCAAATTCGGACTCAGGAACTGTTAACAATGCTATATCAACTTCATTTTACGAATATGAATTACAAAAAGACATACCAATTATTTGTAAGCGAGCACTTCTCTTATCAGTAGACTCAAATGTTTGGACCGAACATGTGTATTCACCCGTCATATTCCAATCAGGCTTGGTTATCGATATAACTCCAGGATTGCCCTCCAATGAGAAGATTTTTGTATCTATCTTTGATTTCATAAATCCCTAAAATCAAATGGCATGTAATTAAATCATAATGTTATTTATCTCAAGTCGTTTTCAATTACCATTGCGAATCCTTTGACAGAAGGGATCCATTGGTAAATCGAATTATTATTAAAAAGCCATTTGAGTACAAATCCCTTTTCCCTTGGCCCCAGTTCATATTCGCAATCCAAAATTAGTGGTTCGGATTCCCCATTGCGATCCAGTGTATACATTTGTGGCACTTTTAGGTTTGTTATCTTCACCGAATTCGATACTACCAGAAAAAAAAATGCAATTTCAATTCGACATACCTACATAATGCTCTTATGAGGTATCTACATTTACTCTGCACTCTAATACCAAGAGCATTAGCAATTAATATAAATAATATGCCACTATGTTTAGCGGTTATAACAATGTTTCTCAAAATATCACTAAGGAAACGAACTATTACAGATAATTACGTATATATCCGCACCAGGACTTACCAGAAAAAAATGTAAACCAAGCTAGTATGAAAATAAATAATGCATTTCTATTTAAAACAATATTCATATTTAAATACAAATTTCGGAGTCGTGGTATATATTGTTTTAATTTGAAAGCAATTCTTAACTTAGTTGCATTTGCAACCACTCGATGTGTTAGTAGAATTTACAAAGTTGAAAAATAGCTGCAAACTTTCCCGAAAAGAAATAATATGCATCCATAATTGACTGTGCCTTGGAGAAATCATTAGTTAATCTTAGTATTCGTTTCAAATTTGGGGGTATATCACATTTTCTTTTGCAACTATCAATATTGCCGCTGTGTTACTTTTATGTAATTAACTCTATATTCACTAATTATAATTTCCACTGTTCATTGTCCTGTTTTTTCACTAAATCGTCGTTCGATTTGGCTGCGAGGATATACGAAAATCTATCCTGTTTTTTTTTTCTACTGAAATACGATTTTTCACTTCAAGCACTTGTAACGAATAGTGCGCACATGCAACTTAAAAGCTTTCGAGTCGAGAAAAAGGACTTTGTTGTTTTTATTCTCTTTTGAATGTTTCCTTTTTGTGAAAGCTTATTTGCTAATGCTGTTTTGCTTGTCATTTATAATGAAATATTGAAAATATACCTGAATCCACTTTGTAACATAAAGTGAAAAATAAAAAAGGTATTGCGCTTTGGCAGTAATAGAACTTCAACCTAGATACCAAAGTGACAGCTGTTTTATAGAAAAACAGCAAGAGGTAAAAGTTGCATTAATTGTTGACCTGACTATCAGATTACTAAGATAAGAGATTGGGGTTTTTGAATTAGCTATTCCACTTACGTACTCAGATTAGTTTGAATTAAAGTGCGCGGCTAAGCTTCAGTTGCAGTCTTTCAACTACAGGCTAGGAAATGGACTCTTCAGAACTGAATGGTGTCATTTCAAAAATCTTGTAGATTGAAAGAAATAAGAGCGCTAAATTTGAAAAAATGGCTAGTTGATTTGAAGTTTACCTCCATTTCTGTTCAAAACACGTAAGCAATTCAAATCCCAACTATAAAAAATTCACTAAGGACGATGCAATGTGTTGTGTAATGCTGGACTTACAACGTCACACATTTCTAACACGGAAGATTAAAGGGATGCCCAATACTGAAGAGCCGTCTGACTGAAAAGTACAGCACTACCAAACAGGCAAAATACGTGACACGTATTGCGGTCGCCAATCTTGTTTACGTGGAAGGAATTTGGAGAAAGTTCTGCATGTTGATATTTTTATAGCAACGGCTTATGGAATTTCGGTTACCAACAGTTGAGAAATTATACGTTACACTACATTTTAATTCCAACAAAGCAATTAAATGTTTGGCTGTCCAAATCGCTTGTTACAACTGCATTTGCATTTTGCATATGCGAGCAGCAAAAAACCAGACAATTACAAAGTAGTACAGAAAACTTAGCCTTAACATAGGGTATACAACTTAAGTTTGGTATATTATAAGTTGTTTTCAAAAAAAGGCAAGTTTTCAAATTAACTTTATACTAAACAATTAAGAGACACAAATCGAACTAGAACCAAACAATAACAATAAGATGATTTCCAAACACCCTCAAAAGAAAATGGCTTCCGGAAGTGATGAAGGGATAATTATTTATTTATTTCATATAATTGTTTGATGAATTGTTGGTTAAATTTACTGAAACCAGTTACCACTCTTGTTTTTATTTCCGTTTTACTTATCGTGAATTATGGGTAGATTCTTGCGCCTGTATTAGCATTGACCGCAGAAAATCGGATCTCTGTCGCAGCTCGTGCACAATTGCGCGTGCGTGGTGTTGTAAATCTAGAATAAAGCTGTAAGCTGAGGATGAGGTATATGACTATAAAAAAGGGCGACACATTTTAGATCTACTTATTTATAGTAAAATTATGTATAAGACTTAGAAAAAAAAGAAGGATCGGCACTTAACTGCTTGTTACTTTACTTTCTGAAAATTTGTTTCTTAACTTTAACATTAAAATTCAGTTTTATTCTTTTTTTTTTTTAAAACTTACATACTAGACAAAAACGATTAAATCTAATTTAAAATTAACATTTATCTTATTCTAGCTTACTGGCTCTAAACTTATCAATATCCTTAAAATTATTGCCTTTCGGCCTTAAATCTATCTACATAATATCTATGATTTGTTTTGTTTTTAATTTTCAAGAAACTTTAGAAAACTGGAATTCTTTATTATTGTTTTGTTTAAAACTACTTAAAGCTACAGCCTCGCTCGGGTCTCGGCGGCACTATTCATGTTGGCTAGCCCGGCTCCTCCCAAAGACCCCCTACTATAAACCTAAACCTACAAACTTAATATCTAGCTTAAAACTAAGGAGGATGCTACGTAAGTAGCGCACCGGCCCGGGAGAGCGTATCCACCCTCACCTGTTCTTCAAGCCACCAAAATTCGGTGAACTGCTTAGCCGTATCGACCCTGTCCCGTTCCGCAATTGCGGTACTAAAGCGGAGGAGCTCCTGAGCATTGGCGGCATACCCGTCGTGGATGAGCCGCTTATCCCTCGGGCCGCCGTGGCTGTGGTAGAATACCGGCACACCATCTTTTGTCTGGACTAACCCTTTCATGTCTACATGAAGAAATGCCTCAGGCGGGATGAAGCCAGACCGAAGCGTACTCTCGTGGTACATTAAATTGGGGTAGTAAGCCCCTGAGATCAGGTTATTATCACTGGCCATCGCCCTTGCGACGTGCCTCCGAATCACCTCAATAAGGAAATTGTCAATCCTATTCAGTCGAGCCCCATTGTATAGGGTCCTGTTGGGATAGTATTTTATGTACTGAGATTCAGGAGTTCTAAACAACCCTAGACAGGTCCTGAGACATTGTCTCTCAATCTTTTCCATATAGGACGGCGCTATATTGAACCACATGGGACAGCCATAAGCGATGATAGGCCTTATAAGGGCCACGTAGCAAATGACCTTCACCCTGGAATAAAGTTGACTGCTGCGAAACAGTCTCCTTGTCAGAGCGTAGGCCCCTGTAGCACCAGCAAGACAAGCATCTATATGTTTGTCAAAATACAGATACTGGTCGAGCCAGATGCCAAGATACCTCACCACGTTTTTCACCGCCAGTGGTCGCCCCTGCTATCCAATAATTGTTAATTTTCTCCAGTTTTTTCTGGTATCCCCAGAGGCCCCAGCCAATGTTGTTCTGAACAGTATTGTTTCCGATTTTTGGAAATTGATTTTCAACTTCCAATCATCGCAATACCTCTTAATTTGCTCGAAGTCACGCTGCAGAAGGATGTTAATGACCTCGATTTTTGGTCCTGACCTGTACGCCACTAAATCGTCCGCGTACGCTATAGCATATCTGAGGGAATCCACCAGATCACTTGTGTAAATATTAAACAGGACCGGAGAATTCACTGCTCCCTGTTGTAAGCCGTTTTTAATTTCAAAAACCCTGCTCGAAGTCACGTTGCCAGCTTTGACAACGAACTTCTTTCCCATAAGCATGTCATAAATTATATACAGCAAAGGTTTTTGAATTTGTCTTCAAACTAATATGTTATGTGCGTTGGCGTTGGTTTTTGGTCTTGAAAGGGGCTCACAGGCTTGTTCGATTTTAGAAATAATTTTGTTAATTTTGTCCTCGAAACATCTTTCATTTTAAAGCATAATCAGCGGTTTTGAATTTAATGTAGACCCCTTGGTATGGTTGTACTCAGCGATGCCATATTTGTCGTAATTTTGACGATTTTCTGCCTCCATGACGATTTCACGATTTTGTCTTGCCATTTGACGATTTTCAGGTTTCAAGCAAATATCCAACGACGGTTTGACGATTTTTCACTAATTCATGTTACAGTAACATTTTCCAAGTAATGGCAACTCCCATCAAATGAAATGAAATCCCATTCCCATCTCCCATGACACATTCTAAGAACACTTCCTAGCAGAGACACTATTGAGACCACCAAATTCGACCCATTTCCCGTTACTTTGCGTACAAGCTACTGATACTGAAACGTATCCTGATACACAGAAATTCGTACTGACAAATGTCAGGTAACTTCAAAAACTCCGGCTCACCAACGTACTCTCAAAAAATATCAACCACTTCCGCTGTGGGCAAAGTTGCTGGCAGCGTTCAAAGCATTTTATAAGTTATATTTGAAATAAGTAGTTTTGCTTAGATTGGTTGAGGGAAAATAAAAACATTTTGAGCAATTTTTCTTCAGTTATTTAAGAAAAATTTATTCATCAAATCGAAGTTAATGATATTCAAAAGCGGAAAATGCCCAACAATGTTTGTCCTTACATATTTTGTAATAGGCTGATAGGGGATGATTAGAGGGCGCTAGGAGTGATAGAGTGACAGGAGATGAGGATGTGGATGGGACCTAAGGAAGGGAAAGGAAATAGAAAGGGAGGGATAGCTGAGTGCGAGGGACGCGGCATGCTTGCGATGCTCGACTATACTCGCCGGATATGGGGTGGATCTTGCCCACTCACTCAACCGAACCTACGACAAAACATAAATCATGCCAAAGAAATTTATTTTTACTTGTATAGACATCGGACGGACGGTTACCACTTTGAGAAGCGCTCGTTGGTGTTTTGAGCGCGGCCAATACCCACCCTACCTGGAAATCCATGGCCTAAGACTTCCCCGTTGAAGTGTATGTCCATCCAGATCAAGTCATCCGCCGAAAGAAGATGTAGCTCACCTTACTCCACCCCCTGAAAACTTAGAACTCAAAAGGACATTATGAACTCATGTGTCACAAAAAAAAAAAAAAAACATCGAAACTTTCATCATTTCTGAGCGTGAGTGTACTATTTTATTTAAATTTCAATGTTATCTCTGCTTAATTCTAAAAAGAAAAACTCAATTAAACCAAAAAAAAAATACTAACAAAAAATAGAAAACGATATCAAAATTAATTCCGAACACTTTGGGAACGTGGACTTCATACTCTAGGTGATAACTTTTTTCCTTAAATTTTTTTTTTTTTTTATGGGTTTGCTAACCTAATTTTGTCCCCACCCGATGCTTTCTAAGCACCTACAATATGCCGAATTGCTACCTAGATCGAGCTCGGTATAGGTTTTGATATGGGGTGCCTGAGGAAAAGCTAAAAAAAATGTGGGAACCAAACCAGTTGTTATTCCACCAACAAAAAAAATCCACCTAAACAACAACAACAAAACTACAAGCGTCAACTCTATCCCCAAATTGTTCATGAAAAGGAACTTATAACAAAAAGAAATTTACCAATATAAACAACAAGAATAATATAACTCACGCTTTCTTAAAACTAATACAAAAAAGGTAACTTATGACTAACAAAAAAATAATTTTTAAATTTCTGCCTTAAATACACTCGTACTATGCTGCCGTACTTTTCCTTGTGCCAAAGGTACTATTGCACCAATAGAAGGGTGGTGGTTTACGTATCCGCAGTAAACCAATGGCACAACTTATAATATGGTCGGTGGCGTGTTTAGTTGCCAATCCAATAAAAACGTTGGCGGCCACGACCACCTATTTGTATGAGATGGATGGTCGATGACCGCCAAATGACCTTTCGTTGAGGCGATTTATACCTATGCAAAAAAAAGAATTTCATTTATATTTATGTCTAACTACCTTTACATACACTTAGATCTAGACTCACGGATTAAATTCCAGGTCTTCCAAATTAAGACCGCACTTCAGCCACTTTTATTTTTTTACGTCTATAATTTTTTTTTTTTTGTTTGTCACTGTTTCACTGTTTTATTTCCGTTTAACTTTTGTCGTCACTGTTTCTGTTTCGGACTTTGTCTTTATTTAAACTCTTGTGCGTGTAATTACTATACTTTTTTTTTTTTTTTTAATTTTGTTCTTTTAAACAGACGCTCAACAAAAATTTTTATTTTTTTTTTATTTTTCTCTAAACGCTAGGATTTGGTCCTACCGACGACTTTATGCACAATGCCGAGTGTCTCCTCCATCCTAAGCAACAGACCCTCGTCCGAAGTATAGGCAACAACAATCTTGGACACCCGCTACCAGAGAGATTCACCTAACATCCGATCGCGGGATTGCCAATCAGAACCCGCCAACTATTCAAAAATCCCGCTCCTCTCATCATTGGGATTTCGGGTTCTAATGTTTGCTACGCAAAACATTTGGTGTCTACCTCCACTCAGCCTATCACTGTGAACAGTCCCTTATTCCGAACTGTCAGACTCGGCACCCGAACGTCAGTGACATATGTCCTTAAGTCATAATATTATTTTGTTTATTTTTTTACAACTCGTGTGCCTTCTGGTAAGTTTTGATTTCTTGATATTATTTATTATTTTCACTAATTCGCTTATCTCCCTGGCTAGCTAATTTTACGATATCTAATCGATCTTTAATGTGTACCAGTGGTAGGGTAAGTTTTGCCAGCATTGTTTACTTCCGGTCCCATTGCTAACCCTTGATTATTTTGTCTTGCAGGTGACCATAACAATTTCTAGTACAAAAAAACATCTAATTTATATGGTTTTATAAACCAAACAAATTATATTATTCACCTTTGAAAATATGTAACCAATCGCATTCAGTAATGTAAATGTGGTATTCCCGAACTCTATCACATTCCCCACGGTTGGCAGAGGTTGCCAGCATTTATTTAATACTTGTTCTATGTTTCTGTATGTCACACGGATTATAAATTGACACAAGTTATGTTATGTCACATAACCACGATAGGAAAACAAAATGGCGGATTGAAATCTGACTGCCTGTGAATCAAAATCAACATAGTCTAAGCAATGTACATAAAAGCGATAGTCCGCTGCTCAGCTACTGTTATCGTTGGAGTGTTGTTGTACTGTTTAGCTGTCTTGTTGGTGCATATAACTCGCGCATGCCTCCTTTAGAAATATCTTGAATGGGAGCGGTCCTATAAAAAAGACATGCTTTAACCAGACTATATATAGACGACGTCACCTTTCTCTCTTCTGGAGAGTAGCCTCAGACACTTTGGGATATCCTACAGAACGCTTTATGTAAACTTTTCTCCTGGTCCAAAAGCTGTGGTCTTAGCGTCAACGTTGCTTGATCTATTCACCAGAAGAGTTAGGAAACCTCTTGCCACTCTCCCAATCTTAATGGCACTCCACTCGAGTTTGTCAAAAGCGCCGAGTATCTGGGGCTGATACAAGGTACAGGGAACGTGCTAGGAAATCGATAGTGCTTTTATACTCCTGTAGAAGGGCTGTCGCATCGAAATTAGGCCTCCAACCCAACATAATGCATTGACTTTCAACCGCGGTAATCATAGATCGATTTTTCTATACGATATGGTTGTGAGGTGGCCTCCCTTGGACAAGAGCTCCAACTTGAAGGCTCTTGGAAAACTCAATGCTTCGCATTCCTGTGCATCACGGGTGCATTGAGGACATCTCCGAACGCCCTTCCACAATCAGTGCTTAACCTTATTCCTCTAGACATCGTCAGCTAGGAGCCACAAACGTGGCAATCAGAATAATGGAAGGGACACACTGGAGAGGGCAAATATCTGGAAATACGAAATACTGGATACATCTCAATGGGAACCAGTAAATGTCCTATACGTGAAGGATCTCTGTTACGGATTAAAGCCGGGGTCATCTCAGAAGCACTAAATCTTGGCCTCTCTTTCCTCATCCCAAAGCATTGCAGTGTCTTCAAGGCCGAAATCACAGATCGAAACAAGATCTATAGCGGCGGTTCATCGAAGACCAAAACCCAATTACGAGTTGAAATTATGGTTACGGTGCATCTATTTCTGAGACTCACAATATCAGATCCTTTTCCTTGCGATGATTGTGATCGCAATCATTGAATGCCGGGTTCTACACATTGAAAGTCATTTATCAATGAGAAATATGAGCATTTTGTAAGATTAACTTTCTCATTTATTACAAGTCCATTGATCGGAACTTAGTTTTAACTTGTCCGTTCAAAGTCGGGTGCGACAATATTGGCAATCTTTCGACCCATTTCCTTTTAATTTAACTGGACACACCGATCGAGTTGAAATATCCAGTCAGAACGCAAAACAAGTGTGAAGCTTTTTGTTTCGTTCTATAATCTATAAGAGAGGCGAAAATATATTTGATTAATTTGACATTAGACCTGCTGTCTTTAGCTAGGCTGTGATCATTCTTATTTGCATAAATATTTAACTTTAAGAAGTTTATTATTTTATTTATTAGATATATTTACTGTGATCGCTGTACATTTCTTAGAATAGTACATATAGTAAGCATCTGCATGAACTTGCATATTTTAAAAATTAAAAATTGAGCATTAAAGACAAAATCCTCGTGTAATAAATGAGACCATTCTTTGTTTGCATTTGTGTTGGTGCGTGATTTATAGGTCAGCTGTTCTTAAATTAAGTGATTTTTGTTTATAAAAGTCCGTTCAATTTATGTTGATATAGATTAGATAGGTAGGTAGGTAAATGGGTGTTCTTGTGGCAATTTTGCCACAGCCATCAGTTGGTTCCATTTTGTGTTCAGTTACGGGAACCATCCAGTGTGACCTGTTGAAAGACAAGAAATAAACCGCTTTTCATATTGCAGCCACATAAATAAGCATGAATCTCATGGGCTCTTGAATATCCGTTGTAACATGATCCTCTAGTTCGTCCTACGAGTAGCTAATGATATGAAGTCCGTTTATCTATTGTTACGGAGCCATACCTGGGGGCACAATACTTTAGTGCAATAATCCATGTATCAAGTAGAAATAGTTGAAATTTACCTGCAAAGAAAAAAAAAAATTAGGAAAACGTAAACAAACTCTGGCATTGGAGTTTGGCCGCTCAACCGCATAGTTAAATGCTCGTTGAGTGAACAAACCCCAATGAAAGAAGGATAAACTCACCTGTGCAATATATTAGACATCTTCTGAAAAGATAATAAGACGAATTAATTACAAACAATGAAATAAAATAATTTCTTACCATAATTACGTCCGTCTGTTGCACCTCCCAAATTGATTTTGACGTTTTGTCTTGTCAATCGTTTCTCTGTCGTTAAAGTTTTCTTCGTTCCATTTCATTGTGTTCCAAGTTAGTGGGTGATCGTAAAGATGTAGTTGAAGTTTTTTTTTGTTGTTAGTTACGTTATTCTTTTTATGTTAAGTATTGTTACTTGATGCATGTGTGTAATTAGGAGATATAGAGAGACAAGACTTATATGACTTGACGATTAGGAATTAAGAGACCCCTCGCTCTCATTCCAAGAGAAAAAAAAAATATTTTGAGAAAACGAAGGGGAAATAGAAAAACAAAAGGAAAAAAAGATAGAAAGAGGAAATAGGCAGGAAAAAGAAAGACAGGGTCTGCGGAGATTTTGGGAAACAAAGGAAGGGGTAAAATACATGCACCGCAAATGCAAGATTGGTTTGCCGACAGGCCTTCACAATTATCGGTAACTGACAGCAAGCGGTCGATGCCCTCTTCTAAGTCAGCTGCAAATTATTCTTTCCCTTTTGTGGTTTGTCGTACAGTGACGAAAGATAAAAAAAAAACCAATTTAAGAATTACTGGGGCAGGTGACCATATACATTGGTAATAAAAAGGTAGCCAAAACGAACCGGAGAGCCCTAACTGGCGTAGTGGAGGTTGCTTCTCAGCGCCAACGTGACTCGGGCCGCCGTTAAGGATAACCTAAGCCGTGCTAGCAAAATATCTGTGGGACCGTAAAAGCGAAAACTCTGCCATTGGACTGCTAGCGACACGCCAACACACCGCCAGCCAACGGCCACTAAAAACGCTAACGGGTCCAAAGCCCACAGTTGCGGCACAAAGGCGCTTGACAGGCCCGAGTTTACGCACCCAGCCAAGGGAATTTTTTTATCGGGGTGCAAGAAAGCCATTGAGTTTGTCCCCCCTCCCCCTCTGAACAACGAAAACCCAAAGCCATTGGCGACAGCAGGGTGCTTCGCCACCACATCACCAAGTCCGTCAGCGGCAACTGCGCTCACAGTGCATCCCCAAACATCAGCAGCATCATCAATAGTGAATTTTTTTTTTGTGAAGTGCCACTATAAGTTTTATAGTTATGAATTTAGTTTTTTTTTGTTTTCTTTAATTTACCTCTTAACGTAGCTTTTAATTTTTAATTCGCTTTTGCTTTCCATTGAACCTGCTTTTAGTGCTTTAGTTTTGTGCGCGTATTTTAGTGAAAATAGGTAGTTTTAAGCCAAAAAGTTGCAGATTAATACAGCCCTTCTTGTGCTGGCGCCAGAACAACGGGGGACGTGAAAGACCGTGAGTAATTTTAGTTTATTTTGTTATATTTTTGAATTTTAGATAATTAGTAGTTTAGTTTTTTTTATAGTATTAAGAGCAGAGGGTTTTTTTTTGTTGTTTTTTTTAATTTTAATTTAGTTGTATCCATAAGATACAATTTTCCTGAGTTTTAGTTTTTTTATTTTTTTCTTTGGTTTGGTTCTTTCTTTTTATTCCTTTTTTTTTACATAGAGTTAAGTTTTTGAATTTCCTTTTTCCTTTTTTTAAATAAAAGTGGCACTATTTGTCAAATGTATTTCATCCAAAAGTTTTCGTGTTTAGATACATTTTAAATATGAGCGGCTAGGTTGAAAAGCTCACGGTGTGTGGTTACTTGGGAAGGCCGTCCTTTTATTAGATCGACGATGACAGTACGCGACTAACAGACGACATGACTTGACGCTTTTCAGCGTTGTCTTTACGCCTTTTCGGCTTGACTAGGGTTGTGACTGGAGGGTTATTTAGGGGCTATCTCTCACAACATCGGCCAGAGAGGGATAGTCATTGGATATGTCTAAAGACTTGAAGGGTGGGTTGGCCATCCCTTGCCATTAACATCTGGCGTGTTTCGAGGTCATGACGAACCTCTACCTCCAAGAAACTACGGAGGGACAAGTTGCGTCTAGGGTTAAAGTAGATAGGTTAGATTTAAGTTATAGTAGGTATAGTTTAGGGTTTAGTTTATTCCTCTTAGGTTAGTTTAGACATAGATTAGACTAGATAGGTTAGTTCCGCGGTGTCTCTTCCGTTCTTTCTTTGGGGTATTGGCAGAGGTCCTTGGACATTCTTCCTTTTCCACACTATTTTTAATTTTAATTTGTCCGTTTGTCAGTCCGAGGTCAAAGTAGAGTAGCTTTCTCCTTTTTTTTTCTCTTTTGTTTCATCACCTGGCATGATATAAAATGTTTGTTGAGCAGGTGGTATGTGGTGAGAGGGCAAGAACACCCCCCGTCCGACGAGCCGAGCCGAGCAACCACTAGCATGCCGCGCCCTTCTCACCTGTACCGAAGCTGCCCCTGTGGCTCGACCCTGGCTCACAACACTATCTACTAGAACCATCCAGATTTGAGCATGAATCGCCGGAGTACTTTGAGATCAACATTCTTCAAATAATCTAGGTCATCGCAGAAGTAAATATTGAGAATCCTCTGTCTGTTGTTTTAAAGGGCTGGGCATTCGCAAAGTAGATGGCGAACAGATTCTATTTCTTCAACGTCCCTACAGCTTCTGCAAAAATCATTATGCAGTATCCCCAGCCGCACCGCACAGTGTCCAGTAATGACCCCCGTGAGTATGCGAATCTCTTTGCGGCTTAGTCCGATCATGTATTTAGATCTCTTTTTGCTCACCTCTGGCCATAGTTCTTTTATATGTCTTTGTTTGCATTTGTGATGGGTCCAGCGTAGGTTAGTTCTGTTCCAGGATTCAATTTCAATCATCTTTGCGAACGTGGTAAGCGGAGTTCCTACTGATTTTAGGGCCAAAGATGCATGTATTTTCGACCCGTTTCCTGTAAGCTCATCCGCCTGTTCATTACCTGGAATATCCATATGTACTGGTTCCGCGTTGGCTTGTGATATTTCGTCCAGATATTTCTTATAGCGACTTACTGCCCTTGACTTCACCACGACTGACTCCATGGCTTTTATGGTCGCTTGGCTGTCAGAGTAAATAGCGATTTGCTTACCGACAATGTGCCGACTCTTAAGGTCCTTCGCCGCTTGGGTGATAGCGGCTACCTCTGCTTGAAAGACACTATGCAATCATTGGTAATTCTGAATGATTCCCGCAGGTCCAGTGCTTCCGATATCCATCTTAGAACCGTCGTCGGTATATAGGGCTAACTCCTCTTCTTCTGTTACTTCTTTGCTCTCCCATTAATTTCTGTTTGGAATTCTAGTAGTGAATCTCCTTCTAAAAACGAGGGTGGAGTGTATGTAATCTGAAGTCACCATAGATATAGATTGCACAGGACAAATGTAAATTTTTGTCTATTTTCATAGACTTGTCGTCTGAAGACGTAGAAATAATAACACACTTTTAAGTCTTATAATATAATATTACTTATATTATTACTCCAACTTAGAGTTTGTGTACTATCAATACCAAATGTCTTTATTTTTGTAGTTAGATTAGAAAGACGCAAGGTACGAAAACAGATTTTGAACTAGAAGCATAAACAACTACTGTGCGCTGATTTTCCCTTTCACTCCTGCACAAAATAAAACTAAGAGTCAACACGGAATCATTTTCTGGGGAAATAATAAGTATCAACAGCTGTATTAGGAAAGTACTAATTGAGCTTGCTTGAAAAAAAAGTAAACACCATACAGCAAAATATCTAATATATAAAAATCCTTATCCAGACAATTTTCTCTATTTTTATTGACGAATATGTTTTTTTTAAATTTGGCATCAAAAAATACCTACAACCCGCAATGTTCACCCTCCTTATTTTTTAATCGCGATTTTAGTATTTTTGTGTGAACAATATATAAAATTATTTAACCGTTGTCGTTAGTTTTTCAAACAGAACGAAATTATTTATGTTGTTGATTGACTGATGGCGCTACGGCCTCATTGAACTTTCATCCACACATGCTCAAGGCATTGACGTGAAGTGTCGTGTCGCTTTGACATGAAAATTTGAAATTTAGACCAAATTAGTTGGACAACCAAAGAGCAGAAATTGCATTCTTTCGGAGGTGGATGGTGAAGATTTCTGAAAATATAATTTTGTTTGTGACGGAGAAAATAACTTCAGTTCTCGATCTATAAATTAATATAGAGTACCCAGCTTATGGGTACATCGAATCTCGAGTTGTATGAATGAATGAATGGGCTTTGTTCATATCTTTTTATTTATTTTTTTTACAGTCAGTCGGGTTCTTTTGATTTTTTAAAAGAAACTTTTTGTATTATTCGATTGAATGGCAGATGCGAGGATTGCCGCAGGCCCACATTCTTCTTTGGTTGATAGAAAAAATCTGACCGGACTAAGTCGATTCCACCCGATCAAGAAGCCGGAAATCTTTGAAGTCGCAAATGCACTTAGTTCAATTTAATTCCAAAAGACTTCCATTCTTTAATATAGGGGCTTTATATTCGAAAGGGTTATTAATAAATTAATCAATTTTAAAGCTGTACGAAGTTCGCCGGGCCAGCTTGTATTCTATATAAATCACCCTAATCATTTATAGTCACCCAGTTTTACGACGAATAAAATGTCAAGCAGAGTTAATGTTTTTACTTATGGTCCCTTGAGCGTACCGAAACAGAAAACTAAATTTATTGTGGTCATGGTCAATAATACTTTCGAGGCTTATCAAAGCTGCACAGATGGCGACTGTGGTCTTCTGGGCAAAGCAAAGGATACAATCCGCTGAAAAATTAAAATGAGAAAGTAGAATCCAAATATATTCATGATTTTTTTTTTTATTTATTTTATATCACATTACACATTGAACAAGTAAAAAAAATGTACACATTCAATTTTTTTATAAGTAGATAGACACTCTAGTTTCTATTTACATATTGCAGGTCAATAAAGTTTATTGATATTTCTGATAAATAAATAAATAGAGTTACAGTTATAGTTATTGACATCATTAACATTAGTTGTTGGGTCTATAAAAAAAAGACTGACTGTATGAATGAAGTACCCCTCATAAGGTGTATAACATGTGGAGGGACATGAAGTTCTAATTTAACATCCATATTCAGCCTATTTCTTTTTGTTAATATAGCTTTATTTATTGCCAATATAAAAATAATTCGAGAATATATTTCGATGAACTCGTAGTGTAGAAGTTCATGTGCCTGTAATTGATTTACTCTAAATGATCAACATGGAAACAAAAGATTTGTAACTACCTATTAAAGTAGGCACGTATAAATTAACTAACGGGCAAGATTGGGTTGATCGAAATGTTATTTTTCACTCCGAGATCAACATAATAAGTTTCAGATGAACATAAAAAAAAATTAGCCTTATTTTATGGTAAACGATTTACTAGTAATAGCGACAGTGGATTTGACGTTAAACTATTTGTTAAAACGTTGATCCCATCTTGCATGACATTATTTATCAATTTCGTTAATATCTTTAATTTAACAATTTGGAAAATATGAAATGAGTTCATTATTACAATAAACGGGAAAATTACCAGATGAACTTAACCTAATTTCGCGCTGGTAAGGTTCGGCTTCTTTGGTAAACAAAACACACATCTACTTTATGGTATTTTTTAACTTGCTGATATCTATTTAAAAAATAAAAGCAAACATTTCACCTGCTTTCAAGTTTTACTTAAATTTAATTTATGTCACACGTAAACTTTTTGCGTATGAAGTTAACAGTTTTGTATATGTATTTACAATTTTTCAAATGCATATTTCCATTTAACGGACGGCTTTTAACATGGTGTTTCGAAAAAAACAGGTATTGAATTATTATCATAGCGTACTTGCAGTTTGCAGACATATTCGGGTCTAGTTTATAATTGGTCAAAATTTATTAAAAAATGGGTGGATAACTGCAACAAAATTAAATCCTTCTGGTGAGTCGTTAAACAAATATATACACTCCAATACTCATTCTAGATTGAAAGTTTTATTAAATGTCGCCATTTACATGTATACCTTTCTGATGTTTTTTTTTTTTTTAACTCAAAGGCTTGTTATACGTTATGTGCTCCACATGAATATTTTTGACCCGATTTAACAAAATGGTTCTTTACACAATTTCGAAAGCTATAGAACAATAAAATAGATAAATAAATAAAATTCGTTGGTGCGATTTTTAATTTTTGGGTCAATTCGAAGGGACCTACCAATTTTAAGCAGATTATGGAGGACTCAATTTTGAAGCTTTCCCTGCACATTTATTTATTTATTTAATAAAATAAATAGTTGGCGGAACAGGTCCGTAGGGACCCAAGGCCTAGCTCCTTGCAACCATTCGTTTTGTCTGAGATTATTTATTTAGAATGTTTGTTAGATATTCGCGAGATGTAATTTAGTTATTTCCGGGGACGGAAATTGAGATCCTTACACTAATCACTGCACCCACTTGTAATAACCTATTAAAAGCTTTGAACAATATTGATATTTGATGGCTTTTTTTCTCGATAGTTAGGTAATAGTGAAATGTCTATTTAATAGCTCGTTTCAGTCGATATATTTTTGGCATGAAAATTATCTATCATTTATAAAAAGAAGGTCGTACAGACATCCATCGCATGCGGAGCCTTTGTCGTAGCTGTTTTTAAGTGTTGCGTACTATGTAGATTTTGTGTAACCTCGAACAGTTTTCTTATATGTATATTACGAGTAGGTATATCTTATAAATAAATTGATAACAAATATTTCTTTGGTCGCTTCGAACTTCGAAATTAGTTATACGAAGTTATGGGTTTAATACTGCATGATTTATATACAACAATCTTAAAAAGGCAGGAGGTAAAATATACCTCGATGCATAAGTATTGTTTAACGGTATCGTCAGTCTTCTGAAAATGTCGGAGTTATCGTATGAAAGTAACGAACAATTTTTCATCTGCCCTTTGCTCTACATAGCGTCTCACAGGTAGTCTCACAGGTAGTCATTTGTATGGGTTTGTATTTTTGGGACGAATAAAACCGACCTTCAATTCGATGCCGAATCCGAATGGTTTCATTGAGATGCTTTCTAACAACAGTCTTGAATGTTTCCAGGACGTTAGCGGGAGTTGGACCTGTGGAAAAACGTAAAGGTGACATTTGTGACCAAGTGCTATAAACTGGTATATATGTTTTGTGTATCCCTACGTTAAGTTTGATCAAACGTTCTTCCAGGGACCGCTCGCTTTAAGTAAATGGCGCTGAAAGTAGCTTTCTAGCCAGAAAAAGGTGTCAACCAAAGAGGATCTAAACTAGAGGGTCAACTTCCGTGCACCTACCCGATTTTCCCCGCAAATTTTGAATGACAGCCCTCCCTTATTTTTCCTCTCTTATTTATGGCCGCCGGTGGAACTTTTTCAATAACACACAATTTGTGAATGAATTCATAACAATAAATGTCAAAGGAAGAAATGTTAAGTTTAGTTTTTAGATAGCTTAACTTATTCTCTATCCATCTTAAGCACCAAAAATTGTTCATCCATTTTAATTTACTTTACATGAAAAACATTTTTGAAACCAGAATTCTTGCAGCTCCTTTGGGAGTTGTTCCAAAAATAGGTTAATACCTTGCTAAGCCCAAGTCTTCACTAGAGCAAAAGTGATTGTTTTTTTTTTTAAATATTCTCGAACATTGCAAAACTTTCTATTACGATTGATCGTTTCTTTCAACTTGGTTTTTTAGCATCATATTTGTACAAAATCAAAATTTGATTGCGAGTTCTGGGGTTTAATAAAAATTAACAGTGTTGATGTTACTTAGGAAGAGTACAAATGCTAATTTTATCATATTTAAAAAATATGATTAAACTCCTAACAAAAAGACAATTTAATTCAGATTTTGCGTATTCAATGGAAGGTAAGAATCCAAATTGTTTTGTAAATTTTTAGTGCTCGCATGTTCTATTTCGTTTTCTATAGATATATTCTTTTGCAAATTGTATAACATTGTATTTTAAAATGTCCACTGATATTTTTTTAAGCCTTTCTAAATAATTAATTAATAAAAGCAAGTGCAAAAAGTGATATTGTTCCAATTATAGGGCTGGTTTTTAAGCTTCGAACTAAGCAAAGAAAAGTAGGGTTTTCAGCACGCAATTACAACAACTACTGCGAGTCCTCGAAGTTTCAAGGAGAGCGTAGTTGTTGTAACTGCTTGGTGCATGCTGATATCCTACTTTACTTTGCTGAGATCGGAGTTAAAAAAAACACGCCTTATTTCACCTAAATAAAGGTTGATCTACATACAATTTTTTTTACAATGGAATTTACTAGAAATACCTTTGTGCGCACATAGTTTAATTTTAGAGCATCAGGTAGCGGAAAAAATGATCGAATTAAGCATTAACGACTTCTTTAAAATATACCTACAATAAAAGCTTGAAGTTAAAAAATCTCTTTTAATAAAAGTGAATAAACCGTTTAAGATGATTTTTCTCTGATTAATATCATGAGATGGATTTCTGCTAGATATTGAAAAAAACGATGATATAGTATTTGGCATTGTGAAATTATATCCAATTCCATCTTCCAACCATTTCATAAACTATAAAAACTTTTAAACTGAACTGCGATATGAACGCAGTGTCACTAAAGGGTACCAAAAATGTCGAACACAGTCGCCTCCCGATTGACATCAAGTCCTAGCATAGGATTTCCCATGCATGCTTGCAGCAGCAATGGCACTAATGCTTAGGAATTCGTATGCAGGACATGCAGCATGTGGGCAAATGTACCGTTTCTGCGCCCAGTTGACCCTCTAGTTTAGATCCTCCATGCCACATTGAACGAAAACCATGTTTTCAGGAGCTGGGTAAAAACACTTAAACATTGCGGTAAAGCTAAACAACAAAGAAATCCTGGTAGAGTGGACTCATGTGATAAACCATATGCTCCTACCACCTCTCGGGAACGTCTGACAAACATCCGAGGGCATAACTGTCAAGAAACAGTTCTAAATAGCCGTTTGGATACGGCTTAAAACTGAAGATCCCTTCCAGGCCTCGGGTCCATACGAAAGTGTTGCTCCAAAAATTTATTTTGTTTTTACTTGATTAGGTATATGTATTTGTTTGAAAATTACTGATAAAAATGACATTTTACTGCTTGATATGTAGCTCAATACCTGATTTGAAATCCGCTTCTAGGTTTGTAATCTACTTAGGAAAGGAGCATAAAACACAATTACATACAAAATATTTTACTCCTATGTACATTTGCAATTTCTTAACTGCTACCTTACGAAAATATTGCAAGTATTTCTTTTTATGTCTATTAGTAATTTGCTTACTATTTACCTAACGATAGAATAAGATTAAAACTATGTTTCACTAAATTCTGTTGCACCTCCAATCAGTGTCTCTATGCTAAAGTCTTTAGAATGACTGTGTTTGGTTTTACTGTGATCCAAGTCCAGGGAGAGTAGTGTTGGCTTATACAGATTTCTGCTCGCGGGATCCAACGAACTGAGGAGTTTGTTGGAGAAATTTTCTTCGGGACTTGTCGATACCGTTAGCGAGTTTTCTGATATGTCCGAATTGTCAAACAGAAGTACATAGGGATTCAGATCATTTGAAACTTTGCTGCCTTTTTCGTTACTAATAAACTGTGCGGTTTTTTTGCCTTTCTTCTGGGTTGTCGTGTCTTTGGTTAAATCAGATCGCAATCGTTCGATGCGAGTACAGACGATGTCCGATGAGTCTGACTTGTGCGATTCCTCTTGTTCGCTTTCGACATCAATTCTGTCACAGGATATGTCTTCAATTACGTTAAAATTCTCTTCGGATGCATGTTGCCCATTGTTTGTGTATTCCATTTGTTGGTTATGATGGTATTCTCCAAGCGTTGGCATCTTGCGGTAGATACTGTTAAAATCAGAGTTATTCAAAATTTCATTTGGATTAGTTGTGTCTAAATTGTCGACAGAAGAGCCAGACCTGCGGAAACGAGCGACGTTTTGACGAATCATTTCAATTTTGTCTGTGTTATGGTAAAACGGAGTTTCCAAGTTTGCAAAAAAGTCAAACTTGTTATTTTGAGATGCTGTTACGTCCATTGCTTCATTTTGAGAACCGACTTGCTCGAAGGGGTCATGGGCGTTCGCAAAATTAGTGACATTGAAGTGAACTGGCAACACGGGAACAGGCTTTCTTATCCAGAACGGTGAGAACGGACCAAACACGGAGGGAAATGGGAATCGATGAGTAACTGGGGCCCTTTTATATCGCTTCCTTCGTCGCAGGAAGCTGCCATTGTCAAACATATCTTCGGCAAGGGGATCCAGTGTCCAAAAATTGCCCTTACCAGGATTTCCTGGTTCTCGAGGTACTTTAATAAAACAGTCGTTTAAGCTAAGGTTATGACGTATGGAATTTTGCCAGGCAGGAAACTTTTCTTTGTAGTATGCAAACCTGAAATGAAAACAAAACATTTGTGTTAGTGGAGAAGGTATTGTTTAATATTTTCTTATGTAACGGAGAAAATGCAACAAGCCCCATGCAGTCATTATCAGGTGCTGGCACCCGACAAGCCTTGATGAAGAGTACAAGCAAGTTAATAGCAGAAAAACAGGTGTAGAGAGCGGCTCGTGAGCTCCAGGAGCAAAGAGAAGGAATAACATCATCTTCTCATTTTCAGGTTCAAACATAACAGAGCTCTTAGCTAAAGTTAGAAAGAACGTATTACGGCAACAAACCCGAATAGAGATTGCATAGTAGAGCAAGGATATGGAATAACCACTACTAAAGACTTTTAAACGGCGAAGACCACGGAAATTCAACAGTCGGGCATTACGATTTTCGTATCTAAGCTCAAGTTTATCAAGGCTACTATACCAAACGGCCACCCAGCAGAGCTATTTAAGGCGACCTTTAGTCGCACAACCTCATCTCAAAGATTTGTTCAGAAGAAGTATGTATGGCTGATAAACATAGATCCTCAGGATCGTTGGCGTAGAGTGTGAACAAACCTGAAAAAATTTGGCAAAGAACTGACCCCAACAGTTACACCCTTTTCACACCGAGCCAAAAACCGTGTTTTCTTGAAAATTCATGGATGCATTCATTCCGAACACAAACTTGTTTTCGTTTGACGTTTCAATCAGCTGTGAGACACTAGTCGTTAAACTTCGGTGCGAACTATTTCGGTAACAAATTTCGATCGCATTAATTAGCAAATAAAATGAATTTTTTGCATTTAAAAATAATACTAGCCCATCAATTAACTGTCTTAAATGATTTTAAGTTGTGACATTTATTCGGTCAGCCATTCTGCTGAGTTTGCTGAATATTGCAAAAGGTGTGTTTGTTTCAACAACCTAACGATTGGAAGCCGTTTTCGTGAAAAACGAATTTAAACGACTCGACTGAAATACAGTGCGGTTCACTTGTTTAGACGCACCAATTTTTTTTCATAAATTAAAATTTTTTCCTTCGTGTTTGTTTTAATTACAAAGCAATTGCATTTATAAGAAAGATTATTTAGTTCTCAATGGAAAAAACTGAAATATATGCTTGGTGAGTGACAGTTAACGGTTATTTTGTTCCCTTCCATCTCAGTCATGTAAAAACAAGAGCAATTTTTTGGTGCCTTTTATTTTAAGTGCAAATGGGTAAAAAAAAAGTTGTTAACGGTTGAAGAGAGGTCACAAATTGACGCTTACCACTCGGAAGGTAGTATTGCGAGGAAAATTGGACGGAGTGATCATTCTGTTCGAAACTAAATTAAAGATACTGCCTCGTATGGAAAAAACCCCAAAGGACGGACCAAGACAACTTTGTCACCGCAGGAAAAGCGAAAAATAAATCGAATGGCATCGAATTCCACTCACTCTAGTGCCAGCAAATCAACTGTTCGTCGAGTGATCTTAAGTACTCAACACTTAAAGTTAAAAAAATTACAAAAGAAACCCCCACTTAATAAAGCAAGAAAGCAACATTTCTTGGAATTCACACGTGCTCATACGACATGGGATACGCAAGTTGGAAGTGCTGGAAATTAGCGAAAAGTAGTGTTTTCCGACGAAAATAAATTTAATTTGGTTGGCCCTGATGGGTATAACTATTATTTCCACGATCTCCGAAAGGAAGAATGCTTCTTGAACAGTTACCATTCGAGGCAAGGAGGAGTAATGGTGTGGGGGCCATTTCGTACTAGGTATGGTGCATTTGAACTAGTTTTCGTGTCGAATAAAGTGACGGCAGTTTCTTATAAAGCTCTTTTGCAATCCGCTTTTCCGCGGTAAAAGAACTGTTTGGACCTCTCAAGTGGATTTTCCAACAAGATAATGCACCGATTCACAACGCCCGGGTGGTAAAAGTTTGTCCATCCAAAGCTGATATTAAGTCCTTAGTTGTGTTGTATTCCTCATCAAGTAAACAGTCTACGAATCTAAAGAAATTGCCATGCCTATGAATTTTGTTTGCTAGTCGGCTATTGTAACCTTCTAAGGCACTTGTAGTCCTCATATTTTCACTGGCCACAGAAAACATTTTTGGGGTTTCCTACAAAAACAGTAACGAAAATAGACAAATTTCTTACTTAAGTCGTTATAAATGAATTATTGAAGTATTTACCCGCAACATCCATTGTTTTTGAAAATATCCTACAAATAATGTTAAGCAATCCAAGTTCAAGGTTAAGGCCTCAGCTTTTAATAAATCGAACGCTTTTTTAATGTTTTTTGGACACAACAATGGAAGTATCAAGAGTTTCTTAAACCATTTAGAAAAAGTTGCATTTTTTCGCATTGTTGGTATAAAATTTTTAATTTTTGAAGCCTTTCTCCGCAGCGCTTGCGTGTAGTGGAACCAACATCCTTTCATAGTAACTTTAGGAAATACTTTTCGAAGCGCATTTCGCAATGCTGGTTCGAAGTCCGTCATAAACGATGATGGACAAAATTCAAACAAATTTCTATCCACAAATTGAAATAAATGAGTGTACATTTCTTCTGTCTTGTATGTAGTTAATACATACAAAAAAGGATACACCTGTTGCAACCAAGAGAAAGTAAATATTTCAACACATATTTCAATGTTAAGAGAAATTATTTCCCACAAAGAAGTGAGGATATTGCTCACTTATGGTGGGCAATAACTTCACTTTTTTTAAGTGAAGTTATTTCCCACTCGAGGTGAAGTTATTTCCCATGTGAAGTTATTGCCCGTGAAGTTATTTCCCTGCACCCTGTAAGAAAACCAGCAAGTTTTCCAACCTAAATGGTTTAAAAATGTGTTCACGTTGATAGATTGTAAAAGGAAGAATGATATGCTATAGTGAACGACAGTAAGTAAATACTGAACGACAGTAAGTAAATACTTATATCTTATAAGACATTTTCGTCAATCAATTAGGATCAACTTTTGTTTTAAGTTGATAAAGCTTATTTAAACAACAAATTAATACCCGTGTGTTTAGAATCAACCAACTTTCGGTTACAACTACCAAGTGATACTGTTAATATAGCTCCTACAGAGTTAGTGGATTAAAAATAACCGAGGCAACTTGTTTTACGAAACTCGGTTAAAAATAGTCTTTTATCATTGTATTCAAATTTTTCTCGGTTCAAAACGACACACTAACCTAATTTTACCAGCTGGTTGATATTTATCAGAAACTTAACAACTGATATATAAGCAACAGTTGTCAGTTAATTGCCTGAGAATTCCCTCTCAAAAATGCTGTTCGCCATTTTTTTCTGTTTGCAATTATTTTACAATTTATGGTTCTGTTTTCTATATTGTTTTATAATTATATTATTTGTTTCGGTATTTATTTATATCGTAATCTCAAAAACCAATTCGACCAACGTTTAGAAAAGCATGTACAATTTGTTATTGTTTTGACTTAAACTGCTTTAGGGAGTCACAATAGCTAAACATTGTCCGTATATCCGGGAAATTTTTTGGAAAAATGCCACAAAAATTTCCAATAATTTTTCCAAGGATGAAATGTTAGACTTTTGGCAATCTTTCCGAAAATCAGTTATATAAAATTGCACTTTTATCAGTTTCTTTAAATTTAAAATTTATTTGCTTCGAGTTTTATATAAAGATAAATATTGTTACAATATTTCCCAAAACACATGTTCACTGCGCAGCATGATTAGTATACACTTTTGAGTCAATCATCTTCTAAGGCAAAAATTAATAAAACTGAAAAATTTCCATAAACATTTAATAAATGTTGCATTGGTGTCCACATTTTCAAAAACTTTTACTAAACATTTCTGAAATGTTTCTGTCGCAGAACTGAAACATTTTACTTATTAACTTTTATTAAATAATGTTTCTATGGGTCTGGAAATGCCTAATCTAACAATGTGTTGATCAAGCACTCTCGTTTCGTCGAGACGGTGTTTTGAACAGTTTTGCTAAGGCTTTTTGAAATATTTACAATCGACTGCATTTAATTGAAACCCAAACACAATATGTACATTTTTTTATTTAAATTGTTTTTTCTCTAAAGTCAAATTCGGATAATTGAAAAAAACAATTCAATATTCATTTAATCAGGTTTCGAATAACTGAAAAACAATTTCACTTATCCAGCTTGAAAATCCAAAATATACAAATAATTTTGTATACCTACATGTCAATATTTTATTGAAAAAAAAAACCCAAAACAAAACGTTACTCCAATAACGTGTAAAAAATATGGACAAAGGATTCTAGGAGTGGGTGCATTCACTTATTTTATTTTAGCTATGCGGATGTCACGCTTGGTGACAAAATTTGTGTTTCAGTAAACCGATCTTTTCAGTTGAGCATAATTATTTATTTCAGATAAGCGGAGTTGACTGTACATAGCATCCTAAAAATATGCACTAGTATATATACTATGTTTTTAACTTTGCCTAGAATTTAAAAGATTCATTCGCACTTATTAAATCCGCAATCCACGATCTAAAACAATTATTAATAACAAACGTACTATTACAATAAATGCTGCGTTAACTCCATATTTTGAAGAGGTAAACTCGAAAACATTAATATCTTAAAGTTAACGCTTGAGATGGCAGCTGCAGATAGAGAGGAAAACTATAAATGTCCACGCTGTTTATGTTTAGTAACGAAACATAGGCTTTTAACATATGAGGCTACAAGGTACAAATGTATATAAATATTAACGATCTGTGATTTTATATGTTGAAGTCATTCGAAATATAAAAAGTCGTCATTGACACCCCGATTCTAGTAAAACTCACTGGGCCTTACTAATAAATAATATGTGTAATTTTACGTGGAACATTTCGCCACTATGAGTTAGTAAAATCTACCCCGGACACTAAATATTATTACAAGTATAGGGTACCGTGGTTAGTGTGTTGGACTACTAAGCGAGGGGTCCAGGTTCGAATCTCAAAAAAAAAAAAAAAAACCAAACCAACGTCTGACACCAACAGAATCGCATCACCTAATTTATAACCTACCGCTATCGGCAAAGTTGCTAGCAGGGGCAGCGTTCATAGAATATTATTCGTTAAATTTGAAAATATTCGTCAAAGGTGGGTAGCAATTTAAGGAATAAGTGTACATTCGCTCAAAATAATAATGAAAAATTGCCAATGCAAAATGGTTGTAGGAAAATAATAACATTTTGAGCAAACTTTCATCAGATATTTAGAAAAAATTTACACATGATATCCAAAAGTGGAAATTAAATACATGTTTCTCCTATTATGTTTATTTATTTTCATATTATAAGCTTAATAAAGTTTCATTTTTTTTTATAATGCAAATTTTAAATTCTATTGTAAAAATACTGCGGCCGTTTAAAAAGTCAGTGGGCAGGTTAAACTTTAAATTAATTAATTAATAAATTTTAATTATTTAGATTACCTTACAATAGGTAATAAACAGATTTAATAGCTTTTCCAATTCACGTAAAATTAAAGATTTACAATGTTCCCTACTCATATTAAAATCTATTAAGTTTTATTAGGTTAGGTTAGGTATTAGGATCGTTCTGACCATAATTTGTTCTGCCTAGGTCGAAGTCACGAGAGGGAACATATACATTAAATGTAGACAGTAAAAACGAACAATCGATGTGACCATTTATTATGTCATTAGCAAACATTTCGGAATAATATATCCTTCTTTTGTAAAGAGGTTTCAAATTTATTAAAGAGCATCTGTCTCGAAGCTTGGAAGATTATTGTTCCAGTCGAATTTTCGTAGTGCATACCTAATAAACCTTCTATGAATTTTCTCTGAGCGTGCGGTAAAAAGCATTCCAAACAATACAACAGTATTCTAATATTGAACGAATCAAGGCATTATATATAATTTTAAGTATATATGGATCAATAAAATCTAAAGAGTTTCGAAAAATGGAACCTCGCATTTGATTTGCTCTGGCAACTATGTAGTGTATATCCAATGAAAAGTTTAGCTCAGTGTCAAAGATGACCACTAAGTTCTTTTTGGTCTGAAAGTCTACTCAGTGTTTATTTTATATTTTATAATTAAAAAATATAGGGAACTTCATTCTGCTAAAAGTTTAATATTCAAATATAGGCAGTTACGAACACACCAATCATTTAATCGGCTTAAATCATTTTGTAACGCTAAGACATCTGACATAGGTACAGTGTATTGTTTTGTAGATCTTTAGATCATCTGCGTAAAAAGGACATTTAGAGTTTAGTATGAAAGAGGGTTGGTCATTGATAAAAAGAAGAAAGAGAAGAGGCCCAAAATGGCTACCTTGGGGAACACCTGAAAAATTTATAATTTCATTCGAAAAAGTGCATCCAATTTTAACAAATTGTTTGCGATTGGACAGGTTATTGCCGATCCATTTTAAAAAGTAAGAATGAAATCCAAAAAATTCTAGTATATTTCAAAGAACGTGGTGTTGCACACGATCAAAGGCTTTTGGAAAGTCAGTATATACACGCAATCTACTTGAAGACGTTTTTCATTATTTTCTTGACAGTTCTTAGTAAAAATTTAGAAAACATATTACATATATCATTTACATTACTTATAAAAATCCGTTCAGTGACATACAAGAAGGGATTCCTGAAGATTTCCGTTTAGTATTTAAAAACCACCAGAAAGCACTAGAATAACGTTTAATGTTAGTTTCAATAGTTGTAACATAAGCCGTTTTTTATTATCAGCCATGATCCATCGATTAACAGGCACTAACAACAACAACATGTGATCCTGCTATTCATCGAGATCACGAATCATGATCTGAAAATTTATTCTACTATTTCCCACTAGGTGACTTGTTTCAATCTTCAATGTTGGTGTGCTTGTAAACGATAGCCAAGCCCCACAGTCACATTGCCAGACTAAAATATTCAACACAACACAAAATATCAAAAAGCATTTTTTTCATTCTATAAAGGTATGCCCAGACCAGCGAAATATTTCATAAATATTTAAGTAAATGTTTCGCTGTTCTTAAAAAATTTGTTTCACAAAGTGAGAGTTGTTTTTTGGTTTTTTCTTTTAACATAACATAAAAATGTCCAGAATAGTGAAAAATGGAAACTAACAGGTTGCACATAATTTAAATTATTTTCAAATCTAATTACTGGGAAACACATTTCTTTTGTATTACAATATATTACAGAAATCGAATCACAACGGTTTTCGCCGTATTTTTTGAATTAATAGCTTTAAATTTATGTGAAGTGATGATTTAATTTTGACAATCAAACGTACATTTTCTGTGTATGCAGAGAGAGAGAGAGAGCTATGGTGCAGTCACAATGGTACGCGTAAAACTGCCCAGTTCATCATCTTCTAATGCAAAAATTAACGACCACTCTCTGGATTATGCCAACAGAACGACCACTCTCTGGATTATGCCAACGAGCACAACTTGTGAGGACGCCATCTATGAGTATTATTATGAAAAGTAGAATATTTAGTTTTAACTAAATTCAGTTTGTTCTTTCTGGAATTTCGTGTTTAAACCGCTATAATTCCAATTCAAGAGGACCTTTTAGAAATACAACACACCATATTACGGACGCGGTGTTGTTGTTTTTGCGGCTCTGGCCGTGAATTTCCGTCAGTAATAAACATTTAATAAATACTTAATCGGCGTCTACACCGGTTCAAATAGAAATGTTTGAGAAATGTTTATGAAATGTTTCTGAAGCAAATCGAGAACTTTTCATAAATATTTAAAAACCGAAATATCAGCAGCAAAATTTGATTTATTTGTTGCATATTTGAACATAAAAATTAAAAATTATTAGTTTGATGCATATGGTAACACCCCCGTAAAGCAAATGAAATGTCATGTCAATTGAAATCATATTGTGACGTCAGGTTGTACAGAATGTTTGCAATATGGCATTATCCGTCATGTTCTGAAAGCAACTGATGTTGCCACAACTCCAAAATACAATTTTTCTATGATCCGTATTGTTTTATTTTCGTGCTCTGATTGGGATCAGATCACGCTGACAGTAAAATACTGCCATTGTTCTTGTAGACGAACTTCTTTAAGAAATCATATTCCTTTTTCAAACTCAAAAATGCATGGCCCAGAGATGGACCGTTTTTACACATCTTATATGTTTAATTCTTCAATCTACATAAACTTCTATTTAACCATGCAGGTTTGTTTGATCTTTTCACATGTTTTGTTGGTACAAACATAGAAATCACGCGTTCAGGTACTTTTTTTTTAAATTCCAAACAGCATTTCTTAAAATTTACAAGTGTCAATGATGTTTACCCATTCAACTCCATTAAGAAAATTATTCATAGCATTATAATTTGCTTTTAAAAAATCCAATTTTAAATTTTCATTAAATTGATCAGCTAACAGTGGATTCAATACCGACAGATTAAATGAAATTAGCAATGCATTGTGGTGAATGCTGTTATCAAGTAATGGAAAATCGGCTTCATTGACAGTTGCTTCAAGCTCTTCACTAACTAATACATTTCCCACAGTGTTGCGAATTTCATTTTGTTGACGGAAATTACTTGCTGACATAATGTCAACCACTTTAATTTCTTAAGCTCTGTAAACATTAGCCCTTTTTTATTATCAGCCATGATCCATATAGATCATCGAAATACATGCACTTACAACAGCACATGATCCTGCTATTCATCGAGATCACGAATCATGGTCTGAAAATTTATTGTACAAGGTGGCTTGTTTCATTTTTCAATGTTGGTGTGCCTGTAAACGATAGCCAAGCCATACAGTCACGTTGCCAGATTAAAATATTCAACACCCTTCATAACACAAAAAATCAAAAACCATTTTTTTCACATCGAATACATTTCCCGCCTTCAAGATGATTTTGCTTTTTCATTCCATAAAGGTATGCCCAGACCAGCGAAATATTTAAGTAAATGTTTCATGAACATTTATTTAACAAAAAAAATGTTTATGAAAAGTTTCGCAGTTCGTTAATAATTTGTTTCAGAGGTGTGTTTTTGTTCTTTTAACATAAAATACAAATGTCCAGAAAATCTTGGAATAATATAAAATCGAAACTAGCTACCTGCATGAATTTAAATTGTTGTAGGACCTAGTTAGTGGGAAACACGTTTCTTTTTTATCACAGAAAAATCTAATTCTAACTTCATTTCGTTCTTCTGGAATTTCGTGCTTAAGCCGCTGTCATTTACTTTGTCTAAGAATTCCAATCTGAGCGGGCCAGAGGTGCAAACTGCATTAAGATTTCTATTACATTTTGAACTGATTGTAGGTGCCGTGTTGTTGTTTTCGAGCCTCTGGTCGTGAATTTCCGACAGTAAAAAGTATTTCATAAACGTTTAATAAATACTTATTTGGCGTATGCACCGGCAAAAGCAGAAATGTTTGACAAATGTTTATGAAATGTTTCTGAAGCAAATCGAGAACATTTCATAAATGTTTAAAAAAATCATTCGCTCGCATGAATACACCGAAATACCAAATTGCATTTTTCAACATAGAATTTAAAATCAGTTTATTTAAAAACAATATCCAAAAATAAAAATTATTAATTTGAGTCATATGGTAACACCCCCGACAAACAATTGTCAATTGACATCATATTGTGACGTCACGTTGTACAGAATGTTTGCAATATGGCTGGTGGCAATATGAAGTTTGTCATTTTCATACATTATCCGTCCTGTTTTGAAAGCAACTGTTGCCACAACTCCAAAATGAAATTTTTCTATGATCCGTATTGTTTTATTTTCGTGATCTGATTCGGATCAGATCACGCTGATAATAAAATACGGCTATTAAATGGGACAATACATTTATCTTCATAAGAGAATAACCAAACAATATGAGGCAACTTAAAATCACCTAGCACGGAGCAAACGCAGAGTCATCTAAGTTTTTAACAATTCCTATAATATCTTTCATATGAGCTTTGTAAATTGCGATGCAATTTCTACGCTTTTAAAACACGAACGAACAGAAAACAATACACCACCTCTTTCAAACCCAGTTTGAATGAGACATCGATCATGCATCGATCGATCAGATGCAATTTCTTTATGCAGCCAAGTCTCTGTCAAAGCAACAATAGTGTACGAGCATTCAACAGAGTTCAGTTAATAGAGAGATAGAGAACAGAATGCATCATTGGACGACAGAGTATTAACAGCAACAATTCCAGACGCAAATCGTTTTTTTGGATAAAACTTGAATGCTCGTACACGAATACCGTTAAGCCACATATCAGAGTTGAGAAAAGTATACAACAAATCCTCTGGGTCTCCAAATTTGAAATTTATGTACCTACTTTAGAGCAATTTCATCAGTTCCTTCTCGAATAAGTCTTTTTCACTTCAGTTTCGATATGTTTATATTAAAAGTAGACGAAACACATTCGAGTTTCGACTGACAAGTAGTGGACGGTGTGAAAGATGACAAAGAAGCCATTCCAGTTGGGTTATAACTTCTAATTCAATACCATTATTAGAGCTTATGTTTGTTCCAATCATTGCAGCGTTTATAGTTTTAGTGGTGGACGTGAAGGCAGTGGGGCCAACAGTCTTGGCAGCGACGGCAGCAGTAGCGGTGGCAGCAGCAGCAGTGGATGACACAGCATTAGATGCATTAGCAATTAAGGAATTCGCATCAGCTTCATTGGCGACAGATATGCATGAGTCTGAGTCAGATTGCATGATGTTTTTAAAGCAACTTAATTTATTCGACTTTTAACAATATAATATGTAACCAATACGATTAGTGAAGTTAAAATGTGGTATTCCCGAACTGTATATAACATTCCCCCATTTGGAAGTATTTTTTTTATACTTTTTGTATGTTTTTGCATGTCACACGAACTATAATTGACATAGCACCGATAGGAAAACAAAATGGCGGGATTTGAAAAATAAAAATAAATAAAAACGTCAATTAAAAAAACCAAAAATCCCGACTGACTGTAAAAAGGAATTAAGAAGATTAAAACAAGACACTTTCAAGTATAACTAATTGGAGTCCTTCTTTCTTTAACAAATAATGAATTGAACTAGGCGGTCAGACATTGGATGTGTATGTTCATCGCGAGTTCAGGCCCAATCTTTCAGATTATGTCTTGCTTTTCCTTACAAAACTCTTTCATCATACATTGACGAAGGCGACTAAATGGCAAAGCTACAATGAAGGTGGAAAGCGAAAGCGAACCGAATGACCACTTTGTATCTAACCTGTCATGAAGTTACTATTGGCCAGACCAATCTCAATTGCTTAAATTCGTAGTTACATGCGGTGGCTAGTCGTACAATCTGACAAAAATATGCGCAGCCTCGGACTGCCAATTAGTTATAGTCTTGTTTTAATCTTTTTAAATCTTTTTTACAGTCAGTCGGGATTTCTGATTTTTAGTTTAATATGTAGTCAGACTTCGGAGAGTAAGTAGGCTCGTTAGTATTGTTGAGAGTTCGGTAGTAGCGCTTAGACTCTTTAGGCGTTATATGTTTTTATAGTTTTTTTTTAGTTTTTTGAAAGGAAAAGTGCGAGTAAACTTAATTTATACATTTCGAACGATAAGGGTAGTGAGGATGTAAGTGTCCGGTTGCAGAGTTGAGATGTAGATGCGGCTAAGTGCTGTGGATGAGAAGCGATGACTCCCTGAAAGAGTATTACATTCACAGTGAAAAAAATGTCATAAATCAAAACCACGTTTTCACTCAGCCTCATTGCACGACTTAGGCTATTTCGATTTTAAATACAAATTTATATACTTGTGACTACCAATCAGTTGCATATCATTGTGACTATTAATAAAAACAATCTTTTATACACAGTTAGGCTTATAGTAAACGTCAGTTATAAACTTTTAATTGAAATGTTCGATATATTGATTTGCCGACTAGCGTCATCTGTGAGAATGAGCGCAAACTACTATTTGTATGGAGAATTGTAAACGAGTATTTTTTTACCACCCTAGTGCTGAATATTTTTTTTTTAAATCTGCTAATTAAGCTGTTAATATTTCTAATGAAGACTTATAAATTTCGGAGGCACACTGACGTCATATTGGCGTTGGCACTCCGGGGAAGAATGCGAATCTTATGACAACTCACTCTTCAATACCAAACCTTAAAGTCTATTTAAAGTATTTTCTTGTATAAAGACACTTGTATGGATATGTGACCATACGATGGGCCTTACCAATAAACATTTTTAGTTTCAACTCTAAATTTTAGTAGTTCACAGTGACTATATTTTCCATACAAATTTCGCAATTGTGAGCTTTCATAAATTGAAAGTCGAGGCTAAAATTTCTTCTTACGCAAACTACATTTTTATCAAATGATTAAAAATATGTACAAAGCTAAGTTTCCATAAAACAATTCAAAATAGTATGGAATGTGTAAAATGTATGTAGATTTACAAAGAAGCATTAAACCGTTTCTTTTGTGAATGGTGTGCGTTATATTTATTTGTCAGCGTTTTAGGAGTGTGCCTTTACTAAAATCTTTAAAGCATTTCTGTTTCATGTCGGTCACAAATAGAGTGTTCGATATACTTATGTAATAAAAATAATAATTTTTCAACTAAAATAAATGAATTCATGACTAATAAATGCAGACACTCCAAAGGACCGCTTTTGTGAATTCATCAGAAAGTAATTTATTTCACAGCAGGTACAGTGTATTCCATATCTTGACATTTCTCACAGACATTTGTGTGAAAAATTTGGGTTTTTTTTTTCGTTTTTTCTTAAATGAATCTTTTTATGTATATTTGTTTATCCTATGACACTCAAGGGAAGAATACCAAGTTAATGACACCCCACTCTTCAAAATCGGTAAAGCCGTTTGGGCACAGGGCGTACCGTAGGAACGGACATAGGATACGCGCGAAACACATAACCCTCCCTGTGTACAGTCGTGTAAAAATAAGGTGCTTGCGTTAAGAGGATTGCGAGTTGGGGGTTTTCCTTCTCAATGTGGTTTGTCTATGATTATGAGCTCGCTCGAAGCAGGTAGCTTTTGAAGATGATCTTGGCATTGCATATAAGTCAGACAAAACTGAGTAACTTCAGCCCAAGTATGCAAGAGTTCTGTGACTTTTAAATCCATTTAAAAAAAAAAAAAAAATTGGAACAGGGGACATTGTTTATCCACCGTATATATCGTGAGCAATAATTGCTTTAAAATTTAACTAGTAAGTCATTTAAAATATTTGCGTGTTACTATATTTGCAAAAATATAAATAATTATTTGAACACATTTCAAACAATATTTTCGATAATTACGAGGTTTAGCTATATCGCCTTTAAAAACTGTGTAATAATAGAAGATTAGAATAGGTTTATTTTGGAATATTACGATCGAAATTTCAGTACATATTACAAAACATTGCACATTCGGCCACTAAAACATTTGTACCACTTTTAAGTTTCAAACATTTTTTCATGGCATAGGTCTATTTTTCCCACCGCTTTGTTCAAAAACGTCTGATCCGTTAGACAATGTAAGCAGTTTAATAGTTTCCCATTAATATTCGTGTAGTTATATCTTTACCTTAATTAATTTAAAATACTCGGTTTCGATCATTATGTAGATAATTGAAGTTTTGCTGGCCTACGTTATTTAAACTATAAATTTCTGCTTTCTCTTCATGTTTTTTGCCTTTTTAGTTTATTTAATTGATACGTTTTTATATTGTTCACCCCACACAAAAGGTTAAAAGTGGCGTATCTTTATTTCTTTTTTGAGGCTAGTCAATTTGCCAAGCGCACAAAAGCATGCGAGTAGTTTTTGTTAACAATTACTTACCAATATACATTTGTATAAATTAATTTCGTTGTTTGTTACAAACTGTTCAGAACTTTCACGAAGTTTTTCTCGAAAACCAAAAGAGTTGGGGTACTAACCAACCTGAAGAATTCTTATAACCCATTTTGGAAATCGTCTTTTTCAATTGGGACACGTGAAGAATATTTTCTTCCATAATGAAGGAATTTATGACTTAAAATGTTTGTTGACGCTTTTTGATCGTAAAATTATTTTTTAACTTTTGACTACTTTCTCTAAATTTACGACAAATAATTTGATTTAATGGGTCGACAGCCTATGAAAAGACGCTTCTGTTCTTTTACTTCTTTTTTTTCGCGAAAAACAAAAGAGTTGTGGTGCGAACAGCGGTTGGAAAAATCTTCAAAATGGCAATTGCGAACGAACGGTTTGTCCGTTTAGAAAAACATTTCTTATTTATTTATTTTTATTTATTTCACGCACTTCAAATGTGAACACTCACTTCTCTCGCTAGAATACTTAAAATAAAATTTAAATACTACCACCAAAGCCTATAACGTTAAAATTAATTTATTCTTAAATGCGTCCCTAATGAGATCAAACTCGAACAAACCACTATAGTTATTAGATTCTTTTAAGCATCTGATAAATGGTTCTTTACAACCATAGTTAACTCTTTGACAAAGAACATAAAAAAAAACAAATAATGATAAAAGAAAAGAGCAAACCATATTTTATGTTTATCAAGTCCCGAATAAAAGTGAAATAAGTGAAAAATATTGCCTACGCTTTAAAAGAGGTAATATACCAAATAATATGCATCTTGTCTCATACATTTCGATATTCCAGCGTAATCTACGAACGGCAACTCTAGTAAAAGTTTTTGGATATGCTCAATTCTACTGGAATGCACTTCATAAAATTGATTCCATACTATACTACAGTATGCAAAATTAGACTTTGATTAGATCATGAAAGTCTTTAGAGTTTCGTAACACAAAACCCAACATAGAATTACACTAAGCAACCAAGAAGTCAATATATTACAGAAATCTAGTTTTTTGTCAAATATTACTCCCAGGTCTTTTTTAGAGAAAATCTTTTAAGTTTGGGAATTAAAGCATGGTGATTAATGCTACCAAAAGCTTTGGCAAAGTCAGTATAAACTACATCACATTGTAAGCTTTCCAGCTACAAATCCATGTTCCAAATGAGAGAGGTGTAAGTTTCCCATAAATAGATTTTTCAAATAGCTTAGGTAATTAGGTCACTTTGCAAAATGGACGATAATTGGTAATATCGTCCTTCAATCCAAATTTAAAAATTGGAGTTATGAATAAGTTCTTCCAAACATTCAAACAAATCTAAACCAGGATTTGCATCTAATTTTAACAAGGAAAGTGCATTTTGAACTTCTTAGCATTTCTCCAGGCTAATAACGGCTCCATTCTGGCAAACCTCACTGATACTTCACAAGTCACGAAGCCCTCAACGTGGGGTGATATTGATTTTGCGAGGTTTTCGTATTCTGCCAGCACACTCCCAAAACCAAATTATTCTTAAGAAAAGTGATAAGGATTGAATGTGATGACACTGTTTCCCTATTTCAATGTCATTTATTACGTTTAAAGATAATTTAATGCGTTAATTTCGGAAATAACTAGATAGACCGAAGCGCATTTACCGGAGTAAATTTTTGTACTCTACTGTTTTTACCCAACTGGACACAGGGAGGGTTATGTGTTTCGCGCGTATCCTATGTACGTTCCTACGTGACGCCATGTAGCCCAAACGGCTTGACCGATGAAGAGTGAGGTGTCATTAAATTGGTATTCTTTCCCGGAGTGTCATACAGGCTACACAAATAAATATAAAAATATAAATAAAAAAAACAAAAAAAACATTCGTCACACAAATGTCAAACACGACAATTTCAAGTATAACTAATTGGCAGTCGGAGGCGCGCATATTTCTGTCAGTTTGTGTAGGTAGTCTCCGATTGTCAATTAGTTATACTTGAAAGTGTCTTGTTTTAATCTTTTTTTTGTTTTTTTTTTTTAAATTAACCTTTTTATTTGCTTCGTAATATCAGTCAACCAAAACATTATAAAAGCACCAGACTTGCCATCAAAAAAATATTGAGAAATGTGATAGAAGCAATCGTTTGATTGTTCTCGTTCCAAGGATTTCATCTGATATGCAATTTGAATTAAGGCATTTTTAATTCCCTGTTCGCTTGCATTAGTCGTTCTAATAAGTCGCAAGGCACAATCATTACAAATGGGCGGGAAATTGAAAATCCAGTATTCTCGCATGGCCAGTTCTGTATTGATTTAGATTTATAATAAATAAAACCTTGACTTTTCTCAAATGTTAAATGTTTGCTTTTAATAACTACCGATATCTTTCGATAAATTTTAGTGAACCCAACGTAATAAATAAGAAAGATAATGAAAGTATAGGTAAGTATGCTAAAATTGATGAATGCTCGGCTTAAGCTCAGTGATCAGATCAACAATATGGCATATAGAAACACAACATTTGCTCTGAATCAACTGAGCGAAAAGTGCTAAACTGATAGTTCATATAATTAGTACCGATGTATCGAAGAATAACCCCTGGTATGTTAGAATATTTATTAGCAGTAACTGCTAAAACTGAATTGTTTTTAGTGTTCTAAACTATGGAAAAGAACAAATCTTGCGATGTACACGGAGGGAAGACCTACCAATCAACCGTGAAAGTGAATATAAAAAGGAACTATTTCAGAGTTGCCGCTATTTTTCGAAATAAATTTCTCTGACTATCCCTGACTTTCCATGAGCATTTTTTATGCTTTCCCTGACCATTTTTTGTATTTGTAAAAATTTAAAAAAAAAAATATAGGAAAAAAAATTGCTTGCAAATATACATTATCTAGATATGTATGTATTTTATTCACACTGTAGACAGGATCTACGCAATAGTGATTAGGCCCGTCATAGCATAGGTAGGTATACTTTTATTATATGGTAGACTATATCAAACCAAGAGGTAGCAATCATAAAGCTACAAGGGTACCACGTCTTGCATGCTTTCATCTCTTTAGAGCCATAGCTGCCAAAGAAGACATAAAATAAGTTACACCCCTCTAAATACATAAAATTGGCACAAAAGAATGAGATAAGTCGTAGTTAACACCCAGAACTTACCAAAGACTTAATATTCAATAAACGTTTCTCTTCGGAGATCTTTAACAGAGATGCCTGGGCCAGCAATATGGTTCTAAAATGGAATCAGATGAATGAGCCCCTTTTCATAAGCCGAACCATGGTGCAAGAACGATTAAATAATTGATGATTTTTCACGAACGTTTATGTACGAGTATAACGTGCCAGCTTAACGCACCCATATATTTAGTTGGTTTTCCAGCACAAACAAAATTTAACTGAGCTATTTATTAACAATAACATCGAAAATTTACAATTGTAAAAAATGTGAGTTCAAAATATTCTTATTCAGCAAAACTGCAGACTTGTTTTGTGTGGTACCGATCGGTCAGTGCTGCCGCTTTTCGAACATATTAACAAAAGATAGAGTTAACTTAAATAAGTTTTCAATCGTAGTACGAAGTTTTGAAAATGCGTCGATTCACATTTTTTTTTATTTACTAATTAGAAAAAAAAAGGCCAAGAGCGAGTGTCACTCGCGCACCGAAGGTTCCGCCCTTCTTTATAGTTGAAAACTGCGAACAAACAACAAACAACAACAATATGTGTTTATGTGTTGATGAGAATGAGTAGAGTTGAGTATTCATTGAAAATTCCAATTGGAATCGATTAAGAGAACACACCAATAACGAATGAAAAATGGTTAAAAGGAGCGTGATCGACAGTTTTTTGTAAAAATCTTTTAAAATATGAACTTTTCCACAAAACAGACTTCGGCACATATGTAGCTACGAGCATGATCTACAAAAAAAAAGGTATGTATCCATTTTTCTGTCAATCGAGAAATAAACAGCTTTTTGTGCAAATGAAAACATATTTTTCACTAAATCACTATTGCTCTAAAACCAGTCGATGTATCGCTACCATTGGTATTTATTTGTGGTTTAACAAGAGATTACACCGGATTTTATGGTGTGCAAATTTCAGTCTTCTACGTCAATTAGTTTCTGAGATAGACCTAGGTACAAAATTGGTCTAGTGGTCGGACAGACGGACAAAAGCGAAACTAATAAGGTTCCGTTTTTTCCCTCCTGGGTACGGAACCTTATTGCCAATAACTATATTTCCGTTATTCGAAAAGAAGAAAATATACTAGCCTAAAACTATTTCTTTATTCTATATTTCTATATTTGGTATTTAGATCGAGTAGGAGCTTTTGATTAGGTTTTGCTTTTTTAGTACAACTTTGGAAATATAAATGTAGGCAAACAAAAATACTTGCATGATGGAAATATTTAGATACATGTTTTTGCAATAATCAAGTACGAGAAGGCGGCGGACAAGGAATCCACACCGACAAATCAGGAAGCAGAGGCAACTATGCATTTTCTACTGCGCGGAAGATTCGAGCAGCAGTTTTTATCAACTTAGAAAGCAGACCATCTGTGAAAACAGTTAAGCGAAGGTTGCGTGCAGAAGTAAGAAGTCCTTGCTAAAGACTAAGAGTTGCCCATAAATATGGCCATTGGACCGTCGATCAGTGGAAAAATGTGCTTTTTGCGGATGAACCAAATATAAATAGAGTTTCTTCGGATGGTAAGCCATATGTACTCCGACTAAAATCTAAAGAAATTGCACCCAGAAATATTCGTCCCACCCTCAAGCACGGTGATGGAAGCATAGTGATGGGGTTCAATGTCATGGCGTGGAGTGAGTCCAAACCATAAAATTGAAGGGCATATGAGCTGCAACATCCTGGAAAATGTAATGCTGCCATACACGGATGCGAATTTGCCAAATAAATTGTCAGTGTTAGCAAAATAATCCAAAAAACACCGCGGCCTACACAAAAAAAAAATGCATTGCAGACAATTTGGATCTCAATCCAATTGATAAAGGCCCAAAATCTTGGCGCTCTTTTTGATGAGGCAGATTTAATTGAGTCTCTGCCTCGTAGATTGCCACCCGTGATTAGCAATAGTGGTTAAGCGAACAACAAATTTTGAAAAAAAGTGTTTCTAATTGTATGCGTGGCTAAATGCACCGATTCTTATTATATGAACGAACAGTTAAGCACTTTTCACTCAGTTTATTCAGAGATTACAAATGTAACGGTTCGTTATTCCATATTGTTGATCAGAATAGACAGGTTGAGTAATATGTACAGTAAAAGTAGGAATTTCACTGCAATAAGGCCCAACACTCATCCGTCATAGCAAAAAGAATTATAGCATTCTTGCCGTTTCTAATTACGTACATGGCACTTATATACTGTACTCTATTTTCTATATCTAACAAATATTTAATTATTTATGTGATTATAAATAATATGATTAAATCGCGCTTCCCTCCGAAATTTTATTCCTTATACACAGGACACAGCCAAATACACACAGTCGTATAGTCGTATACAATTAATTGTTAAATAATAAATAAGCGACGCGTATACCAGAATCGTTTAAAAAAAAATGCAGATGAAGTTAAAAAAAGGATGGCTCACGCTCAGTATGTTGAAGTTGTGTTCTGTTCAGTGACCGAAATACGTTAAGCAGTGACGAGTTTTGAATATACATAATTTCCTCATTCGTTTGCGAGCCGGTTGCTGAGTTGACCAAATTGATTAAAAATGCTTTTCTTTCAATTTTTATATGACTAGTCGGTAATAATGTTTGCCAACTTTCCCATTCCGCTAGCGCGGCAATGTGGCTACTTCGCATCTATCAGTTGCAACAAATTCGACTCCCCGTAGACGCGTTCCAAGAATTCGAAGAAAACATGCACATAATTCTATATTAATCTTTTGACACCGTCTGAAATATGTACGAATAAATATCAGAGCATATGAACCTGGGTCTAACTAAACTCGAATCTAAAGTTAACCCACAGGTAAAACACAAGTGCTATTCATACAGAATTTGGTAGCTCTGTTTAATTAGATCCGAGTCTAGCGTGTATTCTACTACAAATCTATTACATAAATACTTTCTGACAGCAAAAAGTCAAGGATTTAAGGATTTAAAACTTCCAGTTTGCGTTTTGTTGTGGTTCTGCTTGGTTTTGGCGTTTTTTTCCTAAACAAAAATAAGGTATGCATTTTAGCGCAAACATAGTTATGTTTTGTGATGTAAACAAAAATTATAAAATTGCAGATGAGCGGCAAAGAAAATATTAAAAGAGCAAGAGAAGAAAAATGGTCGGAAGCAGAAAAAGAAGTGCTGCGTGAGTTGGTCCAAAGGCATTTAAATGTTGTGAAACGATGACAAAATGATATCGAAAAAAAAAAATCAAAAAATTTAACTTGTTGTTCTTGCGTTAAGACTTGAAAGCTTCCAGATAAATGCAAACATCCCTTGGATGGTGTGTCTTGAATGTTACACAAATCAATTATTATAGTTCTGTAGCGCTTCAGTCTTCTAGTTGGTGGTACCATAGCAATGTCTTTCAAAATATCAAAATCTTCCTCAATGTTGTAATCGACCGACATTTTTCATTTACTTTTTTGTAGTAAATAATTACGCGCTACCTTATTTTATTTATTGTAAACCAAATATGAGATTATTTGCGAAATTCTTAAATTTTCTTTTCGATCACTTGGTTTTGACGCATAATGTAGTTAAAAACAACTTAAACATACGTTCTGTCGTGTTTAATGTTAGACTCGAGTTTTTCGTTTAGACATGGGTTTATGTAAATTGTCTATGAATAACATAAACTGCGGTTTAGTTTAGTTATAACATAGTAATAGCTTATCAAAGATCTATGAATATGCCCCCAATGTCTTCGTTCTCAAACTTTGAACCGGCGTTGGAAGTCGTAACACTTGATTATTGCTTGTGTGTCTCTGGTCAATGAATGTTATTTACAATAATTATTCTATCCGCCTTTGTACCATTGGTTGTAGTTTAAACGTATTTTCTCGAGAACGGTTTTTCTGTTAATAAAACTTTTACAATTTTGCAAAATGTTATTTGGAAACAATTTTATTTCACATTTTAAACATTATTTTATGTCGTAAGGACATAAATTTTTAAAAATTGTTTTTGTCACAAGAGTTTTGTTGCAATGTCTCCAAAATATTTGAATAATGATTGTAAAATGTTTAGATGTGCGATACGATTTCACGGGCGTAAAAAAAAAAAAAAAAACAATTTCTGTCTGCCGACGCTTTACACATGGATGGAAATACATACTATAAGCACATGAACTATTTAACAAGAAATTAGAATATGATCGAATCGCTAACGAAGTTGAAACTGCTGTATTAAGAGAGCGCGTAGTGACAATAATTTTCATACACATTTAATAAATCGACTTGACTCACCTCGTCATTATAAAATCACATATTCCACTAAGGGTTAATTTTTTATGCGGTGACTGTAGAATTGCCATGGTAATAAGAGCAATATAGGAGTAGGGTGGTTTAACTAAGGGCGCATGAGACTTATCCTCACTTATGTTTGTATTGGTTGACTGCTGAGTGTTTAGGGCGGGCCGTAGATCCAAAGGAGGCGGAGATAAGGACGCCGATGAGTGCATTTCAAAGTACTCCAAGGCAGGATACAACTTTTTGCTAACTGATTTGTAGATAAATGTTCCGTTTCTACACAATTTCGTTAGAATATTAGTTTGAAAAATTAACAATGTATTATGTAATAGGAACTTGAAAAAAAAAAATTTACACTATTACTTATTTTCTTGTTAGTATGCTTTAATTTTGTTTCCACATTGCACAGGACACTTTTTCCAATTCACATAATATCCTTATTTATTGAACGGCACTAAAAAAAACTTACAACTCGTAGGAAGGTATTAATTTTCAAATAAGGTTAAAATATTATATTCCCCGAAGTTAATTAAATCAACACCAATCTGTTAAGTAAATTTGTTTGTGTTTTTTTGTTTGTTAGCTTTTCACCTTCACGTTCGAAAGTAAGTTACACTGGCGAAATTCTTGCGTCTGATTTAAACAAAATCTTTTTACGAAATGTTCACTGAAATGAAACGAAAATCTCTCGCCCAAAATTTTATTTCTACACAACTCAAACATTTATTTATCGAAACCGCTGTCTGTAGATAAGGAAAGTAGTATTCAGCTAGTAACTGGTGTGAATGAATACAGAGTTGGGTTATTTGAAGGGATGACGTAAACAAAATATTTTAGAGGATGCCATAAAATGGTGTTCTATGAATATAAGATTTGTTTTTCTATTGTACATCAAAAGGGGATGAAATTTTGCTAATGGGTAGGACATGCTGTACTTGTTATATACCTTCTCATTCCTATATGGATTTCGTCCTGCAATGGCATCTGTGTGTATAGGTGGGTAGTTGTCTACACATACCACCTATGCTTACTCTTCCTTTTACATACTTTGCACCATCAACAACAATACAATATTCTATGGTGACAGAAGGAAGATTTCCGTTTTTATTTGTGATTCCGTGACAAGTCCATGTTGCCATTGATGAGCTTATGTGTATACATCCTTATAAATATACACAGATATGTAGGTATGTGTACCTAACCATGGTAAAGCTGAGATGCGGGATATTTACTATACCTTGGCGTTATTTCATTGCTGTTTTTATTGGACTGTATGCTTTTGCTTGAATCTACGCGTCGCTTCGGTACTATATTTCAAAGGGATATGTGTTATGATTTGATTTGATTAGATGCGCACGATGGTGTTAAAGTGTGAATTATTAGGTTTGTAAAACGTCAATGGAACAACAAGATGCAATTATGTATAGCCGTTCAAATAATTGTTATTTTAAGTTTTATTAAGTTGAACGTATACGCATGTAACTAGTATATTAGTTCTTAAAGAATATCTAGTTAGGTACCGCCGGAATGTTGCAATGGACGAATATAGTTTTGTGGTAGCGAAAGACTTTGTTTACCTAGGCTATCTGCGGTTGAACTCCAAAACTAACAGCAGAAAAGATAAAAAAAAGTATAACTCTTGTCAAGCTGTCTTTGTATGTATTTACGTAGACGACTGTTAAACAGCAAAGGCATTGCATAAGGCTCTTATCAACCCCGTCCTCCTATATTTCGCTAAAGTATTGGCGGATGGCGGAACCTCAGAGAATTCAGGGCAAAATGTTCTGGTGCAGATCTGCCCAGCTGTATTTTGCCAAATCTCGTTCGACTCGATGCGAGATAGGTTCTTAATGAAGTTCCTGAAATGGTTTTTGCTGACTCCGCAGAAGGGTTCAGGTCCGATAAGTGGAGTGGTAGCTCCGATTTTGGCCAGCGAGTCTGCTGATTCGTTACCCTCAAATCCTCTGTGGGCTGGGATCCAGTGGAGGATGACTAGGTTTTTCTTAGAAAGTTCGCGGATGGCTCTGAATGTTTCTAAGATAAGTTTCGATTTTATGACAGATGAGTCAAGAGCTTTCAGAGCTGCTTGGCTGTCTGAAAAGATAAATATGGGTTTTCCCCGTGTGTTAGAACTTAGATTTATTCTAGTGCAATGGTAAATTGCAAGGATATCAGCCTGGAATATGTATAAGTTTTTCCCAAGGCTGACTAACAAGTTCACCTGGGGCGACTCACCTTAGATTCCAGAGCCAGTCCCTGACTCCATCTTGGAACCGACTGTGTAACAGATGATATCGAGTCGTGATGAATTGGGTTTATATTTTTCCCATCACCCTAGGAGGGATGATTATGGAGAGGCATGCTGAATGGGCTTGAAGGCTCCAAGGTGCCGAGCAGAGACAGATGACCTCCCTGATAGCAATAGGGGTCAAAGTTATTCGAATGGAACAGACGGTGAATACTTAGTCTAGCCTACATTTGAATGTGCGTTTGAAGAGGTGTTAGACCTTGGATGACATTGAGTGCCATAGTCGGAGTGGAGCGAAGACAGCCCCTCATGCACTTTCTGACTATACGTTGAATTCGTTCTAGCTTTTTGACTGTGGTGACTTCGTCAGTCTTCGTCCCCCAGACCACAGCAGCATAGGTGACCGCAGGTCTTACAACGAGCGAATAAAGACAGAATATCATCCGAGGTCTTAGACCCCAGTTCTTACCGCAGACTCGACAACAGATCCACAAAGATCTGGTGGCTCTGTTTATGGTACGTTCAATCTGCTGATTCCATGAAAGTTTGCTGACAAGTTTGCTCCCATAGGTATTTGGCTGCCCGAGAGAATTCAATGGTTTTGCCGAACATGGTAGGGCGAATAAGGAGATCTAGTTTCCTCCGTTTTGTAAAGGGGACTATTGCTGTCTTCTTTGGATTTACAGAAAGACCTCCCTTATTACACCTTCTCTGAACAGCAGATAAGGCGAATTGCAGCATTTCTGAGACCGTACTTTCGAATTTGCCACTGTCAAAGATTGCTACGTCGTCGGCATATCCTATAGCATAGATCCCTTGATTTGTCAAGGACTGAAGTAAATTGTCAATGACAGGATTTCCACATCATCGATGCGGGTCTGAATTATTCTACTATTCAGCATTGACATTATCCATCTTCCTATGATAGGAGATAGGTTCATACTGTTGAGAGCCCTGCTGATGGACTCAAAAGACGTGAAGTTAAAAGCTCCTTCAACATCCAGGAAAGCAACGAGACAGATTTCCTTGATTTTTATTTTTGATTTACAAGACCAATGTTTTTATTAAAATATTAAAACTAATGTTTATCTGTATTATTATGTTTGGAATGTATTGTTTTATCTTTATTTTATTTAATATTTATTTATTTAAATATACTTAATTATGAAAATTATTTTAGAATAGTATTTATAACATTTAGAGTTTGTGAAGGTGTATTAGGATTATCTATTTTAGTTTCTATAATTTCAGGGCTACATCTCTTATGTGTCTATCAATTAGTTTTTCCATGCTTTAAAGAATGAAAGACATGAGACTGATGGGGCGAAAGGATTTCGTACTTGAATCCATATTCCTCCCTGCTTCAGGTAAGTATTTAACTGTTACTTTACGCCAGGCTTCCGGTATGTGACCGTAGGCCAGACTACAGCTGAATAGTTTGCTGAAGATGGGTGCAAGTACATCAACTCCCTACTGCAGAAGTGCCGCAAGTATGCCGTCTTCTCCTGCTGCTTTATAAGGCTTCAGGGAAGTTATGGCCCATTTAATGGCGTTCTGATTGCAGATTTGTTTCGCAATTTTCCATTCCCATGTCGTGTGCAGACAGATCCGCTCGAGTCGGGGCGATGGGTTTGATGTGAGGAGATCAATTATAGTTGATCCGGGAAAGTGTGTTCTAAGTAAGAAATGAAGTGTCACTTTCTTATTTGTGTTTGACGACTGTTCTCATCGGCAAGTGTGCCTAATGAGATAGTTCTGTCAGAGGCAAGAACTTTATGAAGTCAGCAGCTGGAAGCGATATCAGAAATATCTCCACAGAACTGTCTAATTGATTCTTTTTTGGCCTTCTTAATTTCTTTGTTGTAGTTGGTGAGAGCACAAGAGTAGGCTTGCCAGTCACCATTGCGTTTAGCTTTGTTGAATAGTTTCCTTACTCTTGATCTGTGTTTTTCGAGATCTTTGCTCCACCAGATGGTATCCCTTTTAAGCTTTTTTGTCTTCAGGGGGCAGTTTTCCTCGAAGGCAGATATAATAGAAGATCTTACTATTTCGGCAGAGTGCTCTAGTTTATCTTGAGTATCAATTCGAGATATTTTTCCATTGAGTGACTGACTTAGGTGCTGTTTATAAGAAGCCCAGTAGATATTTCTCTTTGGACGGAATGACGCAATTGTAGTATTTGGTTCGTTTATTTCAAATCTTATGTGTCGGTGGTCGGAACATGACGGTTCGGTAGACACATATCAGTTGGATATTAGATAGTCGAATGAGGAAGTAGCTAGATTAAGATCTAGAACTTCTCTTCTGACTGCATACATATATTTAAATTATTGCATGTAATGAAATCAATTAAGGACTCACATCGATTCTTGATATCTCAGCTCCCCCAGTCCCCCAGCACGGACTAACCAAGAGTACTAATCAGAAGCCTGCACTGTTTAACATGTCAATACGGTAGTAGACTCACAGAGGATGCTGGGGTTTTGAAAAGATCATCGCTTTTGCTGAATTATTAACGGCGGATCCATTCAAATGACTTACTATTGAAGTGGCAAATCTGGAATTTCGGCCCTTAACTATTTTCGGATCGGAACTAACAGCGACCAAGAAGGTTAAGCATCTGGGAGTCTATATAGATACTAGACTTATTTGGAACTACCATGCTGAGGAGAAGGTCACTTTTGAAGCTTTTATTCTTTGACATTTGACAAGTAGAAACTACGCCATTACTAAAAGTGGAACGATGCACGCTTCAACAATGCATTGAAATTATTAAAATTCACTACAAAAATGGTGGAAATGTTGCAGTCGCAGTTCGCAAAACTAAAGCATTTTTTGGTCGTCGTGAAGCACCTTGTCGGACCGCAATACAGAAATTGGTGGAAAAATTCGAGCTGTTGGGACAATTTAGTGATGTGACGAATAAAACCCGTGCACGTCGCTCAAGAACAACTGAGAATATTGCTGCTGTAGCCCAAAGTGTTGAAGGAAACCCATGTTTGTCCATTCCTCGTCGTTCTTTGGAATTGGGCATTCCACAAACGTCATTACACCGTTTACTTTCAACAAGGTGGCGCTACATGCCACACAAGCAACGAAAGCATTGATCTTTTACGGGAAAAGTTTCCGGACTTTGTTATTTCTCGAAGAGGTGATCACAATTGGCCACCGAGATCTTGTGATTTAAAATCTTGCAACTTATTCCTTTGATGCTACGTGGAAGATAAGGTTTACGCCAATAGCCCAGCGTCGATTCAAGACCTCAAAGATAAAATTCGTGAGGCTATCGAGAACATAGGGCAGCCACTTTGCAAGAAGAACCTGAATAGGGTCCAACGCTTGGCATGTAGCTATAGGAGTTAGAGGTGCAATACGGACAACACCAACATGCGCATTGGAAGTGATCCTGGGGATATAACCGCTAGACTTATTTAATAAGAAAACTGCACCCTTAACAGCACTTCGTTTGCATAGAGACGCGAAATGGCACAATTGTGGTACCATCTATGGACATAGGAAGATCCTGGAACTTGTCAAAAACGAGATTAGGGAGATTTGCATGCCTATGGATGGGATTACAAGAGTGCGTATTATGGAAAGGAATCACAAAACACGTATTGAGAACGGATTACTTCCAGAAAAAAGGAGTGGTGAAATAGTGATTTTCACAGATGGATCCATGATGGATGGCGGACCGGGTGCCGGTATCTATTCAGAAGAGCTGGAACTAGCCCGTCACGTTAGCCTTGGGAAACACACTTCAGTATACCAAGTTTGAGAGTCAGGTGGAGGGAAGAAATATCCTTATAGCACTGGACAATCAGGCCGTGATCAGGCGCATGGAACAAGCAAACATTACAACATCATTGGCACTGGAATGTGGACTCAAGCTCAATAAGTGTTCATCTAAAAATGAAATAACACTGACTTGGGTACGAGGACACATAGGGATCGAAGGCAACGAAAAGGCGGACTCCCTTGCAAAACAGGGGTCAACTGAAAAGTTGCTGGGACCAGAACCATTCTCTTCAATTGGCAGAGGAATGGTTGAACAACTGAATCACAAATGGATCACAGCAGAAAACCTGAGAAGGTGGTCAACCGTGGAACAATGTAGACAGTCTAAAATGGCAATTAAGTGGACCTGCTCCACTCAAAGAAGGGTTCTAAACATGAGTCGAGGAACACTGATATGGGTGGTGGCTTTGCCTATACAGGGCATCGTAGTTTCGGGTATCACTTAAGGAAGATGGGCCTTAGAGAGGATGATACCTGCAAACTATGCCTGGAGGAATCTGAGACGGCGGCACATATACTGTGTCAATGTGCTGGCAGAATCTTGGGACATCATTGGGTGGATACTCAGTCGAAGAAACAGATCTCACATAAACAGATGCTAGCGTTAACACTAGGAATCGAACCCGGGGAAGAACTCTGGAGAAATCCAGAGAGTCTATCTGGGTAAGATTTATAGTGACAGAGAGACGACAAGAGACCCGTCAATGGTGGTCTGATTCGAATATCTCTCAAAATATAATATATACTATTGAAGTGATCTTCCGGTAAAGTGATCCTACATTATAAAGAACCACATTCTATGTACAGTGCTAATTAAAATTACAAGAAAGTAAAGAATTCTGAAACTACCGGTCGCTCCTTGAAATAAACGGAGTTCTTGACGGTGAGCTTTCCCGATCTAGCAGCGGCCGACTTTGACAAAAACACGGAGGCAGGTATCATCAAAAGCACCACCAAAATGAATCTAAGTAATAAAGAATGCCTGAAGCGACTAAACCGATGGCGGTTTGCTCCCGGACGAACTCACCTAGCTTGTTAAAAATAAGAAACTCGCTGTCTTCGGCAAGAACTAACGCAGTGCCCAGCCGAATTGATTGCCAAGCGCAAGAGCTGAGCGAGTCCCAGACTTTGAAGATTGTTTTCCCCTCAATTCGAAAAAAGTTCCTCTTCTTCCCCTAATTTAAATTACATTTATGTATTTTCATATGAAAAAATAAAAAAAATGTAAGTCAGTTTTATTAACAAGCTAAAACAAACACGTTAAATAATAATATACATATTATAAAAGGATCGATCAGTTATCTGAATCATGCAAAAGTTTCAATTTGAAATGGATTCCTTTTCTATAGTAAAACAATTGAATGCGTTCAGATACACAAAAATTCTTACGTAACGATCGATGGGCTGTTTTCCTTCATGTTTATTATGAACATTTTATTCTGAGTTAACCTTGTATTTAGTTTGTTTGTATGTATAAGGAAAATGTGTTTTAATTTTATTTTTAAAAAGTTTAAATTTCACAGAGATTTCTTATGTTGTTTCCCTTATCATAAGCTTGTCCCTCGTTTTCACCTTTTTCTTTAGAAGAGCCCCAAAATTCGCCTCCAAAACAAGAACTAAATTCTCTCCAACGGCTCGCATTCAAGACAATGATTTTGTGTGGCTGGTCGATTAGGTTAGGTAAACAATATCATGGAAGTAGTACCAGGAAGTGAGGTGTGTCTCCCGCCCTACCGGGAGAGTTGAACATGAACACCCCTTGGGTGAGACTTGAAAATACTCAAATTCTGCGAGTTAAACAATAAAACAATTAATGCATGGCCGGGTGAATATTTAAAAATATTATTGTTCTGCGGTCCGGCGTTTATAGGCTAAAAAAACATATATATTTTTAAATATTTGACTGAGATACAATTCTATAGAAACTCTTTTAACATATGCACACATAAAAAACAAATATTAATTTTTAGTAACGCCGAAATCTGAACTTAAACCTCAAAAATGTCATTACCATGGCATGTCCCCAGCTGTACCTTTCTTCAACAAATGCAATTTCTTTGTAAAATGTGAGCCCGTTTGCAAATTTTATTGATGAAGCATTGAAGAAGAATGAAAAATGGGGACTGTGGCCCAGTAAATTTATTTTTAGAGAATATTCAAAGTTATGTGAAAATTATTGAGTGAGTGTCCCCAACAAAATTGTCATTTCCGTGACAAAAAATAATTCTATACAAATTTTGAATTTAACGGCCGCAGACTAGGCTGCTAATTTCACATAAATATCGGGACCTGAAGATTGTTTTCGGCACATTTTGCAATAAACCCATATATACATCAGTAGTGAACTTTCTATCATGTTGTGAAGGTGTTTTAGGTTTTCGTTACCCGAATTTGTCATTATCGTGGTAAGTCTTTTTGATTATAATATGTTAATAATTAAATCTATTTTTTTTTGCAATGCATGACTTTTTTATGAAGTTAATTAATAAGACGAGTTTAAAAAAAAATATTCAGTAAAGTTCAGTTTTATCTTAGAAAAATACATTTGGATGTCATTTCCATGTTTCGCGTGGCATACATGGTAATGACAGTTCGGACACGGAAATGACATAGTCAAGCAAATTACAAAAAAAAAAAAAAAATATTTGCACTTTTATTTTAAGTTTATATATAAGCTCATCTGCATTTATCATGGCACCTCGCAATAATGTAAAGAAAAACGCTGAAAATGATAAAAAAAAACAAAGTACGCGCGGAAAAGGAACGTGAACGTCGAAAGAGGATTTGAGAAGATCCTGAAAAATGTCGACAACAGAAAGAAAAACAAAGATATTTAACAAAAAATGAAAACAAAATAATGAAATCTATAAAAGTTATGACTGCACGAGAACAACGGAAACAAAGAAAAAATTGGAAAAAAATACAAACACTTACCGTCAAAATAAAGAGAATGCCAAAAAAATCAACAAGCTGAATTGCAATTTATTGAAGCTAACACTCCACATGAATCCCCTGTCATGATGAATGAGAATCTTCCCATTCTAGAGGTAGGACAAATTCCTAAAAAAGTGCCTGTAACAAATATAAAATGCGAAGATTGCAATACAAATTCAATCAAAGGATTCGAAAGCAGGGAGAAATCGTCAAGTCGTTGAAGTCAAAGCTTCAAAATTTTAAAAAGAATATCAATCGCCGCAGATCGGCTGAAAGTAAGAAAACTGTAGGCGAATACTCGAATTCAACTCCTTTGCACTTTGTAAGAAGTCAGCGAAGTCGTCAAAGACCAACTTTCTCAACAATATAAAATTCCCAACCATAAACGCAAAAAAATAATTTAAAATGCCGTTATAGGAAAAATTATAAAAATATAAACTGTCAGCATTGTAAGTCCATATTAAATAATTGGCACCCACAACCCAAAAAATATGAAAAAAGGAATACGTAACCAAATTTAAGCAAACCCAACAAAAACGTGTTTTTACAAATTCACTCAAAACCCTGCATAAAATATTTTTGGCTGAACATCCTGATTTTTCTGCTAGGTACACGTATTTTTGCAAAAACCGACCTATTTGGATAAAAGAAATGAAAGTTGGAGATAGGGACACCTGCAATTGTGTACGACACGTGAATATGGATCTGCTTGTCAATTCTTTATTTAAGTAAAGTAAAGATAAGAAGTGTTATTTTGGTATTCAAAGAAAAATGACATTTTTTGAGATAAATGATCGGATGTTTATTTCATCATAAAGAGGAAGGTATGCCGTTAATAATGAAAAACAACATCAGCCAAATGGCCACCACGAGCACGCATACAGGACCATAACCTTTTCATGAAATTTTCAATAACCAAATCGCAAAGTGGCTGCCCTATGTCCTCGATAGCCTCAGGAATTTTATCTTTGAGGTCTTGAATCGACGCTGGGCTGTTGGCGTAGACCTTATCTTTCACGTGGCCCCAAAGGAAGAAGTCGCAAGGTGTTAAATCACAAGATCTCGGTGGCCAATTGTGATCACCCCTTCGGGGAGATAACACGGTCCGGAAACTTTTCCCGTAAAAGATCAATGCTTTCGTTGCTTGTGTGGCACGTAGCGCCGTCTTGTTGAAAGTAAACGTTGTCCAGATCAATACCATCCAACTCCGACCATAAAAAATCATTAATCATCTTTCGATAGCGCAATCAATTCAACGTAACTGTTGATCCAACCTCATTTTCGAAAAAGTAAGGTCCAATGGACCCGCCGGACCATAAACCGCACCAAACAGTCATACGTTGAGGATGGAGAGGCTTCTCAAAAATAACTCTTGGGTTTTCCGAGCCCCAGATGCGACAATTTTGCTTGTTGACAAATGTCAAAGAATAAAAGCTTCAAAAGTGACAGCTACCGAAATAGCGGGTCATTCACAATAACACCTCTCCTGGAATACAACTCTACCAAAGATTTAACTAATGCAATTAGCTGTCCATTGGTAACAGAATAGTTCTTAATGTTTCCTAATCTGTACTGAAGTAACAAAGTATGAAATGTAATTTACTTACCTACGTTTTTATTTTTATTTTAATAATACAAGACTGAAATTCCTAACGTTCCTTTTTTGTAGCTTATTTGTAATAAACGTTTATTTAAAAAACAGACTTCAGATGTGTTTTAATCTGCTTTAATAAGATTAAGGTCATTTCCATGCTGCGTCGTCATTGCCATGATAGGAATTTGTCATTTCCATGTTAGTTCTGTCATTCCCGTGGAAAATAAAATCAGTTAAAAATAACTAAATTTGGTAGCCCATTGGCTTAAAATGTTTAATAACTATTCTTAAATACAGAGTAATCAAAAAATTATTAAATTTGTTTATATTAGTAAGGGTCCATTTCGAGGTGCAAAATATTAATATTTGGAAATATTGACCCCCACTCCCCATGTGAGTAGAACTCATTTTTATTATTTTTGTGGTTTGAAATAAAAAAAATAATAATATACAAATTAGAAACATAACGTTTTACAGTACATAAATAAAAAAAGGAGTTTTTTCAGTTTCTTAGCATAAAGGTGGTAAAAAAAGTAAACAAAAACTTAACTTCAGAAACATAACAAAAATAAATAAATATCTTAGTTATTATATAACTACCTATATGACTTAGGCATCAAGCTACGTAATATATATCATTTATCACTGATCAACTCTCCCTTCAGAAACTGTCTCAAGTCCCGCTCACATTTTTTAACAAATTTTTATTCATCGTTTTATTAAATACAAGCCAGAATGGTTTTATGCTAATATTTACAATGCAGAATATCAATATTATTAGGTAACATCAAATTTATTTACTTACCGCGTTACAGATAAATAAAATTTTTTTTTCACTTTTTGCACTGAAATACGGGAAAACACCTTTTCTCTTCCACCAACCAGAGATAACGGGAGATTTAGAATTCTTTTTGTGTGCAATTTACTCATCACTGTCTGCATCGCATACACCTACACTATTTGGATTGCAATTGAATTTTAGTAAATTATTGAGAGTGGATCAAGTCTCCCATATGATCAAGTCTCCCGCTTTTCCCATACCGAAGAAGTAGAGAATGGTCTCCTATGCCTTCTAGGGTGTTATATTGAAACATTGTTTAAGGCTGGCGGCTGCAGAAGTTGCTGTTTCCTTACTAAAATTGTAAATAAGTATCAGATGAGACAGAACTTCAATTTCTGCGAAGTGCTTTACTTAAATATAGACTCTTCTTCGGACATTGCTTATTATTTATCACTTTGTCCAAGGCAATGCACCAGACACCGTAAGATAGTGTCGGTCGAATGACCAATATAGTCGTATAGTTAGTGAGTGATACAAGGTCTTAAACCCCAGTTATCCTTTATTGCAAGAGAAAAGTGCAACAGTAGCTTCCTAAACTTTTGTATTGTAAATCTATTGGGCTTCGACCTTACCCGTCTGCTTGAAATAAGACCAAGATACGAGTATGTCATGTCATTTAAAAATTGAAGGTAGATGGACGATTTTTTGTTACTTTTTGGCGAAGAGGAGTAAGTCTTTACCCCGCATTCCGTATTCGCTAATTCCAGATCGATAAAGGCAATATTTTTTTCTAAACCAAAGCCATCCATGCATGGTATTTATTTAACAAGCTATTTATAAATGTTAAGTTCTAGCATCTATTACAAACCCTCACCGCCGCCAAAGCCGAACCAGTTGCACAGAAGTCATACGTTGAGTTGTTGCAGTAAACTCTCAAATTGTATGTATTTAAAACAGGATTCCTGTTTACGTTTTTCCAAAGGAAGAATCACTTCATTGGTGGAAAGTTTAAAAAATAAAGTGTAAAACAGTTGGACGAACAAAATATTTACTGTTTGGCAACCCTAAACATGCCCACAAGTGCTTTCCTCAGTTGATCTTGCCATTTGCATTTTAGTGTAAGACCCAGGCTTCCTCGTCAAACAGGAAAATTTCAATTATGCCAGAATTTGATCAACCTTCAACAGATATACTTAAATCCGAAATAAAAGAGGCATACACACATTTTATATCGAAGCACATAAGGTATGTATGTTCTCCCCAATAACATCAATAATTCGAATCCTGCTGTATATTTTAAAGTGCTTGAAACACTTGTTTGCAAAAGGGTACCAATGACAAGGCTCAGGAATACCAATGACGTGCAAGTATACTCAAAGCCCGTATAATGAAGTTTACAAAAAAATACACATCGGCAAATTGTTCTCTGCAGTGAGTGCACTTGTTTATACCACCACTTGAAAAATAGCAGCACGGTATATAATATGAGGGTAAGTTCAATAAGTGGACTTCAAATGTCCTCAACGTTCTGCGCAGATCTGTATATGAATATGATTGCGCAAAAATTGCAAACGAATTCTAATGAATTCACAAGAACGATACAATTAATTGAATACTCAATTAATCTACGATAATATGAGTTACAATAAATTTAAGCATAAAATCTACCGTGTGTGTTAGAAAAGGGGGGTGCGTTTAATTCAATTTCTTTCTCTTCCAGCCCAAATGCGAATTCGATATGATTCGGTATGATTTCACAGTAATCGTAACAGTAATGACCTCGGTTAGAAAATCCAGTCACATAACACCGGCTCAATTACCTCTGAGTTTGTCCTATAATTATCCTGCTTTGATTGTTATGACGCTTTCCATAGTAATACCGATTTTTGCGCGTTCATTTATTGTTGTCAAATTCGACTAACGAATATAGCGAAGAATAGATAAAATAAAAATTCAATTGTTCGACTTTACAATAAACTTCAAGTAGGTGTCATTTCTTTGCTTTTTATTGTACCATTTTCAGATTCGTTTTCGATCCAAATTTAACTCGAAGCCTGGTGATAATCGCGATGGTAGAAGATTCAATAAAGTGGGTCATTATAGTCATTTATCCTTGAGGCTATGCACAGGGGTGGATGGGCCATAGGACGAACCGGGAAATATCCCGGTGAGCCGGCTGTTCAGAGGCCCGTATGGTGGCCACGAAATGATTATGAATTGTACATCACAATTAAAGTCCGTTAGTCGCGACATGAGTTATATTAAAAAATCCAAGCAAACGTCATTGCATGGGCATAAGATGAAATTGGCAGCCGTGAAGAAATCGACATCTACATACCAATTACCTTTCCCGAAAAGAGAATAAGAAAACGAAGGAAAATGGCTGGAGATTTGGCGGAATATGATTCTATAAAAGATAGCCGAAAAGACTATGAAGTTGAAACCCATAATAGAATCTTAGATAAAATTATAAATTTTATATAGAATGGAGATTTAAGAATAATTGTAAGCCTTATAAGGATATTGCCTTATTTCTGCATTTTTAACTAAAAGAGTTTTTTTTGGATAGTAAATGTAATCTGATTGAAAAATCTGTAATAAACCTATGCTCTATTTAATTTTAAAGGAACAATGCGTAGCACCCTGTAAGAGTATATATTTTAGCCACATCCGGAAATTAAAAAGGGCCGACAAATATGATTTGACGGGCCGCTAATAATTATGCTGTTTTTCCATCCGCCCCCAACGCATGCCTGGACTGATAAGGTTTGCGTTGACATTAAACACATGTATTATCTATATTTAAATTTATTATAGTTGGCAATTCAGGGCTGACTTTATGCGACTAAAGTTGCCTTTTCCCCCTTTTTTCCGTTCTATACCCAATGAGACCACTCTTCCGTAATATTTGCCCCATTTTCTGTATTTCGTTGATACTTTTCCCCATTTTGAAAAAAATGACGTTTCTCTATGAAACACGAAATGTTTCAAAACAAATACTTCACGTAGTGTTGTTAGAACTCTCTCTTCATTTATCCCACCAATCGTAATCAAATTTACCATTTCACAGTACTTAAGTACTTATCCCCTAAAAATCTCTCTATAATTTTTGGAAAAAAATAGATTTTCCCTTTATCTCACGGAAGGCATGTTAGACATCGAAATTCCCCCCATAAAGGGATAAATCCATTGCTTCACGAAACAAGTTCACAATAAATAGGTTTCTGAATGCGGACTTTGTTTTATCACCTATTGTCATAACTTTAGCCAGTAGCTATTTAGCCATAGCTTCCATTTTCAATGCAACAATTTTTTAAAGTATAAGAATTGCCCCTTTTTGAATGCAAATCCCCTTTTTTCAAAATCTTCTTTATTACATTTTCCATTTACTCAACCAACCCACCGGATTCTCCCCGACAATTTTGAATGACAGCCCTCTCTCGCGCGCTATTTTTTTTCCTGTCCGTGAATACATGTTATTAATGGCCGCCGAGTGGAACTTTTCCAAACAATTTGTAAATGAATTTATAAATATAAATGTTGAGTATGGTTTTTTAGATAGCTTTACTTGTTCTCTATCCATCTTATGTGCCAAAATATGTTCATTCATTCACATTTAAGGTTTTATTTTATTTTATTTTACATGAAAAATATTTTTGACAGCAAAATTCATGCAGCTACCTTGGGGAGTTGTTCCAAAAATAGGTTAATATCATGCAAGTTAAGCCCAAGTTTTCACTAGGGTAAAAGTAAATTTCTTAAAATATTCCCAAACATTGCATAAATTTCTATTACGCTTGTTGGGTGTTTTCAACTTGGTTTTTTAGCACCGTATTTGTACAAAATCGAAATGTGATTGGGAATTCTGTGGTTTAATAATAGTGAACAGTGTGGATATTACTAAGGAACAGCAAAAATGGAAATTTTATTCATATTTAAAAAAAAAAAAAATATTATTCTCCTAACTCCTAACAAAAAGATAATATAATGTGGTATTTAATTTGATCCGATTTCAGATTTTGCGTATTCAATCGAAAGCAAGAATATAAATTGTTTTGTTAATTTTTAGTTCCCGTATTTCGTTTTACTTGCACATTCCTCAACCACGAGTTGCAACGGAGTTAGTTCCAATAACACCTCCATAGCTGCGGTTGGACAAGTTCTCATGGCTCCTGTAATACAGAGGTATGCCAGTCTTTGCACTTTATTTAGTGTCTTCCTTGTGGTGCATAGACTGGTTCTTTTTGCCCATGCAATCGCTCCTTATGTGATCATTGGTCTCACAATAGCGATATGCATCCATCTGAGGATGGTCGGGCTACATCCCCAGGATTTGCCAGCTAAGCTCCTGCAAATCATTAAGGCCCGCGTTGCTCTCCTGGTTATCTCTTCTGTGTGTTTTTCCCAGATATTTAACTTCATTGACCGATGTCAGTGTTGTACCCGATAACCTTATCGGCCTCAGTCGTTCAAGTTTTCTTTTCCTCGTGAATGGTACTTTTGTTGTTTTTGCCGGATTTAGGCTAAGACCAGCCGTTACGCACCAATCTCGAGTTGTTTCGAGCCCCCTTTGTATAATGTCACATAGGGTTCCCTCAAATTTACCCCTGGCAATAATTACTATGTCATCAGCATATGCTTGACATTTAATGCCCTGGTTCGTCAATTTCTCAAGTAACTCGTCCACTACAAGACTCCACATTAGGGGGGGATAAAACTCCTCCTTGCGGACAGCCTCTTGCTGTGTGCTGATATTGTGCTCAGGAGTTCGTACATCCATCTCGATACTGTCTTATTTACTCCTTTTCTATCAAGAGCTCGTATAATTGCATCATGCGATGTGTTATCGAACGCTCCCTCGATGTACAAGAAGGCACACAATACTATCTCTTTCACTTCAAGAGCATTTTCAATAATCTCAGTTAGCAGATGCAGAACAGTCTCTGTAGAACTGCCCGCTCTGTAGGCATGCTGACGATGATGAAGAGGCGATACACTTAGTACATCTTCTCTAAGGTAGTTGTCCACAGCCTTTTCCAACGTTTTAAGAAGAAACGTAGTGAGGCTGATTGGTCTATAGGACTTCGGTAGACTTGGGTTCTTTTTTCCCACTTTCGGAATGAACACTACCTTCGCTCGTCTCCACTGGTTTGGTATGTAGCCCAGTGCCAGACTGCTTTTAAAAGTTCTTGCCAAATGTGGAAGCAATTTACCCTGCCCTTTTCGTAGTAGGACTGGCGTAATTCCATCCACCCCCGGTGATTTAAACGGCTAAAAGGAGTCAATTGCCCATTTAAGTCGCGCTCTGGAGAAAATTTGGGTTGCTATTATCCAATCCTCTTTCCGAGGTCTTTGAATATTGGTCATGTTCCTCTTTTCTGTGCTCGGATGACTACCAGGAAAATGAGTTTCTACTCGTAATAGAAGTCGTGCCCTCTGTTGCTCATTTTCTGTAAAGCTGCCATCCGGTTATCTGAGAGACATCGATATTCCTTCTGTTTTTGCAAGTGCCTTATGCACTCTGGCCGCAACAGGGTATGCACAATTGTCTCACAGAATTTCCTAAAGCTTTCCCGTTTTGCTTTCCTTATTTCCTTGTTGTAGTCAGTGCCATGCTGTAGCTCTGCCAGTCTCCAGTACGTTTCGCTGTGTTAAACAGTTTACGCGTTTTCGCCCGAAGTCTTGACAGATTGTTGCTCCACCATGGAACCTTATTCTTCTCTGCACTTCTACTCATTGGGCAGCTAGTTTCGAACGCACCTGTGATGGCTGATGTTATGCCCTCTACTATGTGTTTCAATTCTAAATGATGAGCTGGAGCTCTCCTAGTATGTACCTGCTCTAAATTATTCTCAAGGGACGATTCAAAGAGATCCCAGTTTGTCTTTCTTGGGTTTCTAACTGGGTTACGAGTGTTGTCTAAATCAAAGGCTATGATCTCCGATGATCAGACATAGATGGCTCACTAGATACTCTCCAGTCCCTAACAAATCTACTCATACTATGGCTGCCTAGTGTGAGGTCTAGTACCTCTTGCCTAACTCGAGTAACAAAGGTGGGGATATTACCTACATTATAAATATCAAGAGAAGAGCTTAAAACGAATTCTAATAATGACTCACCTCTAGTATTAGTGTCGGTACTCCCCAAAATGGTATTGTGAGCATTAGCATCACATCCTATCAGCAACGGCAGTTGGAGCTTGTTGGCATGCTCCACAAGGCGTTGTATTGCCATTGATACTGTTGGTTTGTCCCCAGCGCAGTAAGCTGATGCGATGATGATGGTGCGGTACACTCCTTCGAGTTCCAGAGTTACCTGTTGTGGCACCAGGTCTCGCGTGGCATATTCTGAAAGAAGAATAAAACTTTATTTTTTTGTGAATAAGAATGCAAGCCCTGGGGTTGCGTGCACGAGTGTCCCAAATTACCTTTGCATTCTGACATGCGAATCCTTTGACTTCTCCTCTCAGGATCCATGGCTCCTGAATGAGTACAATGCCCAGTCCATTGTTTGTGAACATCCGTGCTATTACGGCTGATGCCGCTATAGCATGGTGGATGTTAGCCTGGGCCATTTTTAGTGTGGGGGAGATCATTGTTTGCGTGGGGCTATTGCCCCATCCTCCTCCCGAAGCAGGATGTCCACGTCCATCTCAACAACCGTCGTGTCATGTTCCTCATCAGAGAGCGAGCTCTCAGAGAGAGACATGTACTGCTCTAGTTTCTCTCCCTCAGTTACCTGTTCAGCAGGAGGACGAAGTGATACAGCCTGCTGCGGATCAGGATGCTCCACTGCGGCTTCAGTCCTCTCCGAAGTTGGATTCGAGGGGGTTTTTAACTTTTTTAACTTTAAAAATTCTTTTTTTTTATTTTTCTTTCTTTAAGCTTACACACCAGACAAAAACGATTAAATCTAATTTAAAACTAACATTTATCTTATTCTAGCTTACTGGCTCCAAGCGATTGCTCTAAACTTATCAATATCCTTAAAATTATTGCCTTTCGGCCTTAAATTTATCTATTTCTATGACTTGTTTTGTTTTTTAATTTTCAAGAAACTTTAGAAAACTTGAACTCTTTATTATTTGTTTTACTTAAAACTACTTAAGACTACCTAAGCTACTTAACCTAAATTACCTATAATCAGGGTGATGAGCAACCAAATCGATTGGTCACCATCCTGATCGCGTCCATGGGCGCCTGACAGCCGCCCACAAGGGTTCATCAGTGTCACCGAGACTCGAGCGAGGCTATAAGCGTCGTTCAAGTCTCGGCAGCACTATCATGTTGGCTAGCCCGGCACCTCCCAAAGACCCCCTACCATAAACCTAAACCTACAAACTTAATATTGTAACAGAAAAAGAAAATGTAAAGAAGAAAGAAAGAATAAAAGGTACAGGCACTACCGGTTAGGTAGGGAAAAGAAGTCAGTCTAAGAGGTACAGCCAACGAGACTGGACGATAGTCGGAGAAAATAATTATTGAATCGGTTGTTAAAAAAGTAGTAAATATAGTAGATCAGTCTAAAAGTGTTAAGTCAATTTTGAAATTCAATAAATCAGTATTAAATTGTTAAATCAGTTGCAAGTCTTTTATTCGGTTATAATATCTAGCTTAAAACTAAGGAGGATGCTACGTAAGTAGCGCACCGGCCCGGGAGAGCGTATCTACCCTCACCTGTTCTTCAAGCCACCAAAATTCGGTGAACTGCTTTAACGTATCGACCCTGTCCCGATCCGCAATTGCGGTGCTAAAACGGAGGAGCTCCTGAGCATTGGCGGCATACCCGTCGTGGATGAGCCGCTTATCCCTCGCGCCGCGGTGGCTGTGGTACAATACCGGCACACCATCTTTTGTCTGGACTAACCCTTTCATGTCTACATGAAGAAATGCCTCAGGCGGGATAAAGCCAGACCGAAGCGTACTCTCGTGGTACATTAAGTTGGGGTAGTAAGCCCCTGAGATCAGGTTATTATCGCTGGCCATCGCCCTTGCGACGTGCCTCCGAATCACCTTAATAAGGAAATTATCAATCCTATTCAGACGAGCCCCATTGTATAGGGTCCTGTTGGGATAGTATTTTATGTACTGAGATTCAGGAGTTCTAAACAACCCTAGGCCCTGAGACATTGTCTCTCAAACACCCGAATCTTTTCCATATAGGACGGCGCTATATTGAACCACATAGGACAGCCATAAGCGATGATAGGCCTTATAAGGGCCACGTAGCAGATGACCTTCACCCTAGAGTCAAGTTGACTGCTGCGAAACAGTCTCCTTGTCAGAGCGTAGGCCCTCTTAGCCCCAGCAAGAAAAGCAGCTATATGTTTGTCAAAATACAGATACTGGTCGAGCCAGATGCCAAGATACCGGACCACGCTTTTCACCGCCAATGGTCGCCCCTGCTGTCCAATAATTGTTAATTTTCTCCAGTTTTTTCTGGTATCCCCAGAGGCCCCAGCCAATGTAGTTCTGAACAGGATTGTTTCCGATTTTTGGAAATTGATTTTCAACTTCCAACCATCGCAATACTTCTTAATTTGGTCGAAGTCACGCTGCAGAAGGATGTTAATGACCTCGATTTTTGGTCCTGACCTGTACGCCACTAAATCGTCCGCGTACGCTATAGCATGTCTGAGGGAACCCACCAGATCACTTGTGTAAATATTAAACAGGACCGGAGAATTCACTGCTCCCTGTTGTAAGCCGTTTCCCATAAGCATGTCGTAAATCATATATAGCAAAGGTTTTTGAATGCCCAATCTGGTCAGCTTATAAAAGAGCCCCTCCAACCATACGGTATCGAAGGCCTTCTCAAAGTCGACCAGGCAGGCACCCGTGCATTGTTTCTTACTCTTATTCCACTGAATGTCGGAAACCAGTTTCGACGCGGCATGAATAGTGTCATGCCCCGCTCTGAAGCCAAACTGGTTGTCCGGAATGATCTTATTTTCCTCAACCCATTTCAAAAGAGCTCTATTGACGACTTTCTCGAATACCTTGCTAACGTTCGGAAGCAAACTAATCGACCGGAGATTAGCAGGGTTCGTCCTATCTTTATCCTTTTTCGGGATAGGGTGTACCACCGCTATTTTCCACTGCTCCGGATAATATGCATTATTCAGCGCATTGTTAAATAGCGTGGCGAAGATATCTATCGCCTCTAGCGGCAGGTGTCTTAATACGACGTTTGGGACACCGTCCACTCCCGCCGACTTTTTGTTTTTAAGTGATTCAAAGATGCACCGAAGTTCATCTCTACTCACGAACAGATGAGTATTTGCTTCGGCGATTGTGCCATTTGCACGGTTGTCGTCATTGAACCCGGTGAAGCCGTTGTTCTCGGATCGCCAATCTTGAATTTCGGTCCGCACATAAAAGTGGTTAAGAAAGGCCCTCTCCTCGAGGTCGCGGTTACGGCAAACAGGGTTGTTCACCGTATACACAGTCTCAAAGAAAGCTCCCATCAAATTCACCCTCTCCTGCGGGTCCTCGACCACGAAAAAACCGTCGTTCGAGTCGGCACTTTCCGGACTTATGCCAGCAGTCAGTAGTGTCTGTCTGTTCTCGTTTGTCCGAGGTATTCGAACACATGAAATGTCGTTATGATCCTTCCGCCTGAACAGTTTATTTAATTGTGGGAACATTTTCGGACTACTGGATTTTATAGCCCGAATTTTATTGCCCCAATACAAACTTACAGATTTTCTGTAATTTTCTGAGATCAACTGTTTCAAGTTTTTGATCATCGAATTCAGTGTTCTTAACTCGGGATCGTTCCTGTCAGTGAACTGTCTGTGTAGCCGTTTAAGCCTCGAGAGCAGTCTACTTTTATGTCTGTACAGAGCATCGATTGTTGCGTTTCGATACTTTTCAGTTTGTTCTTCGTCCGTGGAACGTCCTACCCGAGGGATAGTCCGCTCCATTGTCTGTTTGATGACGACATTCATTTGCCGTAAATGATTGTCGATCTCATCGTTTGTTAGGTTCCTGTTTGTCGGTGGGTCGATCTCGCATGAGCGTATGTCGCGTTTTAACACTCTGGAGAAGCGCGACCACTGCGCTTTTCGGTTAACGAAAGAACGCACTTGGTCGTACTGCTCCAGCTGCGTCTGATCGTTCGGGATCCGTATTACGGCGGCAAGTCCGTAGTGATCACTATCGTACTCAACCGTTCGTAAACAGTTCCGCGTGCTTAGATCAATGTTTGTTAGTTCCAGTCTTTCGTCATCTAGCGCCAAGTCCAAGAAAGAACCATCTCTAGGGAAAGACGGGATATCCGTCGCGTACAACTCGAGTTTGTACTCAATCATATTATGACGCCACCAGTCGTGAAACTGGTTGCCTCTAGGGTTCGGAATATCATTTCCCCATGCCGCATGTTTAGCATTGAGGTCTCCGCCCAAAAAGTAATAATTATCTTCCGATTGAAGCTCTAAGCGACGAAAAAGCGTCTCGATCTCATTTAAAAATTCAATGCGTCGAGGAGATTCCGGTGCTTAAAGCGACACCACATACACCCGCCTCTGGGTATTGAGGGGAATGCATACAATGCATGCTTCCAACACCTGGAACCGGCGCACTTCCCCGCTATATATAACCTTATGGCGCAAGCCTTTACGTACTAAGATAGCGACACCACCTCCCTGTGTGGAGTTGGGCCGGTCTCTTCTAACTACACAATAATTTCTATAGCCCAATTTGTGCTTCGGGGATAGCTTAGTTTCGCTAACCAGAAGCACATCTGGCTTTTCGGCTTTCAACAAATTGGAAAGATTGATCCTTCTCTCGATCCGGATTAGTGAATTAACATTCACCGCAAGGAACTTTAAGTTTACCTTCCAGCGTACCCATCATATTTATGGCGTGGCAGACTCGGCAAACAGCGTCGAATAGATCATGTCTATTCGAGCCGCATGCTCATTTAATTGTTTCTGGAAATTGTCGATCTTTCCGTGCAGTGACAGAAGGATCGATTTCAAATCCAGATCCGCTTCCGGTGTAGGAACCTTCGGCGCGCTTTTTGTGATTGAGCTACCCGGTCCAGATACCATTTGGGCAAAGGACACATTGGGCGCAACAAAATTAGAGAACGAGCGACTCTTTCGACCCTTCTCTTCTTCGGACCTCTGTTTTCGAGCCTGCACATTCTGTTTTACCTGCTGATACTTGGGACATCCCCTGAAATTAGCAGGATGTCCTGAGCTGTTGCATAGTACACACGAGAGCTGGCTTCGATCTTCTACCCTATCGCTACCTAAAGCACATTCCCCATGTTTGTGGTCCTTGTTGCACTTAACGCACCTGAACTGCATGTGGCAGTTAGCTGCGGCGTGCGCGAACCTCTGGCAGCGCATACATTGAAGTACACGATCTGACCTCTTTAATTTTTCCCAACGTACTGCATGATAGTACAGGAATCTGATCCTTTTCAGACTATCTATTTTGCTGTCGGGGGCTAATTGTACCAAAAAGAATGGTAATTTGCGGCTACCACCCCTGTCCGCAGGCGATGAAAACGGCTTGACCCCCACGAACTTAAGGTCGGCGCACTCGAAATTCTTGAGCTCGATTTCGAGCTCCTCTATCTTTATATTGGGATCGATACCCTTAAGCAGCACAGTTTGTCGCTTTTCTCCTTTTGGAGTGTGCGTGAAGTACTTAGCTTCCGCTTTCTCCAGAGCGGTGCGCAACTTTTTGTGCTCCTCCATACTACTGCACATAATAATATGCTTATTGGCGTTAAGCCTTTTAATATAAAAATCCTTACTAATTAACCTACATAACTTAATGCTATCGTTTATTTCTAGATGACTTACATTTATAGGTGGTATTTTCTGCTTTTTTATCTGTTGTTTTTTTGTTGTTGTTGTTGTTGTTGTTGTTGTTGTTGTTGCGGCTGCTGCTGATGCTGCTGCTGTTGTTGTTGTGTCTGCTGGTGATGTTGCTGCGGCTGTTGTCTCTGCTGCTGTTGCTGCGGTTGCTGTCTCTGTGTCTGTTTTATTTGTTGTAGTTGTTGTTGTTGCAGTGGCTGTTTTTGTGCCAGTTGCTTCTTCTGTTGTTGCTGCTGCTTAAGCAGTGCATGTTGTTGTTGCTGCTGCTGCTCCTGTTGCTGTTGCTTGTGTTTTTGTTGCACAGCTTGCAACTGCTTCAGCTTTTGTTGTTGCTGTTGCAGTTTTTGCTGGCGAATTTCTCCCTTTTCATTAGGAGCTCTTTAATTAGCCGGTCTAACTCGGCTTCCTCGTCGTCCTGGTCGTTTTGTTGTTGTTCCTCTTCGGCGTCCAGTAAATGGAAAGCGTTACCTTCGCCCGTGTATCTTCCCTCGCCCCCCTCGGACTCGTAGGAGTAGCTGAGACCATCCGTGTCATCGTCTGTCTCCTGTGCTGACGAGGTTGCTCGTGACGTAATCGCATCTGCCTTCGACTTTCTCTTGTGTTGGAGATTTGGTGTCGGTTTGGATTTCCTTCGCCTTTTTGTGCCTTCTGTTGACTGTACCTGAGCCAATGCCGCGGTACTTGTTGATGGTGCTGGTACTGCTCCCGCACTTGTTGTTGTTGTTGATGCTACTGCTTCTGGTGCAGCTGTAGTTGTTGTTGTTGCAGTTTCAACTTGCTGCTGTTTTTCTTTGCACTGTCTGGTCACGCGTTTGGGCAACGTGGTATCGCCTTGCGGGACCTTGGACTGGCCAGTGTCCATCGCGTGATCGTCTTGCGGCACTTCCACTTATGTTTTTGTTTTATTTATAAATAAAAATCAATCCCCCACTGAGAATCGAACCTGACTCCTCTTACGTAAGAGCCGACGACTCGCCCCTTGAGCCAAATGGCTTACACTTTTTTTTCACTGGGAATCACTACTTGAACACTTTACTTTCGCACACGCTGCCTCACTAACCAAGTCGTCTGTCCACCACGGATGCTGAAGAGCATCGTGGGTCGTTTGCCCAACACTCTCCTCCGACTTCTTGAATCCAGACACTGCAACCATGCCGACCCTGTAGCTGAGGGAATTGTTTTGAGCCCTTATTGTATCATAGGACTGCTGGTCGATACCGAGGCCCAGTACTTGTCCGGTTCCCTCTTTCCGACCATTCAAAATCTTCCACGCTTTGATGTTCAGGCCATCGTTCTGCGCCTCGAGGAGTGCCAATGTGGTTTGGTGCTCCTGGTCAGCACTTCGTGGGAAGTAGATTGTTATTGAATGGGCGTATGGTATTTCCTTCCCACACATCGGAGTAAGGCCCACTCCCTTCCAATTACTCAGAGTTTGGGTGCCACTGTCTTCAAGCATTCCACAGTCTGTGGAGTCTCGCAGTCAACCAGTAGCATCCCCATCCTGAAATGTATGCCCTTGAACTTGAGCTTATGCTCTCATCCACGGGCCATTTCATCCACTAGAGCATTCTCTAGATCCTTGACCTCGTCGGTGTTCAGCATCTCCCTTGGACAATCGCAGGGGAGTACCGCACCCTGCTCAGCTCAGATGGTGCTGCTGCACCTCTTTGCCGCGGGTGTCGGACCAGAACCCGGCTTAGCCTTGTGTTCTAGCGAAGGTACCATCTAGTGCCTGCACCGCTCAGCCCCCTCCGAAGAGGGTCGTCCTTACCACCAGGCTGGCCCGGTGGTGGCATCGGTGGGCATAGACGCCCTTTCCTTTTAGCCGCAGCTGCTGCAGGTTGTGTAGGTTCAGGTATACGAGCTTGGCTCGTTGCCGTCTCCGTACTTCCCACTACAGCCTTGGTCAAAGGTTGAGAGGCTAGAGCTTGGCTCCCGCTTCCCAGTCTGGCAGCTTCAAGGCGTTTAGCCAACATAGGTGTCGACACCGGAATGCTAGGTTTGGCAGTGTTTTGGCTGGTGCTTGGTTGCACTTGCTTAACACTGCTCCCTCGGCTTGTTCCAGGCTGACAGCTATAAAAATTATCGCAGAGCCTTTGATCCACTTGGGTAACCAATCGAGACGCGGTGTCACCCCGCAGTCTGTTTAGTTTGTTTTTTTTTTTTTGTTTATTTTTGTTTTTTGGTTTCATGTTCCACGAGTTACGCGGGAAAGGGTCGTCCGCCACGTCAGAGCCCCGTATAACGTGGTAAGGCCAAAGATACTCCCTGAGGCGGCCCGGTATCAGAGAGGCTCCGTAATAATACAGTCGGTTACACCTGACTGCAAACCGTATCCGATAAGCACGGGGCGCATAACTCTCTCGGACTAGGGGTGGCAGACTTAGTTCACCAACCCTCATCACCTTTCGCCAGAAGCAACTCCACCAGTGACCGGTATACAATAAAGCACTCCGATGGCTGGTGGTATTGATCCCGTCAATAGGCTCACGTGAGTTGGCTTAACCTCCCGCACCGACGTCAAGGTGACGCCATACGTCAAGGTGTCTGCACTCGCGGGAGACCTTTATCAGTAACGTACAGCTTTTCGTATCCCGGAGTCTCGAGTCAACGAACCACGCTGTTGTTAAATCATGATTCCTGTATCAAGACAATGTCTTCTCCACCCTTTGAGAGGCGGGGGATAAGGGCGGCCGAAGCCTCTATGGAGTGATGGAGATTAATCTGAACTAATTGCAGCATTCTTGCTACAACTAGGCGGATGAATCTCCACCACAGTGTTGTTGAGATCTTCCGCTTCCGAAGATGAAACAAGAAGCTCTTCCTCGCTGAGAAGAATCTTATTGAATTCGTCCATATCCATATCCGACAAAGTGTGTTCCATGGTACGAGTGTTTGTGCTGGAGGCATCATCACCTAACGATGGGAATGAAACCGATGCTCCAGGGTCTAAGGTCTCAGGTTCTAAACCTATGGGGTTCGGAGGCATTTTGCCTGAATCTAGCTCGTCTTTTTTGTAGACTTTTAGGGTGATTGATTCGAAACCAAATCTGATCACACCTTTAGTCAGCGTCAAGGGAGCAAGCGCCTCTTTGTTGATGACAATAAGAGCACACCTGTAGAGACCTCTTTGCTCTTCCAGCTTTACAACCTTCCAGTTGTAAGTCGGGAGTGACGGATTGCTCAGTCTGATTATTTCGAGTATCTCTTCGCTGGAGGAGGGTTCGGCTGGGATCCAGGAACGAGTTCTAGGTCGGCTTGGAATATCCTCCCTCGCAACGACGCCGAGTTTCGCACCCGGCCAAACTTCTCCCAGTCTGCTTATAGCGAGCTTGTAGAGATCGCAGGATCTCTGATCATCACAGGCGATCAGCTTCACATGGCCCTGATGCCATCCACCATCGCATGTAATGGGAGGTGGTCCCGGGTTGTCCCTCATGACGCTCAAGAAGCTGTCGGGAGGTTCACTGGAAGGAAAAATCATCGAAAGACATTGCAGTGCAGCGCATACGCGAGAGATACTTCTGCAATAGTGAAGGACTTTTGTCGAATTTCTGAACTTTGTTAGAAAATATTATTTAAAACACGAACACGAACTTTTTGTATAACAGTTCAGGTTCTGCTCTGAACTAAAAAAGAAAAACACCTAATATAGCATATCGGGTATAACAGTTTTGCATAGTATGATCATATTTTATTGATGCCTAGAGAGATCAATTTGAGCTTTGTCGTTAAAGTACAAAAATTACCAGCTCTTACTTCGAAAGCTTTATTATCTATAAAATATTTTTTAACAAAACATTTTGTCGTTTCGTTTAGCGCTCCGTATTTAAAAACCCACAACTCTCAACTGGCACGCTGTCTTTACTGCAAAAACAACGCACAATTCAAACGAATAATGATGCGGTTTTTGTCCCTTCGTTTTGTCGCTCTAGGTCGCTACTTCAAAATCGGTCAAAGGAAACTGGAACGAACATTTTTAACTGAGAGATTGGTAGAATACACGCTAGCTTATGAAAGTTAAGGGTGAGGCATAAGCAACGCAAATTCGACGGATAAAAAAGGTTTACATTTTGCATTTTTGTCTATGATTTATATTAATACAAAAAAAGGTACACGAGTAGAATCAAATGCGACATTCAAATCGTTCTTCTTCTACGTAAGTTGGTCACAAAACAGATATGTAAATCTTGCATCACTTCGTCGTTTCAAAACATAATTTTGTAGCCGGTAGCCCTTTGAAAATAAAGCTTAGGATTGCCTTGCACAATTTCGCTACTGATTGACCCATTTTTGACTGCATTTTTAATATCATTTAGATTGTGAATTTAGCTACAGCACGTTGACTCATTGCTAAAGCCCAGCCAGTGCCAGCCAACTTGCCTTTCATATTATTCACCTCCGATAAGTTTCAAGATTTAAATTGCAACCTCCTTAGTCACGTGCAAAAAACGGCATGTGTAATAATTATTGGAGGCCTGAGAACAAATCCAACCACTGCTATGGATTCATTTTTCCACATGAAAACGGCCATCTGCATAAAAACAATTAGTTTGTGGGCTAGAATGCATAGCAAAAGGCACTGATCCCCAACTTCAGTTCAAAGAAGACTTCGAAACCTAATAGGTATACCGCCCAGGACTAGCTCGAATAGTGATGTAGTTGTAGGGTCTCGCACGGGATCCGCCTGCTTCTAAAAAGACGGATCGAAAAGGGAAACTGTATTGGGGGTTGGTGTTTTCTTTCAATATCTAAACTGTGAGTTCTCCTTCTGCCTTCGTAGATCCAACAGTAGCGCTTTACAGGTGGAAATCATGGCGATCAAGGAAGCGGTATAATCCGCAAGGGATATCGTCATTTTCACCGTAAATCAAGATGCGATAAAATATCTGGAATTGGTTATCTTTAAATTCAAAATTGCCCCTAACGAGATGGGAAAATTAAAAATCCACCTAATAAAACATTTCAGGTAATTGTACCGTGGACGAACTCGCTGTGCATGGTACAACCATACGAATTCCACCGGTGAAGGAGAATCTCTTTACATGTCTATTTGCAAACTCTTAATCAAACAGAGATCGATAAATAGAGCTCCATTACGAAACACATCTGGCCCATCCTATATCTCTACTGCTCCAACAGTCTTATAAGCCTAAAGACGTTCTTCATAAATAAATTACCATTCATCATTGGGAGACATGGCCCTAGGTTTGGTCTCCCTGAACAAGCTGCAGCGATGAGGAGGAGGAGGAGGAGGAGACTATTGTTCACCTCCCATGCACCACTCGAAGAAGAACTGAATCTAGCAAAATACTTCATCGGAAAATCTAGACGAAATCTATACATATAATAAGACTGTAGGCGTTTTCATGTGTTAATGGTTGGCGTGAAAACTACTGCACAGATTTCGATGAAACTTTTTTTGAAATGTTCCTTAATATTCTGAGGAGGACATAGGCTATTCCTTTCATTGCCATGCTAATTTTTTGGGAGCGTTATTGACAAAAATGTGCTTTGTTTTTGACTTAACCACCTTTTACTCGCCATTACTCAAACAATTCTTAATCAATGCAAGCAAATCAAAATACTTAACAGAGCTTTCTGTGTCAAATAAGGCGTTTTTCTTTTTTAGTTCAGAGCAGAACCTGAACTGTAATACAAAAAGATACATCAGAGCTCAGATTTGTGTTTCTTTTTTCGTTCAGAGCATGATCAGAGCGCGCTCTATGAGCTCAGAATAAGTTGACTAAGCAAGCTGAGGAAAAAGCTGATTACACATGTACAAGCATACTTCCCGTCACACTTGACAGAAGAAAAAAAACAGGAAAAACAAAAAAAAACATCAGCATGCTCTGAGCACACTCGGTTCAGAGCACACTCATAATGCTCGAGCTCAGTTCAGTTCTCAGCTCTGAACTAAAAAAGAAAAACGCCTATAGAAGCTGAGCCACAACCCAAAATCTAACATAAAAAAAATAAATTTAGGCGCACATCACACACGCACATCCATTTGAACAAAAACGAAAGAGAAGTATGCGAGGTGAATGGCGATGTAATCTATATAAAAATAAAATAGAAAGAGAAGGACGTCCTTATGTGCGCATAACTAGAGAACGGATGTTCGAAGGAAGGACATAAGCTCACGGTTACCACTGTGATCATTTGTGACCAAATTGGGTTATTATTTCTCTTGGTCCCATGGTCCTTTTTTATTCCACATGTTCATTTTTTACGAAATGAAAAAAGATGTTCGACTTCAATTTTTATGCAACCTAAAGCGTATTTCTTTTCGTCTGATTTGTCTGTGTTTACAAATATTTCGGAATTAGATTACTTTGGTCATTTATAGCTACAGTTGGTCACTTTTATATCCAATTGCAGACACAAACTTTATTTTCAAATAGCAACCGTGCCCAAAGCCCCAATCACCAATTCAAAAGTGTGCCATTTGTCTTTTATTACTAATTATTTAAAGAGCGACGGTGTCACGATAGGCTACTTTTTGTGGTGGGGATGAAAGAGGTTACGAAAGTTTGTATGGGGAAATGCACTTTGAAAAAAATAAACTAAATAGAAATCGAGGAGTGACACTACAAATACAAAAAAAAAATATTTTAAATGCTATCCTTGCTTGCTTTTAAAAAATTTCCCCCAAAATGGGGAATTTTGGCAAGAAAAATCTGGTATCACTGGTGGTCTGTGCTTTTTCTTTCTTTTTTATGCACCTTTTGTGCTTTGTGTTTTTTTTTTAAATTGAACTGGAGTGTGTTATAAGAAAAAATATGAGTAGTAGAGCGTATGTGGCGCATGTGATTGCGGCTGATAGGGTATGAAATGTAATTGAGTTTGTTTGTGTGCAGTATTGTTTTTTTTTTTTGCTCTCTTTCTAAATTTTAATATAAAAATACAAAAACCTACCTACATAATTAATAAATCCCTACTTTTATAAAACTTAAGTCATTGTTTCCTTTGTTTCTGGCTACACTTCACCTATAGCAGCTAAATAATATTAATGGTTCTTTTTCTATCAGAAAATTTCGCGGAGTGGGTTTGTATAACGCTAATTATGTCATTTTAAATTTGAGAAGTGGAACTCTGGCGAAGCAAGGCGTGCACGGTATAATAATTGAACCTGTCGGTTCAACGGGTACTTTTAAGATCATTAGATTCTTTAGTACCACCATGGGCTTAGTCTGGCCTAAGTGGAGCAGCCTAACTGACTTAACCTGACAGCGACGGTCCGTCGTTCTACTGGAGATGTTAAGCTACGAGTATAGCGCACTTGTAGACGCTAACAGCTGAACAATATTGCGAATCCGGATAATTGCATTGGAGATCTCAAAAGTTCTTAACCGGGTCTGTCAAAGAGCTCTACTAAGCAAGAAAGCTGTAAGCCTCTTGTTTCATGTCAGATCATTTTGACTATAGAATAAAGTTTGTCATCGGATTATTTAGCTAAATACGCAGCAGTGCAATAAGCATCCGATGACAGCACATGTATCTTCTTTATCAATAATTCAATAAGTTCCATAGTGAAAATTAAAAAAAAAAAAGAGGTTCAAATGGCAAGAAGAAATCTTTGTTTTACTAAGAAGAGAAGACAAAGCACATGCTCAAGCTCAACCCAATTCTAAGAATACATCGACTTTACCGTAAATTAAAAATTTACGACTCAACCGTTCCAAGATATCTTGACTTCCGTTGAGTCTGTCCAGGAATGGCATGGCTGGATCACTTATCAGCGTTAGCTATTTAGAACAAAGTGGAACCTACTTAAGACCGAGGAGCTTAGAAATAGCATAAAGAGCAGTTCGACAAATAGGAGTTTGTATACACCCACTCACATCACATCTTTTTCTATACTGGTATTACCACGAACATGTTCTGAGGAACTTAACGAAATTATTCACTGAAATGCGATATAAGTAATCAATGCACGCGTCGCTGTTGAATGGTTGCCTTCATCAAGGCACCGGATAATTTTGAAAGGCATAAAAGTATGTAAGGTTAAGGAGTAGGTTAAACTCAATATTTCTAAATTTCTTGTGGCTATACCTTATGGAGCAAGTTTGAGCTACTTTTGAACTTGTTCAAGACTCAAAAGATCCTCTCTACAGATGCTCAGCTATAAGTAAAGTGTCGATGATAATTTTAAGAGAGTCATCCTTCTTTAAAATAAAACATTTATATTACCTACAAAAAAAAAAAAAAAAATATTTTGTTTTTTAACTCGGTTTTTAATAATATCTGTGAAAATATTTCATTTTTCGCAAAGACGGAATGGTGCATGACGTGAGTAAGAAGGAACGTCAACGATCGGCAAGAAAAAGAAGAATATACTTTTATACCGTAACGTCATTCAATTTTGTACTTTCTTGATTTTCTTTCTATTTTAATTGGCGAATTTCTTATGAGCAAGAAATGAAAAATTATTATTAACACTCTAAAGTCTAAACGAAAAATGTGGTCACAGGTGCCCCTTCCTTTCCCTTATGTACCTTTTAACAAAAAACCTCGCATTAGCAACAACAAAGGCTAAAATCGAACATCTAAACTGTTTCGCAAATATGTAAACATTAATTCAATGATAGTAGATATATACCTTGTGTGGGTTTGTGTTCACGGCGCCAATAAGTAAATTAAAACAACTTTCAAAAAAACAAACGTAGCATAGCTTTCGTCGTAGCAAATACAACGAAGAGTTTCATCTTCACAATTCAACGCGTGCGTACTTGTACTTTTGCATTGTTATTGATGGGAGTGAAAGCGCTTGTCTGCGGAATTGTGATAACCTAAACCCTACTGAAAGAGGTGTAATCTACAAATACATGTCTTCACAGACTGAGGTGTATTTAGATCTCAAATAATAAAACTGTAGGGAGTTAAACATTTTATTAGCGTAATAAAATGTATTTCTTTTAAAGTAAAGATCATTGCTGCTTCACTTAATTAATTACTAGATAGCTTCTTGTTTGTTCGCCGTGCACAGATATTATGCGCATCATTTTCACTATTCGCATATGAAAACATTATACGCCTGACGTACATACGATTACCTACTTGAATTCATTGCCACACAACTAACCCTATATGAGCGTCAGTGTTGGAGTTATCGCATTAACCATCGAGCATAGAAATTTTGATTACAACGATTAGGTCTGCGTCACCCTCAAGGCATAATAAACAGATGGATTGTACTTTTGATATACGTATGCAAACAAAGGGACATTTGCACACACTACTCTTTTTTAGTAAACAAAGGATATTCCTAATACTGAGCCTTCCGACATAAACTCAAAGAGGGTTGAATGGATTAACGCAAATCAAATATTTAAAGTTGACAAATAAGTACCATTGTAAAAGGACAATTATTTGTTTATGCTGTCACTTAAATTGCAATTCGATGTCTTCAACTTGTAACATTTATTTGTTCAAACCAAAACATGAAAGCTGTGCGTAGAAAAAAGACAAAATGTATTTGATTTTGAGATTTTGCTTCACAGATTAACTACTTCATCCAAACAATGCTAATGTACCTATTTTCTGGGGATGTATGGGAAAATGTGTAGACAGAAATGTGTCACTTGTTATTTTCTATCCTTGCATGGAGTTTCGTTAAATTTAGTGTTTATAATTTTCAACAAATCTGTCTCCAGCTTTTTTTTTTTTTTTTTCTGCATAAGAAATGGGTTTTGAATCTTATAGATAGATAATGATTTTCGCCTTAAGCAGAAAATTAAATAAAATATTTATAATTTAGTAAATTTGTTTACAAAAATCGAAAAATGGCATTGCCGTCTGTCTGATTGACAAAACAAAAAAACAAAAACTAGTAAGTGATTATTCAAGTACTCCACTACTAGCAAAGTTATTTATTTTGTATTCTAGAAACTTTCAGTTTTGCAGTACCTGTTTAGTTTTAGGACTTCAACTTAATTAAGGATTTGAAAGACTTGGTTATCCGATAAAATATTCCTTCCAGATATTGATCCCTTAAAATTGGGCACCAACAACATGAAAGACATTGAGGAGTTCTCTAGCACCGTTGCTATTTCTTCTACGCTTTACGAAAATAGTTTTTCTCAAGGTTGTAACATAATCTACTATAAACTGCTATGTGGAGTGAGCCTGATGCTTCTTCTACAAACCTTTGTCCCAAGTAGCATTCGGCCTGGCAACGTTCTGGTGTCAGCTCGTGGTCCCATTTAGGAACTTATGTTTCGAAACAACGTAGTAACAGTTCCTTTTGTGTTTCGGAGCTCAGGTCAATAAGGATTTTTCAGCACTAGTCAGGGTGCTGGAATAGAGATGTTGGCGGATGAACCCTTTATGGGCCAACGGCAGCACTCATATCTCCGAAGTGGGTTACTGAAGACGGATTTCCGACCCGCTGTCCTAGGGTCAATTTAGGGCCTGGTCCTCCAGGGTGGGGTTAACTACCCAACCACGGAAAAATCCACTGGTTACGAAGCAACCAAGAGCCTCGGATAAGGATGAAATTACTGTTGACGACCCTGAAAAACGAAAATAGGACAATGACTTTCAGATCTGCACGTGGAATGTTCGAACCCTGAACAGACCGCGTGCAGCCGAACAATTAGGGGAGGCCTCAGACTGCTACCATATGCAGTCATCACCGCCATTCAGGAAGTGCGGAGGGATGGGCCGGGCAAAAGAAGGATGAAAAACTGTGACATCGAAACCCCCGGTTCGATGAAGAGTGCCGCAAGCACATGCAGCAAAACAACATGCCTAGGAAACGGCGCTGCATAGAAGGACGAGAGCGCCTCGCGAGCTCTACGAGCAAAAGAGGAGGGAAGAACAGCGGCTTCTCCGGAAGAGAAAGAAAAAGCATGAGAAGCGCGCGATCGAGGAAATAGAGAGGTGTTACTCCAGGAACAATGTACGGAAGTTTTACCAAAGGGTAAAAAGGACGTGTCATGGCAACAAAACCCGAGCAGAAACCTGTCGAGGAAACCTTGGAATCACAGTCGGTGCTGAGGACATGGAAAAACCATTTCTGCAGACTGTCAAGCAGAAACAATCTCAGCGAGACCTTTGGTGTCAAAAAAGGATTTAGACAAGGTGATGCACTGTCATGTGAAGATTGTGCGAAACTCACAAGCCAACCCCAGATGCACAAATTTTCCAGAAGTCTGTGCAACTACTTGCATACGCTGACGACATCGACATCATTGGCAGAACACCGCGAGCTGTCACTGGTGCGTTTGCAAGTACCAGTATAGAAGCGGCAAAAATGGGTTTAGTGGTGAATGAGGGTAAAACAAAATATATGCTGTCAACAAGAAGGGACACACAATAAAGACGAATCGGAGAGAACGTCACGATAGACAGCTATAACTTTGAGGTAGTTCGCGACTTTGGCTACCTCGGCTCCTCTATTAACTCTGAAAATGACATCACCTCAGAAATCAAGCGAGGAATCACACTTGCCAAGCGCTGTTACTTTGGTCTAAGAAGGCAGTTGATTAGTAAGGCCTTTTCGAGAAATACTAAGGAGACTCTATATAAAACCCTCATCATCCCAGTCATACTTTATGGTGTAGAAGCATGGACGCTATCAGAGGCGGATGAGGATCATCTCCTTGGTGGTTTCGAACACAAAATTCTTCGAGTTATTTTTGGTCCCGTTTACGCTGACGGGTCCTGGAGGAGGAGATTTAACAGCTAACTCAACGAGCTGTACCGCAACATCGACCTAGTCAGAAAAGTACGCATCAGCCGTCTAAGATGGCAGGAGCATGTAGAGCGGATGGTCATCAACGCTCCGGCCCGAAGAGTCTTCGATTCCAACCCGGAGAGACAACGCAGTAGTGGAAGACCTCGCCTTAGGTAGCGCGCGCAAGTGGATGGGGACCTCAACCAACTTGGAGTGCGCAACTGGAGGCAGTTAGCCAAAGATCGCGCTAACTGGAGAGGCGCAGGTCCACCCCGGATTGTAGCGCCACCTAAGTAAGTAAAGGTAAGATTAGACGGCATGCCAAGTGCTCATAAAATGCCAATTTCTGACAGTTCTCCTGTCAAAATATGGTCATACAATGTAATGGGCATATCTCATATGCTCTAATGACCTGAATGCCACATATGACCAGGCTGATTTTGACAGATAAAAATGCCCAAATAGCATATGGTGTAATGGGACAATAGGTACGAATGCCAGCATATAGCCTTATATGCCCATATGCTTTTAATTGAAATTTCGTTATGGCATTAATGGCATTTTTGATGGAACAGGAATTATTTTGTTGTCATCGGTGTTTGAGTTCGTAGAATTGTGATTCATTTTCATTTTCGTTCTCTTTATGGTATTAAATACCAAATGCCTCAAATGACTATCAAGTCAAATTTGACCATATTGGTCATATAGTCTAATATACAGTTTTGATAATCCTGACATTTTGTTCATTTGACAGCTAATCTGGTCATTTAACTTTTGGCATTCATATGCTTAATTGGCATACAGTCTAATCTTAGCTTAAGTAAGTGCATTAACACACATCTCCACACATTTTACACACTGCGGATAAATTGTTTCATTGAAGAAACAATTTTGGCAAAATTTGTGTAGATATAAAATTCCTGGATAGGAATATTCCTAAATGGGATATATTACCTAGCATGTGTCTCAAATGTTACTTGTTGGGAATATTGTCTGGTAACAAAACTGTCTGAACGACGTCGCTCATGACACATGACACGTTAAGTCGCAAAATGCTGCCAATACTGTCAGGTCTACAAATGATATAGCAATGAGCTGCAAGTGATCTAACAATAACAAACCACCTTTCAATACCAAATTGCCAGTTCACACGGCTGCCAGGTTTTATCTCAAATTCTGACAATTTCATTTGCAGATGGGACATGGCCTACAAATAATTTTTCTGGCAACGCTGTCAGGTAGAAAATTGCCAGTTTACACGGTTGGTAGATGTTTAAAATATTTACAGATCCGCTTGCAGGCATTGTCAGACAAATCAAACATAGTTTTTATTTTTTCATTCGGTGGTGAAGTTTTGATTAAGAAGCATGTAGTAATAGAACAACAAAAATTTAAATGGAACGTAGCTATTTGCGAGCAGCGAGGATGAATTGCCACATAACATCGGCGTGAGCCACAATTGCATCGCAATTGTTTGAGTACGTATTCCAAACAATTCGATGATTGTCTTGCTTTAGTGACTCCGCATATTCAAAAGAAAGAAACAATTTTGCGTGCGAGCGTTTCAGCGGCTGAGCGGCTTATGTGTTGACTGTACGATACCTAGCTACCGGGGAACATTTTCGGTCCCTGCAATATCTGTTCCGCATTCCTACGTCAACCATCTCGTCCATCATTCCAGATGTTCTGGATGCAATCTGGATGCTCGTGGATAAAAATCTTCAGGAAAATTATTTCATTACCTAATTCAATCTACACAAAGCACAATTTGAGATCTAGACGCCGAGAACACCAGAGGCCTGGGATTCTGTTGCTACCAAATTTACGAACTTTGGCAATTTCCAAACTGCATTGGAGAAAGGATCATACCTAAATATTTCTCGATCCTTTTGCTAGGGTTATAAAAGGAAGAATACAAAATAATGACAAAACCAAAAGTAATTAAGAAGGATCATAAACATTTCCCGATACATTTTCAAACAACATAAAACAGAAAATACAAAATATACCTAAAACAAAGAGTGATTAGAAAGGATCATAAATATTTCTAGATCCTTTTAGAAGTACCTTACATTAAAAAAGGAAAGGGTTATAAACTTTCCTAGATCCTTTTCGTTCCTGTATCAACTTCTTTGTCCACGTACATATTTGAAATTATATTTTTCACACAATTTGTACCAATCTACAGAAAAATGCAAAGAGAATAACGCCCAAACTTCGTTTTATTCGTTCAAATATGAAAAATATTTGTCTGCAAATGAAAAATTTGTAGATGTCATAACCACAGCACATCTGCAAGTGTCCTAAGCGTCTGGCAATGGTCTGACAATGATATAATTGGGTGTTCAGACGATTGGCAGATACCTGTCAGTTTCTTTGTCAGATGGCGGTCTGAAATTATCGGACAATGACTTTTCTGCAAATATCGGTAGACAAAACTGCCAGTTAACACGTTTGGCAGATATTTGGGACAAATTCTTCATTTGTAGACCTGACAATATTGTCAGATTTGGCAATCGTCTGAACAGAGCTTTACAGTGAGAGATACAAGTGAAGCGGACTGGTCAATTTCGTTATTATGACACACCCTTAATTCAATGGAAATAAAACAGTCAATTTAACATCAATTCATTTATTTAACAATTTTTTGTTTATTCTAGAAACATTATTCTTTGGGTTATTTTTCTTTAAAAATAATATAGATAAAAGCAGATCTTAACAAGAACTTAACAAAAACAGCAGCTTATATGGTAAACCTATTGTTAATTTTGGACCACTGTGTTCCACAACCTATATAATTCGTGCTTTGTCAGGTAATGAGCTGACTGCAAAATCTGGGGTCGAATCGCGTCGTCTGTGATCGAGCATTACGTGACGGAATTTGTTTTTGTTTCACATGTAAAATCAACTTAATTCCGTGAACGTGTAGCTCGTTCACAACACATTGAACCCATGCTTTGATGCTCTTTTCTCTTTAATGGCTTCAATTGCTTCTTTCATGTAATCCTTTGTCTACGACTATTGGTTTTTGGTAGTCGTTTAGATTTCGAAGCCATTATATCCTTAAACAAAACATAACACCTATAAGTGAATGTACAAAAGAGAATATTATTTTCACTTCACTTCGTAAACTATTTTTGAAGTTTTGATTTCACATTGAGAATTATCAATTGAAGGGCTATACGCGTTAATAGAATAACATTTATATACATAATTAAAATTTAAACAGATCGGACACTTCCGCGTCTGTGGCCGGAATGTCTAGAATTCTTAAAAAAAAAAAAACAATTTTGTAAATAATCATTTTTAATAATAAATTCGAACTTTAAATTCTATATAAAAATGGATGGTGGAAGAAAAGTCGTAGTTCTCAACAGGTGGCAGTATAGGCGAACATTTCGTTTTTCAGTTCAATTATCTTCTATAAATAATAATATAGGTTCATAATTCCTTCGGTGTGAAACTCGATGACGTAAAGCTCGATAAAAGCTGGGCCAATTTTCGTGAATCTTTTTTTGCTTTGTTCGTATTGCTGTATTTCAAGTTCAGGCAGACTTTACAGATAGGATACTTTTGGGACCTGATAGGCGGCGCTGTTGTCGATCTCCGAAACCACTCAACCGATTTCAACGAAATTTTGTGTATTGTTTTAAAGCTAAGATAATTTTGGATCCGATAGGTGCCACTTTTCAAAAGATAAGCGGGATTGGTAAACGGGTTATGACGCCTCCTATTCAATACAAAAAAGTATATTCAAACGCTATTTCTAAAGTTGTATAGTTAAAATTGTGAATGGACGTTGTCTAAATAAAGCAATTTGTAAAATGTGGGCGGGACTTTATCCGAAAAGCACTGGCAAAACCGGGTGACCGGGTGCGTACAGCTATATATAGAAGAAACTGACCTCTTAATGTGCCCTCATAGCTCGGGAACGGATGGTCCGATTTTTACGATTTTGGGCTTGGTGGATTTTTACTGGCCCAAGGAAGGACATAGATGCTTTTGTCGTTAAAACAAAACTTTAAGGGGGTGAGATTGGGGATAGAAGTTTGCATGGAGAACTGCACTATGAAAAAAAATAGACTTTATAGGAAAACCGGTAGTGTCACTTCCCATACAACAGAAATTATTTAAAAATTTAAATTTTTGAATTCTTTGGATGTTCCGGGTCTACCGCTACACAATTTGAAATTGAAAGTCTGCTCAGTAATAATAATCAGTTTGTAGCGCAACCTCAATGCACCGAAACTTCATAACGAATGGCTGTTTGATTTGATTTTGAATAATCTCAAATGAAATGGAAAATTCAAAGGCAATCATTCCCATTCCGCGGATTGCGGCAATTTCCCGTGCGTCTCGCTTTCACTATGACAAATAATAAGTCATGAGTACAATCGCTGGATATTTATGACATCAATCTTGAATTCCCATTTTTCTCACATCAGGTGGTCAATTGCGTGTGGCGTGCTAACGTGTGAGCAAACCTTCAGCTTTATACGTCGTGTACCGTAAAGCCCCATGAAAATAATGTTTCGCATAAAAAAGTGAATTCAAAATATTTTATTTTCTAAAAAAAAAAAAGAAGAATTAGTTTAGGTATATGAGCTATTCAGGCTTAATACTCTAATTTTACACATTCATATTCAAAATATGAATAACACAAAATTTCGATCAAATTGTTTTCTCATTTTTATCACATTGCATCATATTGAGAAGTTAGCTTCATGTAAAAGAGACTAAAAGTGTATTACGTAAGGGATAGCAAATGTTTGCAAAGGTACCACAAATATTCATCTCAATAGTGCCCGCAATGCGCTTAAAGAAGTAATCATAGTTTAGTTTAGTTTAGTTTAATCTTAGGGGTATATATAACTAGGCGAAGGGAAATGGTTAAGAACCACTTTCACTGCGCCTTAACCATAACATATTCGCTTGATTTTGGGAAGATAGTGCAGAGCTATCTGTAATTTGTTTTACAAAATGTTGTATACAAGCCAGGTTAATGTATGGTACAATTTCTACCATTTGGCGAACTCTACTTAAAATTATAAAACCAATAACGCTTAATCAAAGTGAATCTGTATGTAAAAAGTTTATAATACCACAGCTCCGATTTCTGAGTTTGCAAAGTATGTGCTAATATGTGAGTGTGTGAAAACAGAACATTCTGGCAAGAATATTTGCTGGAATCACCATAATTTCTCCAAATGAACGCCTTCTGAAAAGCTTCAATGAATGCCAACGCTGACTTTGGCGATTAAACAAAAAATTCGTTTGTCAGAATGCCAGGTATCTTAACCCTCGTCAGATTTTTGGAAAATGTAATGGCAATAAAGCTTATTGATAGGTAACTTTAGAAATTGGAAAGTTATTTAATTATCCGAAAACAAGCAAAATACTTATTTCCTAAAATTAGTTCTCAAACAGAAAGAAGCTATACCTTAAAGTCCAAACAAAAAATGCATGCAGCCCAGCATAAGGCTCGCAATATACTGTCAATTTAATATTACATTGCATCGCCAAGTCCTCAAATCAATATGACCAAGCAATACAGAAAAAATACCATAAAACAGTATATGACACTTTAGCATCAACCAAGGATGCTTACGATTAGACGTTACGTCGCTCTTATTTACGATTAAGGTTATTTTTTTTTTTGAAAGGTCAATCAATTTCATATTTAATGACTAAAATAATTTTGTATTATTGGGAACTAAAATCAAGTCATTTTGGATATTGGGCAATGATGTACCTAAGAGTTGAGTAAATGTTAGTGCAAATGTTGAACGAAATAAAGTTATATTCAACAATAAGATAGTAAACAAAATTAAGCTATGAACACAATGTTACTAATGGTAATATTGAAAAAAGAAATTAATTAAAGTAAAGTAAGAATAGAAAAGATTGCAATTATAAACAAAATTAAATGATGTTTTTGTTCAACTACCTATCTTAATTATTATAAATGGATTTAATTTTTTTCACTGTCATAGTCTCATAATTTGATTTAAATAATTCTATTAATATAAGAAATGTCAAAGAAATCATCATGTTTTAGGTATGTGAAACACATGCATCTGCCCACAAAATAACAATTTTTCATTCTGGGAAAGTCTTTCAACGGGTTTTGTTTTTTAAATAACGTTAAGACCTGATAAACAATAGCATATTGAATAAAATATAATAAAAAACAAGATTCTCTTGAGTGTCTCCGCACCGCATTACCTAAATCTTTTCCAATATAATACAATAATGGTTTATTAAATAAAAAATACACTATAACTTAACTTAACTCAAAAACAGAAAGAAATAGAATAAAACGGTCATCACTAAACGAAAGAGTGTCTCTATCTCTAACATACTAAGACTGCAAACTTTACTCAATTTCGCCATCCCTGCGCTATATTCCGAATTATGAGCGAAAAGCCTACTTTGATGAAATTGACACAAATTAAATTTTTTAAACCAATTTTTATAACTTTTTTCGTATTGTGATTAAGAGAAAATTTAAGTTTAGGAAGTGAAGTCAAATACAAACTTTCAAAGGCAATTTACTTCGCCCATGAAAAGGTTTTGGTTTGCTGAGAAAAAAAAAATCAGTTATTAGTATGATAACTTTATACTCAATATAAATATAAGGACCAATTAATAAAATAATAATACAAATTTGCGGCACAGAATGTTGTATTTACATGCACTTATCATTATAAATATATTTATACTTAAAATCAAAATAAAATTACCTGCAATTATTGTTTTTGATTGCGTTAATTTTAAGACACGCAACTGTGAAACGCAATGAAAATAAATTCCATAGCGCTGCTTTTTTATTTACGTATCCCATCACAATGCCAACATTTTTGGATCAACTTGTTTTGGGAATAAAAAATCACCATGACAGGAACAGAGTATCATGAAAAGTGGTCAGTCACCTCCAAATCAACTTTTTTTTACTAAACAAAGCCAAACAATACTTTGCCATTCACATATGCAGTTTATATATAAAATGTGAGAGAAGCTCAAAAAGCAATAAATGTTGAGCCCAGCGCGCAGCAACTCCGTATCTATATGTTATGTAATATATACGGATGAATTTATTAAAATCCTTCTTTTGTCGAAGGTTGAATAATGTTCCTTATTGCAAATTTACACAAAGCAAATAAAAGAACTGACACTTGAATTACTCCAATACTGCTATTAAGTATATACGGTGTAAAGGGACAACAAGACAAATCTTCCATTCAAAGTCAAAAACAAAAGTCGTTAGCTCAATTTATCGGGGGTGATTTCATTCAAAACTGTCTTTCAGGGTGTATGTGCACAATGGATGGCGAATACTTATAATCTTCAAAAAGGACGTATACATGCATCGCTCTTCCTTAGTATAACTTGATTTATTATTGTTCTCATTGAATGGTAGTGGTGAAGTACACAGTCAACACAAAATACACAACATACTTAGTGATTCCCTCTGTATTCGCTTAATCCTTCAATGAAGGTAGACCGTAGACCTATTTCAGAAAAGGACTCGAATCACACTGAGCGACTGAGCCCATCGCAATAAGTACGTATCAAGCAATAATATTTTACGCTCGGTTAATCCCTTTCAGAAAACACCAGCAAGGAATCTTATTGCTTGCTTGTCAGCAATAATAATTGAGAAAGGACAATTTGCTTCAGTGAGGCATTCTGTTTCTGTAATCCAGAAGCAGCCCCTCGAATTTGTCAGACCAAGTGTATAAATTAAATAGTTGATACCCGATTAGAGGTACTGAAATGATCAATAAAACGGCTTCACGCAAGCGAAGCTATTAAGCTACCGCTGAGAAAGAGAACAAAACCCACACATGGCTGCAATTGGCATAGGGTGCGGGCGGTTTTCTATTTGTGGGGTGTTTTTATATTTATTTACACTTGATGGTTTAATATCTTATATGTGCTGAATGGAATTCAAACAAAGGATTAGTTAACCTTACACCCTCGAAAATTGGCGCAACCGTTTATGAATAATCATTAAGAAATATTTAATTCCTCGTCATGTACCTCAAAAGTTAGTTATCTACTGGTTTGATCTTTGATTAATCATTTCATTAAATAATAAGTTAATTTTTCGATGGCCGTGTTGTAAATATACTGTAGGTAATCGAATGGATGTTAAATAGCGCTTGCATTGTGTTTGCCGGACTAGATTACCACGTCATACTGGTTACGACTTTTCCCATATAAATCGTTCCTAGGTAATTGCACTATTTCTGCGTATTTACCGACAGCCATTGTTAAAACTGTCACAATTCCATATGAGCTTCTCTGTGATGGCCTTTCGCACACCAAGCTAAAACGGAGCTTCGATCGGACTTATTGATCATTTTCAGTCAATTGCTGTTCGATAACCTCTTAATCGCAAGCCCGTTGATGAAAAAACTATGCAATTTTCACCATGGAAAAAGATTTCAAAGTGATGAATACATAAATATTAAATATTCGGCATGAAAGACTCTTTTATTTACAAGAAGCTATACAGACCACTGTGTGCTGCAGATGAATCACATGCTTCAAAGTGGGAAAAAAATCCCAGTTGAAAAAAAAAACAGTAATTAATTCCCGCCTTTATTTTGCTCGCATGTGTCATCTGAACTTCAAGATTCGATGCTGAGGTTCAACTCGAGAGCTTTCACTCTCCTAACCTCCACTGTATCCACACCAAAACAGAATATTACGGTTAATTTCGACGGCTCATGTTACAAGACGAAACTGTCGATTTCTACTGCGTAAATATGATGGAACAGTAACAGTAGAATCAAAATATTCTCGAGATTCAAACACTTTAGGTAGATTTATTTGTAATCGACCTTACCAATTATAAAATTTAGTCTGGCAGCTTACGCAAAGACTCCACACTTTCCAAAATCCCTTTACCAATAAACATATATAAAGGGTGGTTAAGTTTTAAGGGCCGATGTTGATTTTGAATAAAACAAATTATTTAGGAAATTATTGTCATTTCTTTTTATTATGATAATATTGATATGGTTTAATTATGTATGAAACAAAATATCGGCCAAATCACACCTCCATCCGATAGTACAAATTTCCGATGACGCTGAGGCATAATTGAGGTTCTATGCCGTTAATGTGCCGAATTATCTCATCCTTTAGCTCTTGAATTGTTGCTGGCTTATCGACGTACACCTTTTCTTTCAAATAACCCCAAAGAAAGAAGTCCAACGGTGTCAAATCGCATGATCGTGGCGGCTAATTAACGAGATAACACGGCCATTGAATTTCTCCCGCAAAAGAGCCATTGTTTCGTTAGCTGTGTGGCAAGTTGCACCGTCCTGTTGAAACCACATTTCGTCCACATCCATATCATCCAATTCGGGCCATAAAAAGTTCGTTATCATTTCACGATAGCGAACACCATTCACAGTAACTGCCTGACCGGCATCATTTTGAAATGCCGGCAGCCCATAAACCGCACCAAACAGTCAATCTTTGTGGGTGCATTGGTTTTTCGACAATCACTCTTGGATTATCATTCACCCAAACGCGGCAATTCTGCTTATTGACGAATCCACTGAGGTGAAAATGTGCCTCATCACTGAAGATGATTTTCTTCGAAAATTGCACGATATGCATTTTGATTTGAACGCCCATTTTCATAATAAGTTTGAAAACTGAATAACGCGTTGCTCGATTGTGTATCTTTCCATGGTTCAAATTGAGTTAGTCTGAAATTGAGAAATGTCAAATTAAATGCAGAAAAAAACTTGACGTTTAGGTGTGGTCCACATTCAACATCGCCCCTTAAAATTTTACCACCCTTTAGTTGCCAGAATATCGCTAACTGTAAGGTCAATTGTAAATGTTGCGAAAGCCTTGTTTATCCAGGAAGTTAGCTAAATCCTCCCTTAATATCATATTAAATTTCTTAATATTTATGAGTAATTTTTTTTTTTTTTTGGATTTTTTTTCACGTTTTATTGCACATATAAGTTTTCAAAGGCTTAACAATGGTTTCTGCGAAGCCGATAGGCTTTTCTGCAGAAGGTGGAGTGACATGTTTAATTTTAGCAAATATTTAGGTTAGTTTTTTTTTCTCTTAAACTACATACATAGATATATAATGATTTAATAATTTATGTTGCTTATGTCTAGATGTTAAGATAAAGGAAAACATTTTTCAGATATTTTTTTTCTTGTTTTGTAATTTGTTATGTTCGAAAGTTCTTGAGGTAGTTCGTTGATGATAGATGGAACGCTGAATTGAAGTTGTCTTCTTCCATAACAGTTGTAACTTCTTGGCACTTGTAGCATACCTTGGGCACGTGGCCTGGTATTCCGGTCGTGATCGATTGGTCTGGTAAAGCGGTTGTCATCCGAAAACTCCAAAACTATCGCCATCTTGAATAGCTGCTTAACATTAAGCACTTTGAAATATTGTTCGCTTTGATGTAGATTGTTGCCGTTTATTAGCCTTAATGCCGCATTTTGTAGTCTTTGCAGCTTTTGAATGTGAGTATTCGCTGCATCGCCCCGGGAAAGTACACCATATCGAAGCTTGGATTCAATGAGAGCGTAGTACACCTGTTTCAAAACCGGTGCTGATGCGTGGTACCTTAAATGAGTTAGTGCGTACAAAATATTGGTAATTGCGTTGCTTTGTAACTTGGGTTGCGTATATGCATGACTTTTGTTTTCTTAGCGTTGATAACCAAACCATTATCGTGGCACCACTTAACAGCAACATCTAATTCTTCCTGCATTATTGATGTCGCCATCTCCAATGATCTGTGATGCACCACAATCGCTGTATCATCGGCAAAAGCATATGGAGTGCCCTTCTTAAAAACGTTCAATAGCTCATTTGTGTAGAGAATGAAAAGGATTGGACCAAGTTTTGATCCCTGGGGGACTCCATATTCAACCTTTTTCCTCTCACTCGTTCTTAATTTTCACACAATACATCCTGTCATGAAGGTACTCCCGTAGCCAGTCCGCCATTATTCCTCTTATGCCAACGCGTCGTAGAGCTTCTAATAACTTGGAATGGTTCAATGTGTCGAATGATTTACTAAAGTCCATAAATACTACTAAGACATGGTGGCTTCTGTTCAGGCTATTGTTAACCAAGTTTGCAAATTCAGCTAGGAGTTTGCCAGTGCTTTTACGTTTTTGAAACCCGTATTGACTGTTATGTATAAAAGAGTGCTTGGCTATAAAATTCTGTAATCGTTCCATAATTACGCCTTCCACTCATTTTTCAATAACTGGGAGAATTGAAATTGGTCTATAATTACTGATTTCGTTTCTTACTCCTCCTTTGTAGATTGGTCTTACTACTGCAGTTTTAAGGGCTATTGGAATTTTTGATTGTGTCAAGCTGAGGTTAATAAACTTGCAAAGGATAGGAGCAAATATATTTGCATGTTTTTTTATGTCAACTGCTCGAATTTCATCTACACCTGTTGATTTATTTTCTCCTAGTTTGCTTATGATTTTATTTACCTCATCAATGGTAGTAGCCTTTGCGAAAATTTAATTCGCTATGGTTTTATGTGTATGGGTTGACGTTATCGCATTGCAGTGATGGATTATGTTACTCGTTTGTGTTGAAAAATTATTCATTAGTTAACATTGTAACTTCCGTTGAAAAACTGGCTATCATAGTCTCATCGATGTTTGACTTTTTTCTTCCCAGAAGCTCGTTTATTAGTCCCCATGTTTTGCGAGGATCAGCTTTGAGTAAATTGAATTGATTTTTATAGAAATAGGATTTTTGTATTGTTATTTCTTTATTTATTTTGTTTCTGAAACATTTGTATTCGGTCTCATAACTTTTGTTTAACCTATTGTTTTTCCAACGTCTGAACAGTTCATCCCTTCGCTTGCAATTTACGATTAAACTCTGGGTCATCCGTGTACTAGGCTTTCTTCTATTTTGAATTTTCTTGAAGGTTGAAGTCTTATATATATGTTGCATCTTGTGATTTAGCTTTTGGTATATGTTTTCGGCACCATCCTCCGTCAGAACATCTTCCCAATTTTCTTCACGGATGAGCTGGTTAACTTTCGCATTACATATCGTATACTTAGCACTGTTGGTTTTCTTAACTAGTGTTAATGTGTCACCAGTATAGTATTAAATTGGGTAATGATCAGTTAACCCACTTTCTATTACTGCAGAGCTTATCTGGCCATCTGTTCTGCTGACAAGGATATGATCTATTGCTGTTTTTGTTCCATTTTCTGGATCTATTCGTGTAAATTCGGTGATGATGTTCATGAGTCCCCAAATGCCCCAGCCAAATTTTAATTTTACAGTCGTATCGGATCTCGTACTCATTCCCATTTATTTTTTATTTTTAATCTGTTCCCCGGTTTTGCTCATCAAGAAAAACTGTTTTCTATAAATATCTATGGACATTTCGAATCTATAGCCGTGGCCAATAGATTAAGGAAAGTCGTTAAACTGTTTTCCACTAATATTTATATTGGAAAAAGTTGTAACCGAGAAATATTTGTTTGCGTTTTAAAAACATTTTGTAATTTTGACAATATTAATTTCAAAAGTAATTCGTGAAGTAACAACCATCAGTTTTCCATTTACCCACTTTCGATGTGTTTAAAATTTGCTTTCAAATCATATTTCATTTGCAACTGAGAAGCAAAAACGTATACTGACGCAGTGTACAAAATCAACTGCATATATAATGCCAATGAAAGATACAATCGGTACAACAAAACAGTTCATGTGCCAAAGAATGTCCTATCACCTGTCGGACATCAAGTCCAAAAACGGTGGAAAAAGGGCACAGGCCAACCACTCCATTCAAGCTAACCACAACCCAGACTTTGACAACGCAAATGTGCTGCAGACGGAGAGACATACCTTGAAACGCTATACACTCGAAACGCTACACATAATAAATAACAGGAATAACATGAACCGAAAACAGGACATCCAAAATATGTCTGCTATATATAGCTCTCTAGTCGATGGAAAAACCTAACAATAGACTAAACTTCAATTGAAGTGTTACACCCTAAGTGTGTCAGTTTTGTTTTAATTTTCTTTTGCATTTTTTGTTTTTATCGTTGTGCTAAATTCTATATTCTTGTTATTTGTCCAAGCAGTTGGACTTCCTTAAATATTGTAAGTTCCACGTTATCTCCATTCTTGTATTTCTTAATAATTTATGTTTCCCAAAAAGATACCCTGAAGAAGGCAGCAATCCCTACCAAAACGTCGGGAAACATCAATGAATTAATATAGTTTCGTTCACTCGCTTATGACCAAAACAGCCGACGGAAAAACCATTTCCACGAATTACACATATTTATGTTTGTATAAAGAATTAAAGATTAATTTCGCCAGATCTGTCTCTCGGCTCCTTTCCAGCTATTTTCTTAGAGATTTTTTAATCAACATCTTATAGTACAGCATCACAAATTGCAATCTTTTATTTTAAGGTTATTATACCTTAACTGATTCAAGACATTCTATGTATGTTCGGCCTTTGCTGAACTCGATGTGGAAACATATCCTTTAAGAAAAGTAACGTATATGAGTACAAAAACAAAATAAAGAGGTTACAATTCGCCCAACAGTTGAAAAGCATTAAATGTGAACGGAAGAGAGTTTATTTGAGCCTCATGGATCACAGTAAAGAGGATTAGTCCGGATGCCGAAATTATCTCGTGAAAAATACGCACCAGTCGTTCAGACTTGTTGCCATGGTTTCGGGTTTGTAATGTCCAACGGTTGTGCAGATCGATGGAACGTTGATCCATCACAAACTTGAAACAATTACGCATAACCATTTGGCGATGGGTTAATTGCGCAGTCGTTTTTTTTTCTCCAACAGGATAACGCTCTTAGTCAAAAACGCCCAATGGTGATTTAACTTTTACGAGATATTGAAATAGAAATACTCAACTATCCACCACGAGGAGCAGATTTTATGTTATTAACTATGTATGCATTAAAGGAAAAATAACTGTTTTTCTGACACAGAACAGAGGAGATCGTTTTTGTAGAGAGCTTTGGGATGACGTTTCTGCAGAAATACTGTAAAAACTCGTCGAAACGGTTGCAAGACACCTACAAAATGTTATTGAGGCTAAAGCAAATGTATTTTTGGTCCTTCTTTCTAAATTCAAAATGTATTTTTTTTAAATTAAACTTATTTTTCAAAATAATTACACTAAAGTAAATATTAATTTTAGTAAATTAAAATTATTGCGTTTAAAAATGGCATGTGTTCACCTGTTAATTAAGAACCCAAACTGTGTTTTCATTATTTTTTTTCATTTCTTCCTAGCATAGATGTCAATGTAATGGATTTTTTTGGCAGAAATTGGAATTTCTAGCACGTGCAAATAAAATAATTATCTTCACACCATCTATGGAGTTGCACTTATGTATGCACGCAAAACGTAGTACACTTATTCGAGAAGTTTTATTAAACATTCCAAACTTAATCTGTACATCAAAGTGTCTCGCTTGTTCACACAAGCAAACAACATCTCTAGACAACCGATTCAATCAACGAACAATATTTACTTTGGTGTTGTGATCGCACCAATTCGAATAATAAAATATTTGTGTACATGGTGTTAAATTAATCGGTTGGCACGTGCAGACATCCACTTAAGTGCTGGGCAGCACGTGTTGCAATGGTTTAGGGTTAACATGATAGCTAAATTGAGATTTTTGTATGGGGATGTCAAATGAGCTCTTTACAATAGTTTAAGCACTAGATTACGATGAAATTTTAAGTGTATATAAGATGAGATGAATTTAATTTGAAAACTTTCTGAACTTATTAACGAGCCGCAACAAAAATCATCTAAGAAAAAGGGAAATGTCAATAAAGTCTCAGTAGTTAGTGATAAAGAAATCAGACCAAACACATAAATGTTAAAAAAGAGTCAAGTTCTTCTACATAAAAATCTCTATGTTACAAGTCAGCCGTGGAAAGTACGCCAAGTCCTAATTCATGAAGGTTTAATGCCAAATATTTAAAGTAGAACAATACTGAAATCACAATAAATAAAGAGAGAAATTTTATTATTTAATGGTTACTGACTAAAATTTGGTGGGTTCACTAGTCAAGTTCTAAAAACCTTTCGAATTGAGCGTAATAAAAGCAAAACTTGGACACGTGGATTCTTGAACTGAAGTGAAAGCTTCCATAGAGACTTATAAATATATTATACTCTAAAAAAGAACCTCTTGGGCTTTTATTTGACCTGGGTCAGAATTAATTAAGTGCACACAATTAAGGGTTTTTTCTCTAGACAAAGCTACGCAAGCCTGGCCGCAACAAACTAAGGATGACTGAGCCCTTGGCTTTTATGTACAGAATGTACAGATTGTGACTGCATATGCGGGGAAGATAGGAAACTGTTCGCCATATACGAAAGCTCTATTTATGACTTCAAATTTGGTTTTAACAGGCACTAAATCATACACATTTCCAAGACTTAATTGAACACTTTGACGTTAGATTTGTGTGCATTGCTTCGCTGATGCTGCTTTCAGTTTCTCCTGTTAACTCCAATGTTACACACATTGTATACAATATTCGATGATGCTGATATTGATGTCGATGGTGATGCTCCTTCAATTTAAATTTTTTGGTAAAGGTTTTACCACAAACCAAACAATGATTTAATATCCTCTTATGTACAGTCTCCATATGACGCTTCAAAGCATCCTTACGCGAAAAAACTTTATCACAAATATTGCACTTCATTTTTTTCTTTATTTTTTTTTCTTTGGTAAACGCAACGCACTTCTTTATTTCTAAAACTCAACTGCCCCTTCAACTGAAATCAATTCAATATATGTACCCTCTGAAGCAGTATAAAAATTCCAAAATAGCTCCTACATGAAACGTTATCACTCGCCCCCCAAAAACTTAAGCCGTAACCCTTGTCAGCATTGATAAACAATTCTAAATACACTAAACCATAGTTCTGAAAATAAATTATTAACAAATTAACCGTAATTGGAACATTCCAAACCACAATTGGACCTTCTAAAACCACAAATGGACTCGACCGCTTTTAGAGTCCCAGAACCTACCTATCCTATCTACTCGAGTTCCTAGTAACAAAAGGAAAGGTGGAAGCATTACAATAGAGAGAGACGTCTGTTTTACAAAAAAATATAGCAGCAATGTATTTTAAGTAAGTTCCAGTAACGAGTTCCAAAACGACCGTTCAGTGGTTAACTAGTTGGTTTTTAATAATAACATCTCCCACAATCCTACCAAGATACTCGTTCTCACATAGAAAACATGCTCGAAATGGCCAAAAATCTTAAATCGAGTCTTTCTACTATGCTCGTTGATGAAAACTTATCTAATGTATTACCACCCAGAAAAAAAACAAGCTCAACTTTTGCTGTTATTAGTTGTGAGAAAAAACAAATTCGAATTTAGTTTTTTTAGTTAAGTTGTTTTGCCTTGAGGCATGTAAGAATTGAGTTTAAATTGTAGTTTAAATTTTTTTTTTGCTTCAGTGGCGTACGGCTCGCTCACGGATGCGGTAATTCGGCCTCAGTTTCTATGGGAAAAATCAGGAAAAACTAAAGGGTCCGCCATGCAACTTTTTTTTTCAACTAGTGCTTATTTCGCGAATGGTAACACTTAGCTCATGTCTGATGTGACAGATAATTAGTTTTATCCTTCCGCTGAACGAATATGGTTGTGTATAAGCTTGAACAACGCTGGGAAATATTGCGACATTACTTTGAAAATCATGGTAATGTTGCAGAATGTGAGCGAAAATTGCGTACGCAATTTGGAAGAAGAGAAGCACCGTCAGCTCCGTATGTTCATTATCTTGTGAAAAAAGTGAAAGAAACTGGCATCCTCATCGATAAACCAAAGCGTGAAAAGCCAAAAACAGTGCGTACACCCGAGAAAATTGCTGCTGTGGCAGAAAGTGTGCATGAAGCGCCATCAACATCAATTCACCGTCGTTCTCAACAATTGAACATTTCGGAGACATCATTGAGGAATAACTGTAAAAGAAACATTTTTGGGCAAACGTGCAGGCACAGCTCAAAACAATTAATTAAATTTTCACTGGCCGCTTTTAAAATTCCCTGACAATAGCAATTGGCAATTATGCAATTCTTTCCTCTGCTTAGTTCCTTTTTTCTTACTTTTAAGACTATTGACGTTTGGTCAATAAATCGAATTTTGATCTCGACCACAAATCATTCATTAACGTTATTTCAGAGCATACAGGGCCGAGCAGTTCGACTAACTAACTAAAAGCAATAGCTGTTTTTTTATTATCAGCCATTATCCATATAGATCATCGAATTACATGCATTTTCAACAACAGCATATGATCCTGCTTTTCATCGAGATCTGAAATCATGATCTAAAAATTAGTTCTACTATTTCTCACTTCGTTGTTTGACTTTGTTTGTTTCAGTCTGAAATGATGGTGTGCCTGTAAACGATATCCAAGTCACATAGTCACGTTGCCAAACTAACATATTCAACAGCATTCGTAGCACGAAAAATCAATAAGCATTTTTTTCACATTCGAATAAATTTCCCATCCCATTTTTCGGGATGTTGCCTTTTCATACCAGCGAAATATTTCTTAAACATTTTAGTAGGCAAATGTTTCATAAACATTTATCAAAAAAATGTTTATGAAATGTTTAGCAGTTTCCAATCGTTAATAATTATTGTTTCACAACTCACAAGTTTCCCTGCAGAAAGGTGAGAGTTGTTTTTTTTTTTTTTTTTTTTAACATGAAGTACAAATGTCCAGAAAATCTTGCAATAATGAAAAAATGAAAGCCAGCATACCGCAAAAATTTCAATTATTTTGAATTTGAATTTGAATTTGTATTTAATTTATTTAATGAACTCAGATTTACATTGGTATGCTTCAATATCTGCGAAGCTAAAATAGCTTATCTGCAGACGGTTGTTTGCAAAAAAATATTAAGATACCATTCATGTGAACAAGTTTCAAGTTTTATTAAATTAAGCAATTTTTAACTTTGTTATTCATTTGTATATAAAGTAATAAAGTTTATGTATATTTTATATTTATTTTTTCTCTAATCGGTCATTGCATGAAAAGAACCTATCTATTATTGCTTGAAGGAAAAATTGTTTCAGTCTTTTTTTTCCTACAGATAATATTGTCTAAAATGTCTTAGAAACTGCGGGAGTTTGATTAGGATGCTGGGTATTGTAAACATAAGTTGCCTCTTGCCATATACGTTAGATATGGGAAGCTCTTAAGCACCTTCTGCTCGTCTTCTTGTTTTGTATTTATGATTGATTGGTGTTCTAAGGTGTAAGTCATCATAATATTCCACTGCTGCTGTCATCTCGAAAATATTTTTAACTTTCATGCAGTTTTTGAATTTTGTTTATATGAGTAGCTGAAGCTCCTCCCCATGCAAGTTTACCATATCTTAACCATGATTCAACAAGAGCGTGATAGATTTGTTTTTGCACTCTGGTAGACGCTTTGTATTGCATACAAGCCAAAGCACTGAGTGATCCTTTCATCTTGTTCCTTGCATCACTGATGTGGGTCTCCCATATGAAATGACAATCAATGGTAATCCCTAGATATTTATATGTGTTGGCTACTTCTAGAGTATCAACATTCTGTTGGTGGTCACAGTTATATGTTTCAATCGTAATCTGGTCTTTCCGGTATTGGGGGCTGCGAATATGCATTACCTTTGACATAGATGCATTAATGACAAGTCCGTTTTCATGGCACCATCTGCTAATTTTGTCGAGCTCCGCTTGCATCCTTTTCGTTGCCTGATCTAGTGACCGGTGGTAAACCACGAAAGCTCTCCATAAGGCAATTCAGCATGTCATTTGTATAGAGCAAATACAGCAATGGACCGAGTTTTGAACCCTGAGGTACCCCATACTGAACGTCTTTTTTGTTTCTGAAGCAATTATTGATTTTTATTCTGAAGATCCCTCTAATTCCAGCTTTTTCTATCGCTTCTATTAGTTTTTTTTGGTGTGGTCAAGGGTATCGAATGCCTAACTAAAGTATTACTATGAAAAGTAGAATGTTTAGTTGTTACTCGCTTCAGTTTGTTAGGAATTTCTGCAATTTCGCGTTTAAGCCGCTGTCATTTACTTTGTCTACACCCAAAATTTCAATTTAACAGAGACATGGTTGCACAAATAGAAAAATTGTAAATAAAACAGCATTCGTTGTTGAATGTGAAGCAAACTTTTTAAAATACACAATACTTATGTGTATAAACTACGGATTTTGGTTGTATTGTTCACAACACCTTGCAGTCCAAATGCAATTTCTGTCGTAAAATCGGCAACGAATACGCTGTGCTTTCATTTCTACAGCTATTTGGTTTTTTTTTTTTTTTTTTTGTAAAATCTGCTCCAAAATAAAAAACATGCACCAAATAATGTGAAATTCTTTTTATTGAAGTAAATAACATTAATGAATCCATAAACGGCATGATTACATTATTTTTGGTTACACAAAAAATAAAATACACTTATTTCGAAAAACTTGTCCCATCAATTAATGATTAAAATAATATAATCATGAAGTATTTTTGTTAAATCAACCACAAGTATAATGAAAATTAATATAAAACATTTTATATTCCCAGCATACAAAAAATACTTCTTGAGTCTCATCAATAATCATATTTAATATTTATTTTGAAAAGTTTTAAAAACACTGATATAGTTTTGAATTTTATACTGAGTTCCCTTGTCTGTACGAAATTTACTTCAAACGAATTTTTGTATGTTCAAGTTCATATCATTTAACATTGTAAAATAAGGTAGGCTTTCATAATTTTCAGTTAGAGCATCTTTAACTATTAAACCTTTTCTGTCTGAAAACCTGAATCATTTAACAATAAGTTTGAAAATGACAAGCAAGCCTTTGTTGAAAGGGACTGGCATATATTTTGTTGTTGTTTTGGAGCCTCTGGCCGTGAATTTCCTACAGTAAAAAGCATTGCGTAGACATTTAATAAAATCTTCATCGGCAAAAACATTTCAGCAATCTTTGACCAATGTTTATGAAATCTTTCTGAAGCAAATCGAAAACATTTCATAAACATTTAAACAAATCCGTCGCTGGTCTGAATACAGATTAATATGGCAAGAAAAATCGAAATACTAGCAGCAAAATATTGTTTATTTGAACATAAAATTTTAAATTAGTTTTTAAAAAACAATATCGAAATTAAAAATTATGCAATTTTGATTCAAATGGTAGCACCCCCGACAAGTGTGATCTGATCCGAATCAGAATTACAAGCAGAATTTTGAACATGCATCATGAAGACAAATTTTCAGAGGTCTTCAACTTATAGCAATTTATAGACACAGAAGTAACACCTATCTAATAAGCACGGAGGGCTGTTGAAACCATATAGATTTGCCTCTTACCGAAAGAAACACAAAAACAAAATCAAGGACTTGCTCTATTTCATTCTTAAATTAGGTACTCAACCAGTATCCGTGTGCACTGTTAATAATAATATTTTGTTACAAGTACACATATAAGTGCCTAAGCCAACACATATGCCAACCTTAATGCTCGAAGGTTGTAGAAGGTAGATATACCTACCTAACCTATGTAAAATACTTTTTAGGCACACCTTGACTGTTTTCAGTTCGCAACATAGGTATACAGGAAACTAGTAGGTACAAGCTTCCATTTGATTTAGAATTCGCTAGGAACAAAAGCAGATGATAAGAAGCATTTAATTTGCAAACCTTCCTCTTTCAAATGGTTCCGTAAATAGCGTTACACCTCTTAAACACACTTTTCTTCCGATTGCGCAGATTAATTTAAAAAATAAAACAAATCAACCCACAAACCGTACACCGCAAGATATACTTATTGACACTGCTTAGAATTCACATAGCGACGTGGATTGAAAAATCAATTTGTAAATACCGTGCTTACTTCAAATAGAAGGAATGTGCTAAATAATAGCAGCCTTCCTTATTGGCTGAACCACAACTTCGGGGGTGTTTCACAATGAAAAGAGGCGTTTCTATTTTACTAGATAAACTATGAATGGGTATACCGCGCTGTATGCCAAGCAGGCCAAGCGCAAGAATTTCTTACCCCAGGATTGTCAAAACAATGTACATAACGTAGCTATTTATGAACTCATGTCCAGTACACAGTACACACGATCATGGAAGAGCGCATTTTTTCTTAGTCATTGTTTACTTCCCTTACGTACCTATACCGTCGTAACATACGAGTTTATTCCTTTGGTTATTGAGTGTTTTGTTCTGATTTGTGTTTTAATTAATTCATTGAATTTATTTGGTAGCAAAACTTGCACTTTGGATGAACTATACTCATACCAACATCATGTTTATCTGCTATTTTTATGTGAAAGAAAAATGACCGTGGTGTCTTTTCGTGTAGGTTACTACCTATGTTTTTGCAAAGAAATTTTAAGTTAATATGTATCTGCAAATGAAACGCAATATTTCTTCTTCGTTTCAAGAGAAAGGAATTTAAAAGTTTGTGCGCTTATTATTCAAAATTTGTATTTTTTAAAATTTTTTTTCCAATATTTTGTGTTTAATGTTAGAATTTCCTCCACTCCACTTTATTTAGTTAAAAATAATAATAATAATATAATAATAAAAGCAATTCTACAGCTGTCACTATCAGTTCATTAATGTAAACAGAGCAATTTATTTTTGGAAATCATTTACGAATACAAAATTACCGTAGCCTTTTGCAAACTTGCGATTTCCATAACTATGGAGGACGCTGTCGTTTTTTTTCGCCCTCTGATAAATAAAGAAAAGTCCTGATACCAGGGTTTACTTTGTAGGATGAACAATAACTTACCTGAAGAACTAGGTAAGCGCAATACGGATTGCAGATTTGAAAAGAGCATAAAAGATTACCTTAGAATCAATTTCTAACTTTAAAAAAACATGAAAATGGCGTATGTGACAAAACAATTCACAGGCGAAGATTTATTATGCTAAAAACCGCTTTGCTGCTCATACGACCGACATGTAGGTATTGTTCTTAACATTAATTCTATGGTTGCATCTTACCTATTTTAAAATCAGCCAGTATAATATTTGCGTGACAAATCATTGACGTGGCAACAGGAAAGGATCTAGATTTTAAAATTCCAAAGCGAGGCTGAAAATAAAAATGTGTAATCTGTTTTACTACACAACTTTTAACGATGTTTCCTTTCCCTATACTGGACTCGAAAAAATCCTTCGACTGATGGTGAGGTGATGTAAGCAAAACTAAACGCACAGTGCGCGACACAAACAGGACCGGATGTAGAGGTCTGGAGGCCCTAGGACAACAAAGGAGTGACCCCTCTCACGGTTGTCAACACGGTACATTTGGGACATAGTCTTTGCCTTTCCCAATGTTTCTTTGCCCTTCGTCCTTCCCGACGATTTCTCAGTCCCAAAAGAAAATTAATTCCTCAAAAAACTAATAGGGTAAGGTGTACATTGCGAATGTATACAGTTAGTCTTGGTTTTGCGAGAAAATATTTTTTATTTTATTTTTAGGTAGGTGGTACGTTTTGAGGTGTACCAAAATGCGAATTGGGTTTACAAAACTTGGCAATCGTTACCCCTCTACTTATTTTCCAAATAAAGTACAAAATTTTGTTCGGTATGGTTTTTCAATAAATAATTTATTGTGAAACCAAATATATTCTTTTAACAAACATACATAAATAAAAAACACTCGGAAAAAGGATAGACATCAAAATAAGATGTAAATTACCTACCTTCGATTTTAATTTTATTTCTGGGAAGATATGACGGACGCGAGCATTTTAGCACGACTTTAGTTTAGAAATAAATGAACTGTAGATTTTCAATGAAATGTATGAGTGACTTGTATTTCTGATAGTCTCAAAATATTAGTTTTCACTTCAAAATGAATCACACCCGTTTGTGGAACTCATTTTTATTGTTTCATAATGGGTTTCATGCTATGGGTCTAGATTTCTGTGCGTGAATAAGAAAGTTTTGTGTCCAATTGGCCATCTAGCAAGTATTTGGAACATCTAATATTTTTTGTTAATACAGATATACGTATACGTAGTGGTTGGCCTAATTTTCCCTTTCAGCTTTGACACTTTTTCATCAGCTGTTTACTGCAATGATATTTGTCGGCAAAAAGAGCAATGGACTTGAAAACAATTTGTACAAAAGAGCTGTCTGCTTTTAATGTAGGTGCATCTAAGTCGTTTGCGTTTCGAGTTTTTTAACACCCTGCAGTTCTGTTGGCAGATTGTTTTGATAAAAAATGACACCCTTGATATAGATAAGCACAAAAAATGATTGATTTTTTTCTACTCCCAAACAGTGGCGGACTAAGAGGCAGTGACACCCGGGGCGGTAAAGCAAGCTTACACCCCTTGAAAAATTTAAGAAAAAAACACGAAAAAATATTTTATTTAAAGGTGCTTACGAGCTTTTATTGTACCTACTGAATGTTTCGATTATATTGGTAAATGCTTGGTTGTTGCTCTTGGGCGATAAATATTTTATTTCCATATTACTTATATTAAGAGAATAGGCCAGTAACGAAATTCATGCGCACATATATATAGGTAGGTATTTGGGAAACAAATTTATTGTTTTATTTGTGTTTTTATTTTTTGTAGTGTGCAAAGTTATTTTTCTGTTACTGATGGCACCCCCTATTAGTCTGCCACCCGGGGCGGTCAGTTGACCACGTGGGACATCTGAAAATACTTAACCTAATCCCAAACCCGGACACTATGGTTAGGGAGTACAGTTCCTGGAAATTATACGAGGTAGAAATACTTGAACGCGCAAGCTGGACCAGTGGCGTTCCGTCACTTAACCCAAAAAGCTTAGTATGGTACACCGAAGGATCAAACAGAATGCAGGCTCTGTCTGGAGGATGTCGAATCCTATGAACACATCCTCTGTGAATGCCCGGCTTTTCGTTGGTTAAAAAAACGTATCTTTAATAACAGCAGACATAGCTTACTCTGCTACTAAGGACTTATTGACCTTCATTAGGGAGGTCGCACGTCTCTTAGATTAACCTCTCCCCATTGATACAATATTTCTTTCCATAAGGCCCAAGTATACCTTATTATTACGTATGAGTATGGTGTATGGAGTAAAAAATCGTTCAAACGTTCGTTGCGGCTTTTCACAGTGGCACTGACTCTGAAGCATAGATCCGGCTGAATTGGAGCGATAAAAGTGGTTATTTATTATGTTGACTTTAATGGCATCGGTCGATTGTTGGCATATACCTACGACTTCAGGAAACCCCACAAGAAAAAGACTAGCGAGGTGAAATCACACGATCTCTCTGCCAGAGATAACCATACCCACAAATTGTTCATGCAAAATATCCGTCTGCTGTTTGGTACGTAGTCCCGTCCTGTTGGAACCACATGTCGTCTATATCCCCGTGTCGTTCAATTTGAGCTCTCAATTTTTTGTGGATTCATTGTCCCCTGGCGAACCTCGTGTGGGTTGGTGTCGCCCCATATACGAAAATTTTGCTAAGATAGCCAATTTTGTTAAGATAGCCATTCTTTCAAATATGCGCTTTGTCGCTAAAGATGACTTGCGGCGAATATTGGTGTAGTTTTCTAAACGCTCCCAAACCCAGTCCGCACACAAACCGCTTTAACTATGGTCATTTACTTTGAGCTCCTGGTTTAGTTGGATCTTGTACGGTCGGCTTAAGTCCCGACGCAAAATGATGGCCTTACTTAAAAAGTTCCCTAAGGACTTTAAAAACGTACAATTGCCTTATTGGTAAAATATTAAGTGGTTTCAACAAGGGTCAACTATAAGTGCGATGCTTCTTTGCAATCGAAAATCGATAATCGAAACACGTGACGGACCATAATATAACCTTAATAACACTCTATTGTAGCGTTGAGGCTTAGTAATACACATTTTGCGAACTACTAAACTTATATATATAAATTTATAGATGAGGATAAATGATCCCTTAAGACTCCTAGGTGTTTAGAGTTCTTCACTGATTTAATCTTGATGCACATATCAGAATAGGAGGTGTTGCTCTTAAAATTCCTTGTACCACAAGTAGGAATGGAAAACCAAATTATTTACAAACATTCAGGCCTGATGAAGAACTTAAACATAACAGAAACCTAGCCCGCAAAAAGCAGATATTATTACTTCTCCTTTGACATAAAAAATAGTTAGAGAGGGTTGCGTATTGGACAAGACCAGTTAAAACGCGATGCCTTCACGTTTCATAACACAAATTTCATTTACAAATTTAAGACTTAACAGATTTATCCAAGTCACTATTAACTATATCAACTTCAAACGATAAGACGACAAATAAAACTTTTATCCAACTCAAGAATAATTGCAAAAGTTAGGTAGGTTAGGTTAAAATAATTCGATAGTAGCTATTTGAAATTGATGCGTTTCGGCAATTCAATAATAAGAGTTCTCAAGTCAACAGTCCTTATCTTCGTGTGAATTTAATTTGTATAATCTTCCATTTCCACTGGAAACTGTTGATATTGATTTTCTTCGCATTTGTATGGCTTTGTGTTTCTTCATAACAGTCATTGATTTTCACTTTCAACTAAGGTACGAAAGCTATAGCTAGCTTATTTGAATAATCAGTAATAATAAACACATATCACTTGCAGCTATGAAATAGGGTTTGAACTGAATGCGTATATGTGTAATTGTGACTATCACATTCTGCACCTACATGTGCATATTCAATATTAGAACATAATTCAACAACTAATATTTTTTTTATATAAAGCTGACTTCATGTTAGGTAAAAAATCGATACTATTCACGAGTGCTGCGCTTAGACTGGAAAGGCAAATTTAAAGCTTCCTGTTCAATTAGTTTTAAGACTGGTCTCGGCGCGTTCGTTTGTTAGTAGAATAGTTTGCTGGCTGAACGAAATAAAGTATAGAAACTTTGCATCGGATTCCATTTAAAAACGTTTTGTTTGTTTGTTAGTTAAATAATAATAATAAACATGGTTCAACAACCTTTCGATAGTAATGGTAAGTTCCTGATAAAGCCTTGAAAACTATCAAAAGCAACGAAAACACCAATGTGATTTATGCCAAAATAAAGTGTCTCATTGAAAATTAAATGGATATTTTACTTTTTTATAGCAATAATACTGTGTACATAAATGTGTAATAGAATATATGCATTCATTTCATATTTTTAAATGAAAAATTTGACCCAAAACGACTTTTTCCCATTATGCAATGAGAAGGTTTATTTTAAGCTGCAAAGATTTTACAAATATAATTTAAAGATTAAAGAGTTGGGCTACTAACTGTTATCAACTAAATTCGGTTGATAATTTTACTCGAACAACTCAAATTGAATTAGATATTTTTGACCGAACTTTTTGGGAATAAATTACAAGTATAAAAAGTGACGTATGGCCATTTGTCAATTGCATTAATTGCTCGCATAATTTTCTAACTATGTGAATGTTGAGTGATAAATATAACTATATTAGAAACACGGATTAAAACTGATGGTTTTGTTTCATCTTCAATATTAGAGAAGTCAGAAAGCAAAAGAAAACTTTAACATTTTATTTAAATGAAATTTGTTTATGTTAGAAAATTAACCAAGGGGTTTAAAAGATGGATTAACTGCTAAATTATAACAAAACGCATGTCATTGGTTTGTTCGTACAATTCTTACCAAAATATTTGTTTCGCTTTTTACATAAATCACTAATTTCTGTTGATCAACGTGCACTGTAAACGAAAATTCAAGTAAAACTGATTGGATAGGGTAGCTTGATCTGAAGAACAATTTTCAGACAATCGATTTTTAATTTTGACACCGAGGGAACTACCACGTTTGATTTCAGCTTAAATCTTAAACCATTTTTAGCCTAATAAATTATATTTTTTTTGTATCACAAAGTTACATGTGAATATTACAGAATATAAGGATACGAACATACTTATTGAATATTTAAAAAAAATAAAGAAATATACTTTCAAAGTCATTTGAAACCGTTTTTTTTTAACATTCTTGATTACTTAGTTAAAGAAAGATATTGTATTCGTGCAAAATTTCAAACTGGAGATGTTAATCAAATCTGACATTACGATGATAGGGATCCTATATTGGCTCGTCGTATTGGCCTATGTCAGCATTATCATGCAGCTCATACAGTTCGCGGCTACACCTTCTATTACATTCGTCATCCTCGCAGGCAAGACTAAAATTCCGTTGAAGAAGTTTTCAAAGGATACCTGTATTAGCTGACCCTTGCTGCTTATCGTGCAGTTGTCCCCATCTAGCAAAACTGCCTGGAAAAGGTTTCTATAGAGCGCATATTTTCCCCTTTATCATAATGAAGAACTGGTGTATCATAGGTTTAAGTTTTATTCCTCAGATGTCTTCAAGGGTTAATTATTGTGAGTTTATGTTTACTCCATAGTATAGAAGAAGTTACTTTATTAATAGTGATGTTTTGTCCTTGGCACTGTGGATTGATGATTTTTTATTGTGTGTAATACAGACCGCTGTAAACGGCTAAGGATGTTGATATTAGCCTCATAGGCCTGTAAAAAGTAAAAAACAATCTATTATTTTCTAAAACAATCAAAAAAACATATACATAAATAAATAAAAACTGATTATCAAGTAATTTAAGTACAACTGAGTTCGGACTTTGCTTCTTTATACGGTGACCCACGCACATAAATGCACGCTGCATCACTCCATCGCCGAGTCTTGCCGGATTTGACAGTATGAGTGTGCTGATGGTCAAGATTCCTTTTCAGGGCTGCCGTTTCAAAATTTCTTTGAGGATTATAATAGAACTTTTTTGGGGAGTACCGGGGAGTACCAGAACTAAAATTAAGAAATCCATTTTTAGCCAAGGGTTTTTCAATTCGGTTTCGAATTTGGAAGCATGTGGCGGCAATGTTGTTTTGGTAATGCCTGTCTGGTCTCGTGTTCATTAGTCAATCACTGACTATATAACTGACTGAGTATAAATTTAAGTGTTCGTCAGTGAAAACATTGCTCCCATTTTACGGCAGACGCACGACCCTTCAAAGTCGACTCTTCAACGTTTGCTGGCCAAATTCGGGACAAACGGTTCTACCATTCGGATCCGTGTCATCGCGAAAAGGCGCGACGAACATTTAAACGGCAATATATATATATATATATATATAGGTATATAAAGGCATAAATGACACTTTCAAATAAAACGAATATTTCAAACACATAAATCTGTTCCTTGGCTTGGCAGGTATCTAAAGTTTTTAACCTTACTCTGTAGGCGTTTTTCTTTTTTAGTTCAGAGCAGAACCTGAACTGTTATAAAAAAATTTCGTGTTCCTTTTTTAGCTCAGACACATCAGAGCCCAAATTTGTGTTTCTTTTTTCATTCAGAGCATGATCAGAGCTCGCTCTATGAGCTCAGAATAAATTGACCGAGCAGCCGTCGATCGTCGTCGTCGAAACGATTGACCAAAAGACGTCGTTTTTAGTTTGCTTCATAAACATCTTTGTCGCATCGTTCAATCGAATCGTTCATCGTTTTCTTTTTGAACAGTTTGAAAACGACTGTTAACAAACTCTGAGACCTAAAAAATCCAAAAACTGAATAGAAATTGTTTTTTTTTTTTTTGTTTTTTTCTCGAATTTATTTATTTTCCTTCGTTGTCTTTGATTGAAACGGAATTTAATGTCGTTTAATGAAAAATAGATACGTAGTGGAATTTTTATTGCAAAGTGGAATTTTGAAAACAAACAGCTGATTACACATGTAAATACAAGCACACTTCCAGTCACATTTGACAGAAAAAAAAAATCATAATGCTCGAGCTCAGTTCAGTGCTCAGCTCTGAACTAAATATTAAAAACGCCTTCTGAACCGAGCGTGCTCAGAGCTATCTGATGTTTTTCATTTTTTTTGGTCAAATGTGACTGTAAGTTTTTTTTTTCTGTGGTCAGATTCTGTAAGGCGAAACGTTCAAACGTTTCGTGTGCAGGAAGAAATTAGCTTGTGTAACATAGGGCAAATCATTCATGCGCACGAAAACGTATAATCGTTTTGCTTTACGGAATCTGGACCCTGAGCTCTGATGTGTCTGAGCTAAAAAAGAAACACGAACTTTTTGTATTACAGTTCAGGTTCTGCTCAGAAGCAAAAAAGGAAAAAGCCATGAGTATACTTTTATACATTTACGTGTACAGATACCAAGTGGAAGTGAAGACAAATAGGTTGGCGAGACCCATAGGAATGTATCACATTTACAAGGTCAAAGGTAATTCCTGCACAATAATAGAAAGAAAGAAGGGAGAGATCCGATTTCATTGTGTAAATTGGGTACTGCATAGCTGAACTGAGTACCTACTAGTTATCGTAGGAGGCTTTCCAATCGATATGTATTTAGATAAATAGATTGTGGATATCGACTTTGACTTTTAGTTTCTTTTGTTCCCTATTTTATATTAAAAATTTTCTTCGCTAAATTATATTGATTATTAAAACACTTTTGGACGGGATTTTTTGTTAGTGAGGCATGTGTATAAAGATAAATAATCAACCTTTTTTTTACAGCGCAAACGCATGTTCTTACTCTAGACAAAACCGGCAAAAGATCTTTTGGAATATGTATAGTAAGAGGAGAGGTAAGAAAACTATTTATAAAAGGTTTAAATTACATTAAAATATGTATAAAATGCTTTACTACTTTAAAGGTAAAAGACTCGCCAAACTCAAAAACAACCGGAATATTCATCAAGGGAATAGTTCCTCAAAGTCCGGCGCATACATGTGGGAAGCTGAAGGTAAGTGATTCCCCAATCTAGAGACAAGCTATACAGAGACCTCCAGTTCGCAATCTATATGCTGGGCTTTCTCAAATTCTTGTGTAAGGTACTACAAAATAAACCAAACTGTGTCGACCGTGGTAAAATTGGGCAGAATACGTGCTTCAGAACTATTGGTTAGTTGTAATAAATTTAGCAGTAGCAAAACAAATCTATACATTTAAAATAATTATATTTATATTGCTTTGATCGAGGTAACCTAACGCCACGCTAGGGAAAGCTACAAAATGAACATACAAATTTAAGTCAATCCCTTGGGCGCCCTACATTAAGAACCCCATATAATAGCATCACGAGAATTTCTCTGAGTACCGCAAAAGTTATTGGTCACATTAAGAGGCCTCTACCCAGAAATCGAGCAAAAGTGCAAAAAATGACTTTTTGTTTCTCTAACTGATGTTTATTTACGTGTATTTTGTCACAAAATACCGATTTTAAATTACATGTTTTTTTTTCTAAAAAAATATTCTGTACGTTACTTATTCTATGCACTTTCGCAGAAATTCTGTTCTTTTAAATGCATTAAGGTTCAATTCAATCGCTCCAGTAATAATTTATCAGTCATAGAAACAAAATGTAGGTAATTTTTTGCACTTTTGCTAGATTTTTGGGTGGTGGCCCCTTAATCTATGAGCTCTTCAGGCTTCTGTACTTTCATTTTGCACATTTATGTTCAATATATTTCCCTGAGCAGGACCGTTTCCTGATGGAAAGTCAACGCTTTGTATAAAACTTGTTCGTTAATTGATTTGATTTTCTATTTTTTGAAAAAACACAAATGCAAGAGAACTTGTAATAAATGGTCAACCAAATAACTTTTTTTTTTAAAATGCTATAAAAAAAACTATTGAATATTTTCTTAAATTTCTTTTTTTATTTGAAAGTACAATCCTTCCGGTTAATAATGGAAAATAATTTCATTCAAATGGCTGCCTCGCTGGCCATGCAGTAGCCTACACGATCGGTCCAATTTTTAAGCACATTATCGATTGTGTGCAGCTGTATTTCACCAATGGCATCACGAATCTTGGCGGGTATGTAAACCGGAAGTAATCGGAAGGATTGTACTTTCAAATAAAAAAAGAAATTTAAGAAAATATTCACAATTTTTTTTTTATAGCATTTTCAAAAAAAAAATGTTATTTGGCGGTTATTTAATTGCGTTTGATAAAGTAACGCTTGAGTGTATTCGAAAATTTTAAATGCAGTTATTTAAGTTAGGATATGATTTATGCACCAGTGATTTAAAATAATTTCTCTCTGTTGGAAATTCGGAGTTATATTTGCAACCACAAATGTCCTTATATCTCCGAAATAAGACATTTATGAGAAGAAATAATTTCCCTTAAAACAACTACAAACGATTTCGAATGCAACCGGCTAGCTTTAATTTCGAAAAGCCAAAAGTGCGGGCTGACATTTTTTTCTAATGGTTCTAATTTTCTAACGGTTGAACTACATTATATGTATACATAAATTTCATTGGGGTATCGCATACACTAATTCTATACAAATTCGTACACTAAAGCATTTTTGTATTCTACAAACATTATTTGTGGTTCAGACGGTTTGTATATTTCTACACAAATTGGTTTTTATTGTCGTGTGTTGATTTTAAATATACAGCCGTCGTTTCGATTCGTTAATAAAAAAATGTTAAAAAAAAAAATGTGCTTCAATTAGCGAAAAGGAAGACGAAGCCATCAAAACATGCGCGTCGAGTTGCCACGGAAGCGTCGTTCTTGTTGGAGAAAAAATTGGTTGGCCATCGCGAGACAGGTGTATTTTGCTTAAAATTATTTTTTGAATTTCGTGCCGAAGAGCCGCAATTGTATCAGAATTTTTATCCGAATGACTGCCGCTCTGAATGAATGAATATTTTATTTTATTTTCCTTCAAACTTAGAGCTAGATACAATTTCTTTTGGGGAATAGCGGAAAATAATAGTAATCAATCCGTAATTTAAAATTAGTGTGCAGTGATACAACTAGGTATTTAATTAACATAAACAAAAAAAAAATTTAACTTTGATGTGGGGAGACATCGGTTTTAACATAATGTTCATGAACTTCATAAATAAAAACGAAAAGAAAACAGAGTTAAAAATAAGAAAAGAGAAAACGGAAATTTAAAGAAAAACAGAAGGAGCAAATACAAAAAGAAATCAATTTAACATTTGGAAAAAAAAAAAAAACAAAAAAAAAGAAGAGATTTACAAATTTAATTAATTAATAAAAGTACATTAATATTAAACACTTACTTGTGCTGATGATGATGATAGTAGCTAATTTTTAATTAATTCCATCATTTGCTTGAATTGGTAACGTCGCACCGATATTAGGCGTTTTTCTTTTTTAGTTCGGAGCTGAGCACTTAACTGAGCTCGAGCATTATGAGCGCGCTCTGAACCGAGTGTGCTCAGAGCATTCTGATGTTTTTTTTTTTTTTTGTTTTTCCTGTTTTTTTTTTTCTTTTTTTCTTTCAAATGTGACTGGAAGTATGTGTAATCAGCTTTTTCCTCAGGCTGCTCAGTCAATTTATTCTGAGCTCATAGAGCACGCTCTGATCATGCTCTGAACGACAAAAGAAACACAAATTTGAGCTCTGATGTATCTGAGCTAAAAAAGGAACACGTACTTTTTGTATAACAGTTCAGGTTCTACTCTGAACTAGAAAAGAAAAACGCCTATTGACGCTGCACTTTCTAGACTCTGGGCGACAGTTTCCGATCGCTACAGTAGGACTGTTGCCTTACGATAATACATTGGAATTCATTCTAATACATTAGTCAAACTTCAAGCGCTTCTACCCAACTTTTGCGTAAGGGAACGAAATTTGAATTATGTATTCGAATGCATTATCGTAAGGGGACAGACCTAGTATCTTTTTTTGCATTCCACAAAACACAATCTCTACCATTATTACGGAAGTTTTGGATGCAATATATAATTATATGTCTTGTAGACGACTTCCTGAAGGTGAGTGTCGACGGCAGTGTTGCCGAAAGTACTCCCATAGGAGTAATGTACTACTTTCAACAACTCCGTACTCCCGTACTCATCCTTTCACATTCGTAGTCCTATTTTTTTAAAGACCAAAAATATCTTAAACTTGCAGCAAGTTGTAATTTCAACCTTTATGAATTGAATTCACTTCAAATTGAATGCAAATTTGGCAGCACTTGGATCTTTTTTATCTTCCAAACTGTTGTCAAAGTGCTGCCGAAAGTACTACAATAGGAGTATTGTACTCCGGTACTCGTACTCTCCATCGCCAAATTGCGATAAGAGGCACATCGACATGAGAAGATCTATTGTGTAAAGACTATGTGAGCGATATCTCTTTCATTTGATCTTTGCAGGACTCTCCACGTTCTTGTGTTTGGCCCTCTGTTTTGGCCGTCTAACATAACCAGGTTTTTTCTTTCGCTCGCTACCCCTGAGCTTTGTGGAAAGAAACCCCTGATGATATGTGTTTGGGAAAATGTTCCTCCTCTTCGAGCATCACCTCCAGTCCACATTTCTCTCTGAGCTTTGTGAAGTTTGCTTGTAGCCAATTTGCAGTGGTGGTATCCGCACATGTTAGCATGAGCCATTCGGCTTTAAATGTTGAGCCGCGGAAAGATGGTTTTGTTTCCTCGTCACGTAGTTCAACCGTGATGTCCATAATGCTCTCCTGTATCTGAACCATATGCTCATTACTGAGAGGATTACGATCGAGATCCGCGGGCACGACACCCAGTCTGGCAAAGCTCATTATATGACTATCTATATATGAGGCTCTGTCAATGATTGTAAATATTACCAGCTAGAGCTCGTTTCGCTTCGGACTGAGGAGGGGTATTATCCTCGGATCGCGTACGCTTCCCCTCGTGGCGAATTTTCTCGCTTCTATTTTGCTACAGCCCCTTTTCAGCGCCTGTTTAAACCGACGATTCTCAGAAGGTGTAAATCTGACAAAAATCGACTCGCTTTGACCTATGGCGACAATGGTTTTGGCTTTGTCATCCGGAAATTCATCCGACAGCATACTTACATTGCACAAAGTGTTCGTCTCAGAGATTGAGTCGCTTAGAAGAGACGAATTCTCGTCTAGGCTTCTCATCTAGAGGCATCATTGTTTCTTTTGTTTTGGTATCTATTATGGACCCACGAGTAAGCGGGATATACTAGGTCGCCCGTAGTCTACCCGTTTAACCACACGAAGGCTATCTTGAAATCGGAGGTCGCCTGGAATCCGAAGTTCGCAAACTTGCAACCAAGCACCCTCTTAGCCATGCATCCTTCGGCGTCTGCTGTTCAGCATTGGATTAGGGATTTAATTAAAGAGGTTTACTCCTCTTCCCTGCTCCATTACGCGGGCTTGGGACCGGAAAATTACACATATGTAACCAGGCGGAGTGTAGCGTCCTTTGGTTTCAGGACTCATCTGGAGAAAATCTCGAGAATCATTGACCTTACTCAGCCCCTACAACTTGGAAAGTTCGACGCTCGTTGGTAGGAGATCGAAAAATTGTACTCCAATTTTTAAATAGTTCGAATTAATCTATTTTTACTTTGACTTGACATTTCTCTACCTTGTTAATTGCCAAAAAAATGTTACTTTCTGGATACTTCAATAAAATTGCTTTAGTGTTCGATTTCAAACAAACTCTTGCGAATCCTGGAAATCGTTTTCACTGACAAAAATACTTATTTTGATACTTAAGTCAGTTACTGAATAATTACACCAGATTAGAGATACTCTCTATACCCAAGCAAAATGTTCGTTCTGTACTCCCCGGTACTCCCCAAAAAGGTCAATTGTACTCCCCTACGAAATTTTGAAACGGCATCGCTCGTCGACGGCAAGCACCGTCGTGATGGTGGCGCCACAAGATGCGGGTAGAGTTATTTTTATAATATAAGGGCACGCACAGCATCGTACTAATGGGTATCGCAGACGCCGAATATAAACTGCTTTACGTCGACGTTGGCCGCAACGGTAGATTTTTCGTGCTTTAACAATATTTAATATTCAATTAAATTTTAAAATTGGGTTAGGCTGTGAGTGTTTTGATCGCCTCGATAGCGATAGAGAAAATCTCATTTAACCTTTTTTCAACTGAACTCCCAAAACCATACACAAATCGTTTCCATTTAATGCTATCTAATTTGTGGTTCAGGCGGTTTGTGTTTATTATACATAAATTTATTCACAAAATTGTGCGTACCGTCTGATAGTAGCTATACAGATAGATAAATTGTATCGAATTAAGGCAAGTTGTTCTTTTGTACTCGAGCAAACTCATTTGATCGCCGTTTGCTTTTCTGCCATCTACTGTGAAAAGAGCGTTAGTTTGAAGACACGACAACTTTCCTCGCAGATTAATAATCCTTCAATTCAATTGTGTGTCTGTCCTTTAAACCCATTCGGATTAAACGTCTTTTCTTGCAGGTGGGTGATCGAATTCTTTCGCTAAACGAACAGGACGTCAGAAACGCAACGGAACAGAATGTAATTGATTTAATTAAAGATGCGGGTATGACTATTAATTTGGAGATTCAAACATTTGGCCATGTATGCATTGCGTATTCAAATTTTACATTTAACCCAAGTCTTACTTAGAATCTTTTTTAGAAACAGGATGATGTTCCCAAAGTAACACTAAAGCCCGTTAAGCAAAAATCGATTGAAAATGGAGCAACAGAAAAAAAAAATGAGGCACCAGAACCAGGTTCTATAAGTTTATATTTTAATTTTCAACATATTTGTTACTTTTAAATTAAGTAGGACGTGCCACAAATAAGCCCCTTATGCCGAAAGACCTAATCAAATCATCGCCCTCATCAAAGCCATCCACAGCGAACGATGACGAGGATGATGAAGAGGACACAAGGGATATGATGGGTCGTATGTACACCGAATCTGGATATGAGGTTAGCTTAATATTTTAAAATATATGAGGATCATTGTAAACATTCGTCTTTAGATTGACAGAGCTTCTGCCGGAAACTGTAAACTGAATAAACTGGAGCAGGAAAAAGACAAGGAAACACCAGATGAGTTCGGTTACACAATGGGTACGCATTGTTTTCCTCTTTCATTGAATTCACAAATTACCAGTTGAATTTACTAAAAATAATGTTGGCCCTATTTATAACCATTTCCTATGATATCTTTCTTTTTTGTGCAGCAAGAATTAAGAAGCGGTATTCAAATCTAAAAGACCTGAAGAAAATTGAAGTTGAGAGACCACCAAACACAGACCTTGGTCTAGCTTTGGCAGGTCATAGAGATCGACAAAAGATGGCTTGTTTCGTAGCGGGTATGCATCCTCAGGGCTTGGTAGTTAAGACTGAAATGAGACCGGGTGATGAGATATTGGAAGTAAACGGAAATGTCCTACAAAACCGATGCCATTTGAATGCATCTGTTATATTTAAAAACCTTCCGGGGGAAAAGCTAGTTTTTATTTTGCACAGGTAAAGATTTTAAGAGTTATAACTTTCAGAGTAACTACTGACGCAACCTATGAAATTTTTAGGAGAAAGGCTAACGACGAAGGAATATCGGTGAAAGCATTTACTAGATTTCCTCCGATAGTGGACGAGGTGAGCCAATAAGTTATTGCTTTGTAGTCGTTTAACATTTTGGTGAATCTTTTTCAGACTGAATACTTGTTTACGGCATATAAAAATGTTAAATCCGTTAAAGTCCAAAAGGCTGGATGCTTAGGTCTAATGATAATTGAGGGAAAGCATATAGAGGTTGGAAGAGGAATATTTATTTCAGATCTTAGAGAGGGCTCAAACGCTGTTGAGGTATATTGTGTTGCCATTTCTTTCTACTAGTATGATGAGTTACTAAATGTTTCTTTTGTTTAGGCTGGACTTAAAGTCGGAGACCTTATATTGGCTATAAACAAGGATGTTATCGTCGAGTCAAGTTACGATGAGGTAAATTAATTGTGCATTACCATACAACATCTGAATATTACACATGCCTCTGAATACATAATTAAAAGGCTGCAGCCATACTTAAAAGAGTCGAGGGTATTGTTACACTCGTTATGTGCAGTCTGAAGACCGAGCAGCAAATACTTGCTGAAAGAGCGGAGGAGGAGAAAAAAAAGCAAGGTGAGTAAAGCCGTACATTTCAAAATATAATTTTAGGGACGTGCAGTCGAAACTTTAGATATCATAAAATAATATCTCTATAGTTTCAAGTATCACAACCGCCTTCTTAATACCTAACCTAGTATAGGTTATTTTTGTCGATCAAAAGTAGGGACCTTACTACATACCTACCTAGCTAAGAGATTTACAAAGTAGATTTCCTTATTTTTTATGCAGACTATAGTTTTTTTTACACCTTACAATATTACCATGTTTCATTCATTATTTTAATAAAAACAGTTTTACAGTAGTTATAAGCTCCATGTGACGATATCGACTTTTAAAACAACAATATTAGTTAAGTTTTTACCAATCATTTCGCCATCAAAATGAAGGTTGAGACATGCACCCCTATTTGGAAAAAATTCCGATACGAAAGTCAAATCTGATCGGAACTTAAATTACGATCGAAGTACCAGTTTCGGAACAAAATAAATGAAGCATATACACGCGTTCATTTCACATTAGAATATTCCGCAGTAATTTGTTGTCGGAAAGCTTGCGATGTACCTAGCTGTCAAAAGTACGCGGTTCCACGCCCACAAGGTGCGCTATATGTTATCGGAGAATTTTTCCGAAAGTTGTATCGGAACGTATATCTGGTAAGGAAAATTCCGTTCCGAACGGATACCTCGATAGGGGTGATGATCAATGTCCCGCTGAATTTTAACTAATATTTAATGGAAGGCGTTGGGAGTCAGGTAGGTAAACATTTACAAATACCTACGAAAATATTGCCCCTTGCGAAATTGGAATGAATTTTGCTAGTTTACAAATCTTCAAGGAAAGTATGATTTAATGATCTAACAACTGCAATTAGGGGAAGTGGATACTGAGAACCTCAAGCCACAATTTCGGTAGATTTAGAAAAGAATAGGTGTTGTACTAAAAATTATTATGTACTTGCTCAATCGCATCTAATAATTTATGAAGTTCCATTAATATAAAATAAAGAGAGAAAGCAATATCCTCAGTACGAGTTAGGGGCATCAGTACATCTTGCCTCTGACCGCTGGGTGCAATAATAGTAAATCTTGAAATCATATGGCTTGCTCTAGAGAAACCGATATAAAAAAATTCCTTGGGTGTGAAGCTCGATGACTTTATAACTCGATAACCAACCGCTGGGCCGATTTTCATGATTCTGTTTTGTTCTGTGCGTGTTGTTTATTTCAGGATTAAGCAGAAAAATTTATCGGAATTTCCGAAAAATCTATTTATACGTAATTTTCGCATTTTGCGATGGTGGCGTTGAACTAAACGTCAACGCGCACGATATAATTGCCGTCTGGTGGCCAACTCCCAACTCCTGCGGTCAAGACCAGTGATGCTACATGTAGGGAAAAATCCCTACATGTAGGGATTTACATTCTAAAAAAGCCACCGTAGGGAAAAAAGGACAGATTTAAGTAACGTAGGGATTTTTATAAAAAAAAGACAATTCAGTCGATTTTTCCGGAAAATCGTACCACACACCCTAAATAATGTAATAACGTGTATTGTGTAACCATCTTAATGTTCGAAACTGAAATTCGGTGTCAATAAGTCTCTTTCACTTTATCTTTTACTACCCTTCTTCATTGTACCTACTTATAATGTATAATTAATAAACAAAAAAATACAAAACATGAATTATTTTCTTTGATATTTTATTTTAAAATTTTTAATTTCGGACGAAACGTTTTCATCGTATTTGTAAGTACATTGCACCAGAATCAGATGACAGGGACAGCAAACAACTACGCGCCCGAACTCAACAAAATAAGACGTTATAAGCCTTGGATAAACAATAAATTTATAAAAAAAAATAAAGCATTTTTACTACACAATTATTGGTTAACCTTCGAGTAGCTTACTTTAGGAAGAAAAATTATCGTAGGGAAAACCGTAGGGAAAACTTACGACTCCAGTAGGGAAAAGTAGGGAATTTTAAATGGTGCTGTAGGGATTTTGTAAAAAATTATGTACTTTCACTGGTCAAGACGGTGTTAGGCCGAGTCTAGCTAGTACAACATAAAATTAAGCCATTTAAATAAAGAAGACTAGGCCGTATGGTCAACCTTCTGGGTATTTTTGAAAATAAATCCAAAAGTCGCTAATAAAAGTGTTCATTTGCGCAGTGATGCGGCATCACTGATTATTTGCGATGCTGATGCGATGCACAGTTTATGCGGATGCGATGCTGATTGAATGTTGCGTTTGAGTTTTAGAACGCATTGCTTACATCAAACATTTTAATTTCAAGATAGAAGTTTAGCTAATAAATGTTTTAGTCTAAAACTATGCTCGTAAAGACATTAATTTATTTATGTGTGAAGCAAGAAGAAAGCGGTCGAAACGCCAAATAAAGAATTCAACAAAAAATATATAAATTTTTCTGTCAAAAGCATATGTATCTGTTGACAAAAATGTTTATTTACTTGCTTTTGTTTCTCTTCCGACATTTTTCTTACTTTTTTTGACGGCAAATCAGCAGCGCATCAAGTATTTCTGTGATGCTTTTTTTCGTTATGTTTGCGCATCAGTTCGAAAAACTTTGCAATAATGAACACTTGACGTTGAAAGTGATGCCAATAGTTTGCATTAATGAACATTTTGCGAAGAATCGTGAGCAGCATAATGGCAATGATGCGTTACTGAATTTACACTAATTTTAAAGTACCTACCGGTTGCTACCTACTTATGCTACTAAATAATTAGTTTCTTGTGTCACAAATTACAGCTAAGGAAACACCTAAAGAACCGGAAAAGCCAGTTGACCCATCTGTTGCGGAAATAGTGCCAATGAAGAAGATTAATATTGAAATAAATGCACAGAAGAAACCACTGGGATGCATTGTGACAGGTGGAAAAAATAATTATGTCAAAGTAAGCACCAACTTAAAGTTGTATTCTTGTTGATCCATATCAGTATAAATATGTACATATTTTAAAATTTGATTTTGTCAGTGAAATTTGTTGAAAATCATTTTATTGTAGCATAATGGGTGTCACATGAACGTAGCTTTCGAATTTATTTTTATTTGTTCACATTGTGGTTTTTGTTTAGAGTTATACGATTGCGGAAGTTCTTTTTTATCTGATGAATAATAAATTTTAATTCGGCTGCTGTAATTAGAGTTCGCAGTGAAATTTAGCTCAAAACACTTTTTTCCAATTTCGTTAAAGTTTTATCTTAGAATTGCACGCCCGCCGAAATGTTAGGTTAGGTTATTTTGTTTCGAAGGGTAAGAGGTTATCTTTCACCTTACTGCGAGGGTGGACCAGGGCCGGATTAAGGGGAGGGCCACATAAAAGGGGGACTCACAATAGAGCATTGGAAAAAAATATATTCCAAATTCCAACGAGTAAACACTAAGTAACAACTTAACCTTTTATATTTTTGTTCGCTATTTTACCTGCAGTACTTTTTACGAACATGATTACATTGTTTTTAAATATTAAAAAAACAATTTTCCTTTATTTGTTCACTCCAATCAGTAAAAAATCAATAGGTACATATATCAAATGCAAGAATATACCTACTAAGTGCATTTATGAAATTTATGAATGTGACTGGAAATCAATAGGAAAACTGGGACTTATTTATAACTTCGTATGTGTGTTTTGTTACTTACATATTTTTATAATTTGAAGTTAGTATAACAACAAGCATATAAAATTTCTAAACCCACTTTTTTTACTTCGTAGCCAATAAATAGCTCCTCAGAAGAGCATTTCAGTGTTTCATAGAATTGTTAATATGTTATTATGGTTTGGGTATCAGCTTTTGATAGCAAAACCAAACTGGATCCGAAAATGTATGTATATTGAAACTGAAAGAGGATCCTTATAAATGCGGCATTAAATACTTCCGGTAAAATAGTATGTAGGTGTTTACGAAGATTGAAAACGTATTGAAAACCAATTTTTTGACAAACTTCGCCTTTCTCCTCAAACAGTTTTTGGCTAAAATAATATTGTACAGCATAGGTTCCTCTTAAGATGAACCTACCAGAGTTTTTTTTTTCATTAATATTTGCAAGCTTTGCCATAAAGTCCCATACTGACTTGCTCTTCTTCCAAAATATAAGTTCAAAAATGGAATGGTCGTATCAAATTTAAGATTCTGCTAAAATTAGTTTCTTGAATTGCTACGAAGACGCTATCTGCTGGCACTGAACCTGAATACATACAACCACAGTCTGGAAATGATTCTTCAAAAGAAGTAGGTAAATGAATACATTGGCCAAAGAATGTCTTAAAAATAATTAGCGGTATAAGCATAAAATCTGTTTCCTCAAAAAAAAATTATTTTGATGAATTTCCTTTTAAATAACTACGAAAGAATTTTAGAAAACAAGAGAACTATTAAAATAAAGGTAACTAAATCAGTGTCGCCAATTGAGTTCAAAGCAACATTTTATCTATATTATATTATTTTTGAAACAAAAGTTTTAATCTTCAGACCAAACCTTTTTCTCGCTCTTAAAGCCATATTTTCGTTGATTTCAAACTTCTTTACAAAACTCAACTGAACTGTACTACTTAAATTTCAGCAACACGGAAAAAAAATTCACTGGAAATTATACAAAGATACACTTTGGTAGCATCTTGTTTTTCTGTTGTACACAAAGAAATATACTAAAACTATGAAAAGTTCCATGCAAGTGAACACTATGTCAACATAGTATAAATGTGTTTTTTTGAAAATTTATCTAAAACAATAAAACAATACTAAGAGAGGCTGGTATGATTAAGCTTGGAAATAAATAACTGTTCGCATAGGGCATTATCCTTAGTGCAATTATGGCTCTGTTTTCAAGGTTTTTCAGTGTATTCGCCAGGGCGCCTCCACTCCTTTGTTGCACTAGGGACTCTTCTAAGTCCGGCCCTGGGTTTAAAGGTGTCTTCTATTCTTCCATATTAGTTTTTCTGGCCTAGCTTTGTTGAAGACGGTAGCTTTCTTGCGATAATTCAAGTTTTCATTGCGGTTCCTCTGGCATTCGCTTTTCTTATGTTTTTTTCGGCTTCAATCGGGATATCTCATGCAACACAGTCTCACTGAGTTCTGATTGCATTATGGCTTAAGCATTGTGCGACAGTCCCTGACTGTTTCGGAGATGATGGTAATAGATTCCAATACCTTAAGTGCAGCCTGAATATCGATGTAGATCAGGCCGGCTCGAATTCCTTACCAAACTGTAACTTACTGTGAATGCATTACCACCTTGTGAGCAATAATTGTGCTTGTTAAAATAGTTATTCATCCGCAAATGCGCCTCGTCGCTGAATATGATTTTTATGACAAAATTTGGGTCCTCTTCCAAACGCTCCAAACTTCGTTGTCTATGGTTATAAACTTTGAGCTGAGCTTTTGGGTCAGTGAGATCCTGTACGCATATATAGGACCAAGTCCCAGCGCAAAATTCGCCTCGGGTTCTTCTGTGTACTTTCACAGACCGCGGCAAAGTTCTCAGTCGATTTGGCGTTTCTTTGACGTACGGGTGTTGTGTGATGTGAACCGGTTATCTCGAATTTGGCCAAAGTTAGAGAGTCGACTTCAAAAGACCACCGCATCTGCCGTAAAATGGACAGTGCGCAACTTTCGCACCGACAGGCACAAAATGAGAATTTAAAAAAAAAAATTAGGTATTAGGTATGTTGTACATAAATATGAATAGGGTTCGAACTCCGAACACTTTGCAAATAACTAATACAATAAAAACAAAATATTTAATTTTGTGTTTAAATTTTATTCAAGCCCATGCGCAAATACAGGAACCTGTAAATTTATATACCACATTTTCCTAAAGATTGGCCTTGTGCCTTATTAATCCTAATGGCAAAAGCAAGTCGTATCGGAAACTGAAGACGTTTGAAATCGAAAGAAAAATCTGGTGGAATCATTGGAATCCTCGGAATTAAAACAACTTCTTTTGTTTTAATTAAACATACCGCTCAAAATAGCTGCAACAAAATATCACGCAATTTTATATTTATTTTTAAATGTTAATTTCAAAATGAAATGATTAAATTTGTAATGAAATATTTCTTTGAAATAAATTTCAATGAGAACAAAAGCTTGCCGAAAAACACTTGTTGTCAAAAACACTAAATTTAAGAGAAAGTTATTGCATTTTTAGACACAAAATTTATGACAGCTATCCAAAATAAATGGAATTCATTTAATTGATAAAATTGCGTCTGAAAAATAAATTTTGTTTTAAACCTACCGCTCAAAATAGTTGCAACAAAATATCACGCACTTTTATGTATACTAGTATCGCTTATGGTCGAAAATCCTTCCTTGTAGAAGTATGCAGTATTCTATATTTATGTTGTTGTTTTTTTCGATTTCAACCAAACTTCACAAGAAAAAA